>JABFEB020000001.1:49654959-49690410 GCA_019775895.2 Stomatorhinus ivindoensis | reverse complement strand
GAGGGGGGTGTGGCACCTCGCAAAAGCGATTGCTGCTCAGAACACATCGCCATCGATGCCAACACCATCTTTTTCTTTCTTTTGGGAAGGAGGACGGCTTCCCCCGGATTTGGCCAGCTGGCGGGGCCTATCTCCTCCCTGGCAGGAGGCCCCTGAGACACTCTGTGTTTGCCCCACTCACCCACTCCCCCCAGGTGGGTACTTCCCCTTGTTTAAGCCGCTGTCACACGGCGGACTTGGCGTATCTGTTAGGCCCGCTAAACCGTCAGCTTAGAGAGAGCCGACGAACTCGGCGCACATCAAGCTTTCATGTCAACTGAATAACAAACACGGTTATTGTGCATATTTTTAAATAACTACAAATAGGATTCAAAGGGCGCACGACAACCAGGGGACCAGTAACAAACCAAATGCACTGCAACAACAGTGACCCTTTTTACCCGGATGGTCGAAGGTGAGAATCAAAAACATAACATTCATAAACAAAAAGAGCTGCGATATGTAATCCCAGAACATCTGCTGAGCCTGGCAATCGCGCAGGCGGTTACACCCATGAGGAAACCAGGTGGTCACCAACACCTGCAAACATCAGAGAGAGTCAGACCAATTAAAAGCAATTAAAGTCCGGTCAGCCGGGTTCAGGCTTCCTGCGGGACAGGCTGGGGGCGCCCTAGTGCCTCTCATCCATGTTTAATCTGAGAAGGTGCCATCAAGTGGCTACTTTCACCCCCTTGTCTCATTTAGCAAACACGCAGAAAATTCTATAGCCCTGTTATCAGGCCTCGAGTCCAACAGGCAAAGCTGTGTTGTCACAGGACACAGGGGTCCTCAATCCATCGCAAGTGGCTTAAACTGCCATGTGGCACCGTGGAGTCCACATTAAGGAACTGCACTGCTCTATTTTTTTTTCCAAGTGCTTCACAAAACCCGCACAACAACCGGAAAATCTCCGGGAACCGAACCGGCTCGAAGAACAAGCCAGACTCTCCCAAGGCGGGCCGAAGCCTGCCAGTGGCGAGGATGCCTTTTAACCCACTTAGCCCGATCGGATAGGGGCTAATCATGCAGCCCGCTGGCCAGATGTGTGGAATCAAGGAACGAGGCATGGGCTGGGTCTGCCAGGACCGCTCCATCGAGCTCAGATCTGTGTCTAACTGCTAATAATCCAGTGATAACCTTTGCTGTGTCCAAAATAATTAATGCAACACAGGCAAGTCCATTTGCTGATAATTAATCTGTAAACGTCACAAGCTGTCTGGTACTGGCATCTTAATCCCTTAAATCTCAGAGTCATGAAATTAATATTATGATGTTAAAAAAATTTACAAAAAAAAACAAAAAGTCAGCTTTAACTTTCCTCTTTCCGACAGAAGATTATGGTGCTGAGGTCTGACACACTTGAGCAAAGTGTTGTCATAAAATACTTACGACGCAGTTAACAGAGGTTTTAAATATGCCGTTTACGTAATTAGCTTGTGTAATTAGCTGATGCACTAAAAGTTTTTTCTCTTCCTACGAGTGTTAAGTACATATTTAATTAATAGCAAAAGTAGACGCACTGTGAAGAATATTTCCTTGGGAACAATCTATTGTTATCTATTCATCCTGAACAAAAAGGTAAGAGATCACAGCCCTGTTTACCTAACCATTACCGCAGTAGCAGCCTGTCAGAGTAATAGCATTTTGTAGCAAATAAGCGTGTCGATTGTTTCTGAATAAATGCCATTAGTCCCTGCGATCATGTCAGTTAGAGTCATAGAATAATAATAGGATGAATTTGCAGCACAATTGAATGCCAGCATCAGTCAGACACAGAATGAGGTGCGGGCAGGTGGAGAGACTGTGCCACAGCAAAGATGGACCAGACACAAAGTGATAGAACAGGGGGACACCTGGACAGAGCTGACACGCTCCGTCCTTTATGAGTTTACAGATATTTGCATAATCTGAGACTCTGAGCTGGTCTGAACTGCAAGCAGGATTAAAACAGAAACATTTTCGCATCATATAACAATGAGTGAAAGGAAATATGGGAGATTCTTAATTTGGTAAATGCGGAGGGTCAACAAGGCCTTATCTTCACAGCGGCAGTTGCCAAATGTTCGCCGTCGCCTCCTATTGTTTCAGGCATCCATCCAACACCACTCAGAAAGGTATGCGCTTCACCACCAGAACAAACAGCCGCTTTCTCTCACCCTTATGGTCACAGAAAAGTGTCCTCCTGGAAAAGCTGAGCTATCCCAGAAACAAACACACACAGAAGAAATTATATGCAGAAGTCAATGAAGAGCATGAAATTATTCTGCCTTGCCCCCTGTAGGTTAAACAGATCATTGCATACCTTGTTGAGGACAGCGCTGTGCCAGCCCATAATACTCTGGCCTGTGCTGGAAGGCTCCTTGCAGGAGACGCCACACTTATACCATCTTGCATTCTGTTGCTGTGGTTACACGTGATTGAGGAGGATTTTCCGAGTTGTCAATCAATAATTTCCTGTGAGACACCTCTTGCTGTGATGCAGTATGGGGTCCCCTTGATCTGGCGTGACTAAAGAGAGCAGCCCAGCAAGTTTTGGATCTTCCCTGAGAGACCAGGAAGGCCGCTGTCAGGCCACATCGATGTCTGCAGCAACTCCAGCTTGCTGAGAGCGGCTCCTCGCCATTGGAGCACTGCTCAGGAATGCCACAAGGGTCGAGGGGCAAACCGAGTCCAAGGTTGCTAAACACAGATTGTGTCAGCTGAGAGAGGGAAGCACCTGGGAATTTACATCAATGTTTCATTCAATGGGGGGGAGTCAGTCCCATGTTCCATATCTTGAGAATGAACCACAATTCAGGGCACTTAATTCTAGTCCTCTGTGTTTCATCACTTTTAATGCATCTTTTCCACATTTGTATCTTTTATGGAAGTTTCTTTGAAACACCCACATCTGCGCATCATCTGGGCTGAAGTGCAGCTATGATGGGGGGGGGGACATCGGACCAGCATCCATTAACACCTGACATGTGACCGTAAAGAGGAAGTGACAGTTCTCTTTCATATAAATGCTTGCTCTTTGATGCAAGTGTAACAGCGGTTGTCCTATTCGCTATTTTAAGTAAAATATCACTGAATCAAGCCCCACCCTTAAGGAAGTGATTATGTTGCAAAGTTTAGGGAAGCAAAAGACCCAATCATTATATTTTAATAGGAAGTGCTGATTTTTTTTCTCCGAAAGAAAAACCAGCAGGATATCGAAGCAATAACATGACACAATGACTTAGCTCCCTCTAGTGATCATTTTCAGTATTAAGCTATTATAGGTGCTTTGAGAGGTCTCAACAAGCAAGCCTTGTTTATGAAAATCTAATCTGCAGTTTTCAAACACAAGGCATGAAAATTATGTTTTGTTTTACACATCGCTCACAACAAATGTAATCTGATTGATACATCTGTACAACAACAAAATGAAAATTATGACATCTGGTTATTTCCTATTTGCATTTAAACAAATTACTGTCGTACTGTATATAGACAGTACATTTTAGAAACACATTCTAGTCACATAAAAATTATTCTATACCTGGGTTTGAGTAGACTGGGTTTGGTATTTAATGACATTTTCTTAACCAACACGTCAATGAAAAACTGGTATCCCATTCTTAGACCTTGTTTATCCAATTATACAGCTTATTTTATACAGCTATTTTACTGGGGGAAAATGCTGAATACTTTCCTCATGGGAATAACACAAGATCTGAACTGGCAACTATAAGGTCCATTTAAAAATATGAATATGTTTTACAGTTAACTGTTACTTCAGAAAAAAACATGTATCATTTTTATTTGGTTGCTAAATCCTGAATAAAAACAAAACACTGGAATACAGTGAAAAGACATTAAGTCCTGACAGAGAAAGAATACATGGGCTTCACTGTGGGGCATTAGGGGGACTTTATATATACAGAGGAAATGTTAACGTGCAATGGCACACGCTCTTTCACACACACTCACTGTCTCACTCACTCACTTACTGTAGTACAGTGAGTAATATCTAACAATTAATCAGCTGATTAATAAGGTTTTAAACGCTCAAAATAAGACAGTGACAGATTCTATTAACACTTTTTTGATACCGAGGATGATAATTGTCCAATGAACATCTAATTTGTCAAAAGCAGGCAGGAAACACGACATGAATTCAGCTTCCATTCAGTGCCTGGAATAGCTGCTTCCCCATTAACTGTTACATTATTTAATAATGGAAATAACGGAAGAATCCAGCTTTAACTTAATAAAGCTGTGTGCTAAAATCTGCAGCTACAAAACTACATCACAATTTCAGTGACTTCAGGCTGAAGCACTTTCTCATCCAGCACAATGACTTTATCATGGATGCAGGCAGAGGAGATGCGGACGACATGCCTGTCAGAGGATAAATAAATGCGACAGTGAAAGATACACAGCTGCAGCACATGGGGAGGACACAGAATTACATCAGCGTGTAATCAAGAATGACGCAGCACGCGTTCAAGACGAGATTAAGCTAAATATAAACCTATAAATGAGCTTCGAGTTGAATCCTGCTCCTACTCTGACAAACTGAAAAGCTGCAGCGGCCTAGTGAGTATGAAATGAAGGAGGCACCTTGTAAACATGAGTCATCGGCATCCAACACATAAATCCCTGGCCGGAATGTGCCAAGTTGTACCTAAGGTACCACATAGACCTTATCCAAACCCGAACTCACAGAGCTGAGAGGCCACAGGAAATTTACTTTAAGTAAGACAGAGGTACCTTAACCACTAACAGAGTAGTATCTACAGTTACTCTGCAGAAAAACATGCAGGAAAACGCATATTAAGTGAGGAACCATCTTCTCAGACACAAGGCATACTGCGAGGTGCTGCATCAGCATCCATTCCTCTGAGCCTCGTCACAGTGACACATGCTTACTTTTATAATATGCATCAACGTCCTACTGATAGGGGCAAATTTTAATTCCTTTCCATTCCACTCAAAGAAATTAACTATCTGTAAATGGGACAGAGGAGAAAAACCCGCAAGCTTATTTTTTCTTCCATGGAAATTCTGACTAAAGGTGTTGTAATAAAGATGTTGGGCTAATGGCTCCTTTCAGAAAATATAATTATGAGCCTTCATTCATTGAAGCATTCAGAAGATCAGAAATGCGTCCGCTTTTCAGGTTTCCCCTTGAACTCCATACATCACTGCCAGCACTCGTTTTGCAGGGGGAAACACTTTCATTATTTCAAAGGTACTGCTCACGTTCACTTATGGGATGGGGAACAGCATTTATGATGGATGCAGAAGCAACCGTGTATCAGTGCCGAGAAAGGGGGAAAGTGGTAGGATCTGAGATCTTTACAACACTGCAGGATGTACTGTTCCTGCCAGCCTGTAGCCTGGAACATATTGTGTGCTTATATGTTGCACTTATGTGCTATTTGCATACCTCAAAATGCTACCCAGATATAATTAGCCAGGTCAGTTACCAAGCCAGCTAAATAGTGAGCTTTGTCTAGAGTAAGCACAGCTGTAATTCTGGTGACATACGTTAGAGGTAAAGGGTATTCAGGTGAATAAAATGCAGCCGTCAGCATCAGCAGCCTTTTCACATCATCCTGTTTTCTATGCAAGATATTTAATTTGTTTGCTTTAAGTTTAGTTTCACAGACATACTATTATTTTATTCTTTTTATCGATAGGTCTTCCTGCCCAATGTTGTCAACATGGTTTTCCATCAATTGCTGGAAAAAAATCTCACGACCGTATATTAAGGAGGTCCTTTGTAAAATTTGCTGTTCATGTAACGAGAGCAAGACTCTGCCCTGCATATGGTGCCACAATCCACCACAGGCCTCCTCCACAATGCCCGACCCCCATAATGCACATTAAAAACCAACCATAGCAAAAATGCACAAGCAGAATCAAGTAAGATAGCGCTAACTAAGGAAATACTCCTACTTGCATGAAAAGAGTCAGCATTGTTTTAGGAAATGGTGAACCTCAATTTTGAATCCAGAAGCCACTTAAAGATGACACTTTAGTATTTAGATTTAAATATCCATAGACTTAAACTGCTCAAGCTAAAATAGAGGGGCATCATTAAACTGAGCTACTCCATGGAGTGAAAAGCAGCAGCATAAAAGCTAAACGACCTTCAACTTCAGCTCCACCTCCTCCAGAGTCATCCACATCTGTCCGCTACTTATTATTTATTCCTCCAACTTGTCGGCCTGACTCACGAGCATGAGGACCTCGAAGGTGCACATCTCTCCGCAGACTATGGAAAATGAAAGACCCCCCCTTGAGTTTTTCTGCCCCCCGGGCTTCCAAAGCGCAGAAGCAAACATTGTCATGCATAGAAACATGTGCCCGGGAACACGCTGCAGCGATTAATCAAGCGTCTTCCTCCAATTAATTCACCGGGGCCCAGGGGTGTGGAGCACCTTGCAGCCTCTCATCCCACCTGCTGCTCCATTCTCCTGCTCATCTCACTTGTGGGTTTTGGGTATTAGCTCTGCCATCTCCTGCCACATTTTCCTGTCAACTTGCTGCTCTCTGCTGGAGTTCTGCACCGGCTGAACTCCGAGTTGACGTTAATCATTCACTGTATTCTTCAACCAGGCATCAATAAGTTTGTAAACGGTGACCATTTGATGATGTCATCATCGAAGGAAGTTTATCCGGTCCTTTCTGTCCCAGCCAACACTATGATGCGTTGGATGGGCTGACCATCCACCACAGCTACCTCATTTAGGTGATGCACGGAAACATGGAGATCCCACAACATCCAAACGGCAGCTGGAATGAAACGGACTGGGAAATATATCAGACAGAAATGACACCTGCTAAGTCACCTTATGACCTTCTGTCAGAACAAAGTTTTCAGTACAGATATAGATATGTAGCAGCGTGCACAAATTTTGTTTTCATAAAGCAGACATAACTACAATGAAGACGAAAGATTATAGGAAATCTGACAGAGAATACAATTTAGGATAATTATAGGAAGGAATAGCCTAGAGGGAGAGGATAACGTCAAATAAATAACAAACATACTACCTGTCCACACAAACAGATTTGTCACATCAAACTCCACAAGCACTACACTCCTCAACAGAGCTAAACTCAGCACATAATTGCTTTTGACTCTGGTTTTTCTCTGCCAAAGTCCAGAAATAATCACATAACAGGCTAGCTCAATCCATGGACTATGTCACATCCATAGGATAACAACCGGAGAGAAAAGAAAAGAGTTTCTGAATAGATAAAGTGGGCAAGTTCCTATTCGTCTCAGAAGACTGAAGCAGAGTGAGATGGTCGGCAGCTCAAGGGGAATGATTCTGAACCAAAAGTGCGCTTGTAGATAAGCGGTTTTCATCAGATGTTCATCGGAAGAGGCCCCCACCTTGTGTGCAGAGCCATGTCATTCCATTACACGCATATTAAAGACAAGACGGGAGCAAATGCGAGCGTCTGCGACAAAAAACAAAGCAGCCGATGTGGAGAGGAAGCATAAAAATCGCATAATGAGCGAGACTTCAGCGGCGCGCCTGCAGTTTACAAGGAGCTTCAGAAGGAAGCTATTAACCGGCTCTTCCACGTCGCGCTTTATTTTTGGCGGCCCTCATCGCATGATTCATGAAAGAACGGCGAAAGGCTAATTGTTCAAATTAATTCGCATAAAGTAGCAGGCAGGAGATAAGGGCATTACATCTGCAGAGCCCTGGCATGGTCTAGGGAGCCAGCTGCTCCGAGCTAGCCCCACTGCCAGAAATTAACAACCACAAACATTAATTAATATACTTTTTGTTGTGTTATTAATTTACATCAAAAGGCTAAAGATTTTTTTTTTTTTACAAAAAAAAGCTAGCAAGGAGAACAAACCATGATAATTAAAATGAATAGTCTCAGTGTGGCTTTATTATACCTGAAAATGGTTAAAAGGGGCAATAAGTGAGTAAAATGGAGGCTAAAGTTAAGTTTTGACAGTCGCCATTAATCTCCACAGTAACATGACCATCACAATTAGAGGGGATTCAGCCCTGTCACTCTGCTCTGATCTGTCACATGACCTGTCCTGCACCATTTGACAGTGCTCGGGGCAAACTGTGAAAGAAGGCCTCGGGGAAGTGGCAAGGGGGGGTCCCAAGGAATTCTGGGAAGCATGATAATAAGAGCATATAGTCGGGCCCTGAGAATAACACTCCATCGTCCCAGGAGGCCATTCCGTGATGCATACAGCAAGAGACGTCCAGGATGTGATGCCAGCCAATCACAATACGCACACTCCCACAAACACAGGGCAGCTAAGGTCACAAACAGTGCAGTTTACTACAGTTCTACACAAGTAACAGCAAACAGGAGTTTAGAATCTCTGAATACTCTATCTTACACTGCAAGTTGCAGGAAGCAATGTTAAACTGGAATTTAAAAAATACTCTAATGCAGTATGTGATTCTGTGGTCTGTTCATACTCTCTGTAATACAGACATCTAAAACAGACTACCCAGCTCTGAAATGTCAGGTTTTTGCTTTTTTGCTACCTTTTTTGCTTTTGGAGCCAGCGAAGCAAGGTGAAGCTTACGCCCTCCGCTGGTGCGTTCAGGGGGAGACAGACGCTCTGGTTGGAGCCAGGAAGCTGGCAGAGTGATTAATTCACCATTTAAACATGCTGCAAGGTGTTTCATGCAGTATCCCTGCTCAGCCAAGCTGTGCCCTGGATTAAGTTTTCAGGAGATATCGAGTCCTGTCCTCCACTCACTTTCCATCACACAGAGCTCTCCAAACTCAGGGTGTAGCTCCGAATTTCACAAGGTGAATGTATAATTTGTATGTGCATATTCCATACCTCAGAAGTCAGTTGCTGGAGATTAATTTAATCGTGATGCTGAGGCCGTCTGAGGAATTACATTAACAGCTGTGCACGTTCACTTTGGCTGCAGTTCATGATCACCCATCTGAGCTGATTACTTTATGCTCGGCTTGGCTGATGCCTGAGAAAGGAATAAGGAAATTGTTCTCCCTCGCAGACGGCAGGAACCGACACAGAGGGAAGCAGAACAAGCAGAACAAGGTATTTGCTTCTCATACCGAGCAACATCTCCACAACAGATCTTGCTGTTGAAGAGTGTTCTGTCCTTTCCGCTTTAGGTGTGACTGCAGGTTTTGCAAACAGGACCCTCTCAACAAGGAGTTACACATTTGGCACAAAGCTTGGCTATTTGAGAAATGTGCACTGGCTGGGAAAACCGTGGATGAAGACCATAAACTCCCCACTTGCTAGTTTTGATTCCTTAGATCTTAAGGTTTATAAATCAAATCACCTCACTGCTATCACTAGGCCCTTCCTGAGAATCTCTACATCCTCAGCCCCTTAGTAAACATTTCCCTTCTTGCTTAGATTTTCCAAGTAACCACACAAGCAACAATACGCTCATCATTGGCATTAAAATCAAATTATTCGATCAGGTCCCTGAAAGCCCATTAATTACTGTAATGAAGTCTGCCGTAAATGATCAACAATGGCTTCAGAGTGTTACTCGTTTCTTCAGAAATAATTTCTTCATCTTCAGCTAAGGCCATGTGTGTCACAATATCTCTTTTAACTACAGCTTAATAAACTCTGCAGGCGCTTGATCCTACTGCCTGTTCAAATCTTCAGGTTTATTCTTGCCTTGCTGGACAGTTTTCCAAATGTTTTTCCCCAGTACATACGATGTTTTATCTTGTTTTTTTCAGGTTAGGGGACAACAATGATTTGAACTGACAATTAACTGGGCTTAACTGCCAGGTCAAAACACTCCCCATGATGAGGTGATGGGAAAACAGCTTCCTGCCACAGTGTGTTCATCTGAGGGGCCGGACCTAACATTTTATCATTATTAAACATTACATTTCCCGCTTCTTTACTCTGTCTGAATAGTGACCAAGTGGGATTTACTTCTCATACCTTTATGGGTCAAAGTTCTGGTTGAACATTTTGATTTGATTTCTCCACTCTGGCATTGCATTTAGAAAATGGCCCAGTGTTCAGCAGCCTTAACCTTAGGCAAAAAACGAGTGGAAAAATATAAAACTTTGCTCCTGAAGTATCATCTTTGATAGTTACACAATCTGCGTATTTCATGAGTTGATGAGCTTTTATCATTATAATGCAGTGAATGTAACACAATCACAGAAATGGTGGTGCATGGGTGTCGCTAAATCAGAGGAATGGGGTTGGCGAAAGCCAGCTGAACACATGAGAATCTGTCGTGTGCAATGCAGCTAGTAACAAAACCCTCTAATGTTTCCCAATCCGGTCCGCAGGGAAGCACAGTCGGTCCATGTTTTTGCTTCCTTTGAGTTCCCTACCAGACAGTCCACATTTTTGCTCCCTCCCAGTTCCCGGGAACAAAAACGTAGCCTGTCTACGGTTCCCCGAGGACCGGATTGGGAAACACTGCTCTAATGTGGTAGTTTATCAGGACGCTGCCCAGGCGTGTGGCTATGCCAGCCCACTTGGGAGGGGGGGCTCATTCACATTCATAAACCTCACATGTGGAGTCACTGCGTCCCGGCGGACTTGGTTACGAAGCCGTGGGCCGTCGCGGCTGTAACTCCTCTGCCACACATACAAACACCGCATAATTGATGTCAATAGCTTTAGGCCACACCATAGTCTACGTACAAACATTTGACATATTTCATAACTGGGGGGGAGGTTATGTTTCTGTGATATATGTAACACAGGCTCAATGTGATTATATTTCCAGCTGCAAGAATTTCCAAAGGTGAACAGTATTTAGTTTTATTACTTATTAAGCTAGTTATTTCTGCCATGAATCAATTTACATTTCATACTGTAGTTATCACCCACAGCAATGGGAGAAAATATGCCCACCAGACAGATTGCTGGAACCCCCATTTGCCCATTCTTTGAAAGCAGAGGTAAGGGATAAAATCCCAGCTGAAAAAGTCAGAGGACCACAGAATGTTACCACAGACTAAACCAAAGTGCAACTTGTATAAAAACAGACCACATCTGCATTCTGTAGACACACGCATGTATCCTTCACTGGATTTAGGAAAATAGAATGTTTTCAGCTCCGAATGAAATATCCACAGACGCTGAGGTGAAATAAAAATTTTAGAAGCCATGGAGCAACCTTTTAAAAGTCATAATGACAGCTGAACTGACAGTGCTATTACAGGAAACATTGTGCAAGCAGGGAAGTAAGTAGCGTAACATTAAGAAAATGAACGTGCTCTGCAGAGCCTGGGTTTCGTTGTCGAAGAGCACACGCTTCATTGGCTTTAAGGTAAGGGCTTGATACCAAGGCTGCCTGGGTTTCTAACACCACAATCACACTTTGTTAAATTAAGCCAAGAATGTCTGTGTCAGGGCCCTTTATAATAAATTGAACCTAGTTAAGCTGTGGACACTTCAGTCCATGCTCATTTTTCATGGAAAAATCCAAGTGAGACAGTAAAGGGTAAAATCCCATTTATTTCAAACTGTTCACTTGATCACAATGAAACTGACTGATTACCAATAATTAGCATTAATGATATAATCTGTAGATTTGGCATTCTGATTATACCTGCATATGACCTTATTGGCTTAACCCCTGTATGGTCAGAGATTTTGTTTGTTGAGGGTTAAACAAATTAACAGTGTGCTGAAGTGTTCGCTTACAGAGCCTTTGGCATTTAAACAGCTAAACTGTGGTTAAGGAATCAAAAAGAAAGGAGGCCGTTCAACATATTTACTGATGAGTTACTCATAATTCTATTCTCTAAAAAGCCAAATAATGTTAATATATGTTCATAAAAGCTTATTATCAGGGATTATCAGTTGTAAGATCGGAGACCAACAATCACTCCACAAGGATTTGTCTACTGCCATTTCAATATGCCTGTACAGAAAGGTTGGAATTAAAAGATGATCCTCAATAAAAATGTCCTTCTGTATTTAAAAAATGAGCTTAAGCCCCACTGATGGCCCTAAGATACAACATAGGCCATCTTGTCACTGAAACCAGTTAGACAAATGCAATTATTACATGGTACAGAAACAGACTTCAGACAACCACAACACCCTTATTGATAGCATTGATGTCTAGTTTCTCAGTCTCAGCAAGAGAGCCAAATTTTAAGTCTAAATATAATCATTCAGTGTCTGCCATTTCAGATATGATCCAGACATCATAAAGATCAAAAAACGTCTGATCCTTATTCTATAAATAAAATTAATCGTCGCCAAGCACAAACAAAACTTGTTTCCGAGTTCACAGCCAGTGCTAGCAAGACTGTGGTTAAATTTGCTTCATCTGATGAGAGGATGACTCATGTGTCAGTAATCCCTTCCAACAGTTATAATGAAAATGAATACAGAGAGGTAAAATACCCTCTCCTAACAGCTATGCCCACCCCCAAAAAGTTACCTGTTGTGCTCAGTGTCTAAGAATCCAATACAGCAACTTCACACCCATTACTGGCCCTGAAAATAACTCGCAGAGTGAGCCAGAGGAAGCAGTAGCAGCGTGACTAGTGCGGACCCTATGATCCCCTTAAATCAAACCAAACGTGGTCTTATTAGGCTGCCCCACTAAATCAATCTAAATCTAAGCATAACAACTCCCTAATCAGGTGGTAGGGAGAATAATAGGTTGTCATGCATGAGATAAAATAGGCAATCATGGAATGTTTTCTTTAATTAGGCTTGCTAAAGTGGAAGAGGAGTCCTTACATTCATCATGGGCAGGTGGAAAATGACTAGAGTTACTGGAGGAGAGGAGGCAGTGAGCGAGATGGCGTGGTTCAAACCATCAAGATGATCTCTCTCTTTCAGCACATGGCAACAGAGTGGAAAAAGACAGCCAGGGTTTCCAGTTATAAACATTTCTCCCTTTGCTTGTTGTAGAACTTTCAATATGCATTACTACAACAAGCTGAACTCTGAACAATGGACGATGACAACAGCCTTGTTAGTTTGTCCCCGTCACTCTCTCTCTCGGAATCCATTCATTAGCACATGCTGGTGCCAAAAGTGACCTATGAATTTCATCCAGAGTATCTGTTCAAGTCAAGCTGCACATTCAAGAGTACTACAGCAGGGCTCTGGGACTTAAACCTTCACTAGTTCATGACCTTAAGAAAAATACAGACATCTGATGGGAACAGTCCTCTACCTGTACAGAAAGAACCCTTCAGGGTTGAGGATCAATAATCCTCCAGTAATTTTCCCTGCATCTGATGTCTGACTCCCAAAGCACTTGAGCCAAATGGCTTCTTAGCTGCTCCTTTCTGTGATAAACAAGCTTTAATTGCCTCTATTGACCCAGTAAGTAAAACCCAGGCCAGGAAAACTGGACAGTGCAAGAAAGTCAGCTCATCTGCTCAGTAGATAAGCATGGAAAAGGGGTCTCATACCCACAGCAGCCTGGTTCCAAACTGCAGACACCTTGATTGACAAGCTGATTGGCAATGCTGAATGAGGCTGGCTGAAAATGGAATCAATTATACAGCAAGATAAAGATTTGAGGAAGGTATCTCTGCAACCAGGGCAACCTGCACTCCATGGTTTTGTTTTCCAGTCAGTCACTCAACCGTATTGTATACATGCTTCAAAGTACTGTACTTTCAGCCCATAGAAAAATATTAAATGTTCTTTATCCCCCTCTAGTGTTAGGAACTGATTTTCATTAGCTGATCCTGATTTTTTACAGTTGCAGGTTGAGAACAGCAGCTGATTGAAGCAGTCGTTCTGCCTATATCCTGTGGACACACAGTCCCAAATAAATATGTTACGGGCACAGCGATAGAGTTGAGGTAAATATTTCTCATTCCCTTTGTTACCGGCTAATTACTGTCAGGGGTTAAGCTGTTAGGAACTCTGGTTCATGAAGGACTGGAGGGTCTTCTGGCTTCAGTATCCTTCAGTTCTGAGCTGATTCAATGTTTTTATTAGAACAAAGTACAAGTTCACCTGGTGCTCCAGGTGTACATCAGATTCTACTAGAAAGGTAACCCAAAATCATGTAGAGACCCAGACCCTACATAACGGATGGTTCTCCGACCAGATTTAACAGGTCATGGGTCTACATGCTGAGTGATAGAGCAGCAGCTCCATCTGAAGGAATCCCAGAATGATTCCATCGCCCACAAAGGTCTCCTCTACCAATCACCTGTAAGGGAATCCGCCCCCATTTTTTCCCTGGTGAACTCTGTCTCTAACAGCAAAATCATAATATGCACCGATGGAATTACACATGTGTGTGCGCACACGTGCACGCACACATACACATACACACCCTTTTTAGGACAGTTCCCAAGCAACCAGCAAACTCCATCAGAACGTCGTTGTAAAGGCAATAAATCATTTCAGCCTCCATCTATTGTTATTGATGAATGGCCAATTATTTGTCACCTAATATGGTGAAAATTGTGACCTGAGAAATGGATGCAGTTCCCCCGCCATGGCCAAGGACAGCACCGATGATGGATTATGTGATTTAGCCGTTATAATGCTTTTAATGTGCTGCTCTGAAGTGACAGCGAAGCCAGGCACTCCTGCTTTTAAAAAAGCATCATTTCCATTGTAAAATGACGAAAGACGACACTCATAATTCACGATATATGGCAGGCTGACGGAGATGAAATTGTTTGTTTTCCTCTTGACGGATTTTTACCTGACAGTGGGGGGAGGGGGGAGCAGGGGTATAAATGCCTGTGTGCTGAGGCACAACTGAAGCCTGTCACAGCAAGCCACCATTTCCACCACTCTCTCTGGAAAGTCTATTGGTGGAGGGAAAGACGCCCCATTCAGGAAGATGCACTTCATTTGTTTTCCATTCCTCTCCTCTGGAACACAGGCGAGAACCTCAGGCGCCTGAAAGAGGAGAGCGACAGACCTTTAGAGGATGATAGCATGGGCCCCATCACCATCAAGGGTTGCCTCTCCTTTTAAAAGTATTAAAGAAATTTAACAATAGTAATGACATTGATTAGTCTATAATAGCTCATGTCATTAGTTTATTAAATGTATGCATATTACGACCCAGGTTTATGCTTAAGCTCTAATTTTAGGGTAAATATACATATAAAATATATATTTCAACTATGGGTGGGTGTCACGTCGACCCAGAGTCGGGAAGACAGAGACGGGCAGGAGACAGGATGATGGGTAGAGGAGTGGGTTTAATCGGGGAATCGGGGTAGGAGAAAGGCACAGGGACTAAGGGGCAGTACTCATGTAAACACGACTTACACAAATGACAGATCTGGGGAAGACTGATACAGACGTGGACTAAATACAGGCAGGTAAGGCAGGTACGGATTGTCAACAGGTGGTTACAATCAGGGATCGACACGAGGTAACGAGGGGGGCGTGGCACACACGAGGCTCGGACGGGCGGATCATGACAGTGGGGTACAGGTAAATACACCACAGAAGAAAGGAGCTATTAAATAAAGCCCATAAATAATGGTTGCATACATTAAACATTATTAAAACATTAAACATGCCAATTCACGTTCCATCCACCCCTATCCCGTCAGAAACAAAAGCAATCCCAGAATGCAAGTTTGTGACCTGCACACTAGATACTAAGAAATGCTAATGAGTCATGGTGCAATTCTGCAGCAATCCAATGTTTTGAGGAAAATGCAGGACATGTGGGAATTGCAGGAACATTTCTCCTTTAATAATTCATAAACCAATGCAGACTGCAGTCAGACAGCACAGCCGAGCCTTTACTCATACATCCTTATCAACGCTTTCCAATGATGATTTACATGCTAAGAATTTTACACATATAAGACAACATCAGAAATCAAAATCTGATATGAGATCATTCCATTTTCTGCTGGGAATGGGGGGGGACTCAGTTTTGAAAAATAAAGCTGTAATCAAATCAAAACATTTATCGAAACGATCCATATACTGCCTAAAATAAGTTGAATGTAAGTTAAAATAAAATTGAATGTGCAATTATGCATAATGAGAATCTCATTATGGAAAGCCAGTCCTACAATATAAAAAATTTAAATAAAATACCATGTTTAATAGCCTGGGCGAGCCGGGATCCCTGGGATCTATGCGTGGCCGAGACACCGGTCGTCGTAGGCGACCAGGCTGGGCAAGGTGCAGCACCCGAGAGATCACCAGGCTCCGGCAGGATTCTCTGCATGACCAACTCATCCTGCAGGACCTGCTTAATCTCCCGCTTTGATGCACCGACAGGGACCACCACATTAAAGAAACTCGCGATGGCTACCAGGTCTGACTTCCCGCAAGTATCAAACTGCTCCTGTGTGGGGCTCAGAGTAAACTCAAGCAGGTCGAACGTAGCCATACTAATCCCGATTACACAGACCTTCCCAACCACAGGTAATCTGCTGAAAAAGACACAGGGACTGATTGACACAGACAACACAGAGTGACAATGCCAAAATTTTAATTTAATAGCAAGGTCTCGGACGAGCCCGAGGAGGACCATCCTCCTTACAATTCGGCTTAGGGAACTCAAATTGGAGATTAAGAGGCAGGACTGCCAACATCAGAAATCAAAATCTGATATGAGATCATTCCATTTTCTGCTGGGGAGGGGGGACTAAATTGACACTATCCACTTTGTAGTTACATAAGTATAAAGATGCCCAGAATGAAGAGTGCAAGACTTATCCCTGGGCTGGAGTCTGACTGCATGGAAACGCTTCACAAACAGGCAGAATGGATCTGCATGATTCTACCTATCGGATGCCCTCCACAAGTGAGGAACAGGGGAATATAGCAGAGTGGGGGTCCACGTTTAGCCTCTCTAGGTAAGATGCCCACAGACGCTGCCAAGATAACGCGAACAAGTCTGTTGTATGACGCTCATGGTCACACACGGGTTGCCTTGCCAACAGGACTCCCTATTCCCTATGGACACCCCCTGGCAAATTACATGACAAGGCATACGAAAGTTTGGGGAGGCCCTGTGAATAATGACAGCTTAAATTATAGATCAGAGATTTCAGCAACATCGCCAATTATGTTGCGCTAATTAAGTAATCATCGTATGTTTGCATGTGGGCTATTTAACCATTAGGGATAAACAATATCAATTTTCATATACTTCAGATCGTCTGTTATCTTGATGGGACTGCAGATTTGTTTTTAAAAATAACTGCATATTTTTACAACATTATTAAAATGCATAGTTCAAATAAATGTCCAACGTCGCAATTATAGTCCTCCCAAAGGCAGACTCAGCTTTGAAAAATAAAGCTGTAATCAAATGCTGCCATCAAAACATTTATCGAAACAATCCATATGCTGCCTAAAATAAGTTGTAATTTTGAATGTGCAATTATGCATAATGAGAATCTCATTATGGAAAGCCTGTCCTACAATATAAAAAATTTAATAAAATACCATGTTTAATAGCCCAGTTTGAACTCTAATATAATAAAACTCTAATTTTATAAATGCAGCTAGGCTGCTTTTTAAAAATAAATCACCCAGTACAAGGGGACAGTTAACATAATGCTATTTTACTTCAGATTAAATATTGCCAATTAACTATCAATTACACTGCAGAATGTATACACCCATTAGCCATTCTTAATTAACCAAATGGTTCTAAATGCACACTTTAAAGCTTCAAAAGAGAACATCTTCATGTAATCTAATATGCTAATAGAAGTGTTTTTTTCCTTGTAACATTAGGAGTTTCACATATAATTCACATAAAAATGGGAGATTTCTTAATAGCCAATCCATTTACATTAATGTATTTCTCAGAGGAATCCCAGGTGTTTGCAAACAGTAACGTGACATGCCATATCAATCTGATATTCAAGTACCACATCTGTGCCGATATCGCATGTTAACATTTTCTACAAGCAACACAACAGAGTTCATGAGTATCTCTGGGGGATTACACGCTGCCCTAGTTTACCGCATCTGAGTAGCAGGGAAAATCTTACTTACAATGTAAATAAACATAGACACATACATACACACACACACAGACACACATACACACACACATACAACTAAAGCAGCCAGTTTTAAAATGGGGTGCATCTTAACCTTCAAAGAAACACTCTCAATGTCACCAACAATTTAGCACGAGAGGCTTCAATTTCATCTTAAACTATTCCTTCATGGTAATTATTCCAGTAAACTAAGAAATATTTCAAAAGACCCAAAAGAAAAGCTATGATGGCATATTAAATTTGGTTGAAGGCTTGATTATTGCTTATATACAGAAATACATCGCAAATGTTCGTCAATGAGCATTTCCAAATTGCTTTGAAAGGATGGGAAATTCTTTGAATGGAACGAAAACGATGTTTGCTGCAGCAAGTCATTATCTTAAATTCTACTTATGATTTGCAAAAAATATGTGTTAAAATTTAGGAAAATAATGAAATGGGTGCCAGGGTTATGGCGCTCTTACTTCTGCTGTTTGCTACAACAGGAATTCATGAAGAGACTCTGAGAAGGCAGGAAATTGTCATGCCGATATGCTGCTTACTCCTCTAAAGTCACCATGGTCAACATTTATAATCATATGAATCACTTCACAAGGTCCCTTAAAATACCAATCCATGAAAACAAGCTTCACAGCTCTTAACTTACACCTATGGATTTAAATGGAAATCAAAGCAAAATTAATGAGGACAATGAAATTAACAGAAATGTTTATTATTATTATTGGTAGTGGAGGGAGTAGTAGTGGTGTTTAGTTGTAATTTCAATATTTTATTATTCAGCAGACAAATATACACTATATAGACAAAAGTATTGTGATAACTGGCCTTTATGCCTACAGGAAATTTTATGACATCCCATTCTAAATCCATAGGCATTAATATGAAGTTAGTTCCCCTTTTGCAGCTTTAACAACTACCGTTGTTCTGGGAAGGCTTTCCACAAATTTATGGAGGGTGTCGCAGAGAATTTTTGCCCAATCATCCAGAAAAGCATTTGTGAGGTCAGGTACTGATCTTGAATATGAAACCCTGGCTCGTCTAATTCAAAGGTGTTACATGGGGTTGAGTTCAGGGCTCTGTGTGGGCCAGTCAAGTTCTTCCATACCAAACTCACCCACCCATGTCTTTATGGAACTTACTTTGTGCAGACTCATGCTGAAATGAAAAGTCTTCCCCAAATTGTTCCCACAAAGTTGGAAGCATAGAATTGCCCAAAATATACACTCAGTGACAAAAATACATGCAGCAATACGGTGCAGAAGGGAGTCATACAGCCGTTGTACCCTCTTCTGTAGAAAGTCGGCCCACAGCTGTCGTAACTGGCCCTCAAGATCCTGCAGATTGGCACTGGGTCTGAGTTGATGTCCAGGCTGATCCCACACATGTTTGATTGGGTAACGATCGGGGCACCTGGCTGGTCAGGGGAGTACCTCAACATGACACAGGCAGTCCAGTCGGTGTGTCTCTCCACAACATTGGCAGGTTTGGTCCTCTCCCACAGGCACCACCATCCGCCCACATGATGTTCATCTGTGATAATGCAGAACTGAGATTCATCGCTGAACATGGTACGATACCACTAGTCATCAGACCATACCTCCCGGTGACAGCACCACTCCAAACACAGCTGTCTCTGCACTGGTGTCAACAACAACCTATGCATGGGATGGTGAACCCATAGTCTGGCTGATGCCAGTCGTCGAGACACATTGCAGGCACAGATGTCATGGGTTTCTGTAATGCTTGGCACACAATACGACAATCCTGCCTTGGCGTGGTCTGTCTTGGACAACCGGAACCTTCACAACATGTGTGGGTGTGGCAATTGTGACATCTGCATGCCCCACATGCTGGGCAATTGCACGATACGACCACCCGGCCTCATGCAAATCCACAATGTGACCTACTGTAGGCCTATTAAACTCTGTCAAGTGCTGGTAATGCTGTGTAATGCATCTACAAGGCATGTGTCTGGTGACTAGACATGCCAGCTCCTTGCAAATCGAATCATTTACATACACATCACTTGGTCTGCATGTGTAGCAAATTACATCAAAATTAGACCAATACGTCTAGGTGCTTAACTTTTTTTGTCACTGAGTGTATGTGGGTGTATGTATGTATATATTTCTATGTGTGTGTAGATGTGTGCACGTGTATGTTTTTTCTTCTTCTTTGTCAATTGCATCTCATCATTCACAACCATCCCACATAAATATAATCATGTCATTATTTTTCTTTCTTTTCTTTCATCTCATTCCTCCAATGCTCCTTCCTTTACATACAGTCAGTCCTGATACAACATGACTAATGCATTCGTGAAAAACCTTGTGTTCACTAAAATTGCATACTAAAATATACATATACAATGCAAAAAAAGGCTTAGGGAAATGTGGCTTGAAAATTTAATAATATACGGCAAATTAAATTAAATAAAAGCCATCTAGTGTGGTCAGAAAATACAGCAAATGATTAATGAAGCCTCGTTTTGGCCATCATAGTCAGCAGAAGTGAGCCACAGTCACCGTGCAGCCGGGCATGTAGCACGAACACAATGGATTCCGATACGCAGAGGGGCATGCAAGGCAGCATACCTACATACAGTCTATGAAAAGCAAAAGTAAGTGAGTTTAAAAAACACAAATCACAAATTCACAAATCAGACATCACTATCGTTCATTTGGATAGCTGCTTCCATATGGGGTTGTAGTTCATGCAGTGCTCTCTCTCGGACCGAAAATCACGCAAAATGCAATTCCACATTGTACTGAACTTGGGTACTAAGTCTAATGCATGAGTCTCATCAGAACAGATTCGCTACCTGTTGTAACAGGACTGGCTACACTGACTTCACTAGCCCTCCCAATCGCACCACTTCCCCTAGCTGGTTCCGATCCCCGCACTCATTCCCATGGGCTTGGTGGGTGGCTCTTCTGCCCTCTGGGTGGCGTGGATACACACACATAAAGACATGACCAGCATTAAAGAAAATGTATAGTATGTGCCCTCACAGCCTACGCATATATTTTGCTCACTAACGATCTGTCATCGTAACTTTTGAGTAGATTTTTTCTTCTTCTCCCTTCTTTTCTATCGCTCCTTTTCTTTTCAAATTAATAAAAGAGGATAGAATGATACTATGCACTAATGTATATGTTTACTAAAATCCATCCATTTTATGACTGATGATCCTGGTCATGGTTGTGGGGACGGCAGAGCTTATTCCAGGCAGTATAGGATACAAGGCTGGGTTACACCCTGGATAAGAGGCCAATCCAGTGGGGGTGGATAATACAAATGTAGTAGCTAATATAATTCTAATGAAATATATTATCTTATAAATTATACTATAGGCTTATGAAAGGATCTGAAATTAGCAGGTATTTTGAATCTGTGAAATAACGTAAGAACGATGCCGTCTGAGCCTGTGTCACACCAGTAGTGTGACAATCACTCTGTAAAAGAACCATCGAGGGAAATCATCCCAAAGCTTCCTAGCTGTGCTCTCTCTAATCTCATTAAATTAAAGAGTTATGCTGATGCAGGTAAGCAGCCAGCCTTGGACACCAACCTGCCCCTGTAGTACAAGATTTCAGCATGGCTGCATGTTACCCAAAAACAACACTAGATGGCAATAAAACACATGTTTTGCATAGAATAATTCCATATAAATTGTGAAAATAAACTGCAAAGAATAGAGGGTGCATATTCACATTGCATAGCTACAGACCTACTAAGATTACCGCATACTTCCATGTAGATCGACTGACAAGACTTTCCCAACACACACGATGTGCTTCAGCTCCACAAACGGTCATGATATAGTTTATTTTGTGGTACCATCATAAATTGCCACTACAGCACACGACCCCTGAGGTGCACCAAGAAGGTCGAGAAGCCTTTTATCTTACAAAATGTACTTGCAAATACAGCAAATGCACCCTGTTGCCAGCGCAGGAGGCCAAATGCGTAATACACAGATAAAGGGCTTGTGATCCTATTGTCAACCTTTAGACATGGTTATGAATAACAACATGTCTATATTCCTGAAATGTATCCAATTATTCAACCTTAATGTTGACACTAATCAATGAAATTGAAACTGGCTGCTTATCTGCAACAATGTTACCGCTGTGCTGTGTTGTGCGAGGGGGAGGATCGGCCTTTACCTCGCAGTCAGGGCCTGTTTATACAAGAACAGCCTTGTACAGGAATCTTTATAAAAGTGTCTAGGAGACATAATCGGCCATGAAAATCCCTGCCTTCATGACCAAGGTTTACCAGCGAGGGGCACATGTACGCATCGTCATAGGAAGGAAGCCGGAGTCTCTGCCAGGATCAGATTTCATACCGTTAAACGGTTTCCACACTAGTGGTATTACGGTGAGAATGGACCCGGGTGGGGGTTGGGGCTATGACTTTGCAGCAAATGGCCACTATCCATCTTCCTGGCTCGATATCAACCAGGCTGCCAACTGCCCCAGCCTCCATTCCGCTCCCCCGAATCAGCACGTGAATGTGTTGGCAGTATTTCTGCATTCATGAAGACATTTCAGAATGTCTTCCCCATAAACATATTTAGCACATTAAAAACCGGCGCAAGTCAAGTTTTTTTTAAAGGTGAGCTGGGAATTAAAAGACGAACAATAGAAATCTACCTTCATGAGAGATGCGGTTCTGATATGCTGGCATGGGTAGGAAGACCCACGTGTGCTGGTAATCAGCACATGCATGTCAGTGTCACTCTCTTGGGGTTCATGACGGGGTGAATTCATGCGGGGACTGCAGGAGACGGGGACACGCCAGGATGAGGGCTGCTATTCTGAGCGACATCTTCTCAAGGGGGGATAGGCATCTATCTGCAGTCATGTAGAAGCTGGTTTAGCAGCTGAGCAGCCAAGGTTTTCAAATAACTGTTCCCTGCCCAGCCCTTGCTTGGAGTGCTTTTAGAATTTTTTTTTTTAGATGACAGAATGCAATGTGGTGCTGACAAAAGTCTGAAGATCTGCCATGGATGCCCCTAACAGGACATTCGTCCCTGGGTGACAAAAATCAACCTTACACCACACATTATGCTATGCTATGTGTGCCATTAGAGTAACTCATAATTATCAGCCAGTAACAGGTTGTCACAATAAATTCCGATTTAAATCGATTGGCAGAAGTCAGCAGGGGGGCAACGCTTGTTTCTACATGGGCAAATCACAATACTTTTTCAACCTTGGAGGGTCAATACAGAGGTGCCACCATGAGACCACCAGAGGAGGGCGCTAGCACACAAGAAGGCCCACGCCTCACATAGCAATACAGCCATCAGATATGACTTCACCATTCGCCTTTTTTGGAAGAGTCTCAGGTCTTGTTTGTCTGTCATTTACCTGTCATTCCTCTACCTAATTGTTTTACTTCACATGCAAGCACAAAAACGGGAGCATTGACATCTTTACAAGGTTGTGAGGCACCACTCAGTCCAGCTCCGACATTAATTACATCAGGGAGCAAAAGTCAACTTGAAGTTCAAGCATTACATGTCAAAACTAGTTTATTTTGCTCTCAGTAACCAAAGCTGAAATGGTCCCTATGCTCGCTGTTATTAATATGTATTTTTATCCTGATCATGTAAAAAAGGAAAAAAAACTGAACAGATTGGCAAATTCTTCACCTTCTCCTGCATTTCATGTTGTGTTAATGTTCTTCTGTGACACAGTTCTGGATGTGGAAACATTAAATTGAAGATGCATCCTCCCGAGTGCACTCAGCTCCACCACAATCAAAAAACTGCAATTGTCACCCATAGTCAAACATCTGCAGGGTGAACTGTAATAACTCCTGGCCCCAAGATACAGAGAATGGTGACAAGGCCATTCATGTCCCCACTTCATGCTTTCTAGAACAGCATGGGACTTCATTACCACAGGCACAGTTATCAACCCCAAAACAGGCAGGCGGGGGAGGCCTCCGTAGTGCAGGGTGTCAGGAGATGCATGGAATCTACTCCTACTTCCAAACTGGTCTACAAAAAAGGCATTTTCAGATCGACTTCTTTCATACAGAACCACAGAGCTTAGGAAGGCTTTGGGTCTTCCCATAACAGCACCGATGCAACTATGGCTTGTCACTTTCCTCACAAATTCCAGACCCGACCAGATAGCCTGATAATGTTCAGTACAGCTTCGATTTTATTTTTACTGTGTTCATTGTCTGTGTGAAAAAGCTAAAGACTGCAAAAAACAAAGCAACCAGATGATGACGGCAGGGTGAAGCACACACCCCCCGCAGGACCACAGCCACCCCACTGCAATAGGAGGAGCAGGTATTGGACAGACCAGGAGAAGAGGCAATGCAGATGGATACGTAGCCTGGAATTCTTTGCAATACAGCATGTCTATAACTGCATTGACTTTTTCACCATTTCCATTAACTGTATATAATTAATTATGGTTTAGTGGTGGCATGTTCCCTTTCAGGCAAAAATACACAAAATAATTATATTAATTGATATAGGCTGGTTATTCTCAGTAACAGTTATAATTAATTTAGTAACCTTTTTAAAAAGTACCATTTCCAGCTCTTCACTCAACAACATAGCATCAACAATATGACTCAACAGTCATATTCACTGTGTATGTGAATCAGTTACTTAATAGGTTTGTTGTAAGAAGCAAATCTCTTCCAGTATGGCCGTCACATATAAAATCCATTAATGTATCAAGTAAAAACAACTCAGGATACATACATTTTCATTCCCGCTATCTCCATTTAGGTGTGAAGCGAACCATTAAAATGTAACGGATGTCATATACTCCCAACTGATTTTAATGTAGTAAATAAGGGAGGTTAAGTCGCCCCCTTCCCGTTTTTGAACACAGTAATCTGTTACAGTTTCGCATTCACACCGCAGCCATGTCAGAAAGTTACTGCTAAAATATGGAGTGAGATCAGTGCCAAATATACAAGAGCGCAGATGCATAGCTAAACCGAGCAAAACAGATACTACGAACGTGCACTGTACCTTTGAAACGCTGCTCACTTTGTAATTTTTTTTACAATTTGTAATTACAACAGGAAATTACGTCAGAGATTCAAAGCGTGGTAGCTGATTTCCGAGACTGTCGATTGAAAGCTACATTTGGCACTGATTTCACACCATTCTAAAGTTACTAGGGTGGCAAGGGGCAAATTACACCATTTTGCTACAATTCCCATAGGACATTATAGTGGTAATATGGCTATATATTAATGGGTTTCAAGGGGCAAGGGTGTATCGTAGCCCCCACCTAACTAAACGCTGCATCTGTTTACCTGCTCATCTGATTTTGTTTCCCTTGAGTAACACCCAAGGAAGCTCATTTTATTGCAGCTTAATAAGAGCGTCAGCTAGATCCTGATTAGATGGTTGCTAGGCTGGAAAGTCATTTTTTATCATGGTGGCATAGATTTTGGCATCATTGGCCACCATATAGAAATGTTATCAGCAGAAACACTGCATTTGCTAAGGAGACAGAGGGCACTCTAGTTAGGACTGCATGACTTCGTCTTGTCCTGGAACATAGGTCTGAAGCAGCAGTGCTAAAAGGGTGCCATCATTTCTCTGCTTTCCCAGTCTCTGCTCTCTAACATATCCTGCTCTTCTGAACTATCGGCAGACTGCCAGATATGTAAATGGCACTGACCCACCTCCATAGGCACAGCTGGATCTCAGCAGCCCATTAAAAATGATGCTAATATCCTAAGCGCTGCAGCTGACACCCTACAGCACCAGCAGAGCCTCATGTATCAAAGGGTCTACGCTGCCTGACATCCGGAGCTACAGACCTCATGTTGCAAGGGGCATTGGGCAGCCACGAGCCGCACCAAGGCCTAGCAAGCCATACAAACACAGATCCATGCTTCTGTAGCCCGTTTTTGATGCTGGAAACTTCCATCCTTCTGGCTTTTCAGAAACACAAATGTTTGAGCTGCAACTAGACAGCAGCAGATGTGGCACTGTGACGCATTTGGTTCAGAGGTAGAGGCGTTCACCGTTAATTATATTAGCCGAGGAGTATAAACCATTAACATGACCATCATGCAACAAACAGCAGAGATCAGAAGAAAGGTGTGGATGAGGCATGGGGTGCTACCTTTGTAGGTCTGTACAAACACCTCATTGATTGTGATAAGTAATGTTATTTGCACTGATATGGAATTCTGCATTCCACTGATAAAAATCTGTATTTTTCCAGCATGCAAAGAAAATATATAGTATATTAAAATATGTATATTTTAACTTGACTATGAAACGTATAAAAGACATCACACAAGATTCAGATGGAGGTCAGTGTTTATTAAAATGACCAAACAACTCATACATTGCAGGACAGTTCCCAGTCATCACAAGCATAAATGAACACCAGGCAGAAAAACATCTTCATGGATCTTTTCCTTGTGGGTATTTCAAGTGCAAAACAGCAGAAGCCTTCTCCTTGATACCCAACCCTGCCATTTTCCAACTAAAGAGCAACTAGCAGAGCTACAATTTACCACCTGCCAACTCATACTTGTACTTAATACATCTGAGAGGTACGAGGGTTTAAAAAGAAATTACAAAAATAAAAATACTGTATTTTCATAAATCTATACCATGGTTTAATTACATTGGATGGGATTGTTTTCCTTGTCAACCTTGCCAAGGCCAAAACCTAAGATACATAAGTGTAGCCTTAGGAGGACCAGATAACAAGGCATGCTTTGATCACAGGACAGTAATACTGAGAGCATTTATTTTCATTATATTGTACAGGAGAGCAGAGCTTATTTCATTTTTGGCTAGATGCTGTAGGATTATGATTTATTTATTTATTTGTTTTTTGGTGCGTGAGCAGGGAGTGGGGTTATGTGCTGTTGAACCACAGGACATCTATAAACGTATGTTGCTATGGAAATTTGATTGTCAGAATGGGGACGGGGGGCTACAATGCTCCCATTTGAAAGACTCTGAGATGACATACATCTTTCAGCACAGATCCAGCAGAAATCTCTGTGGAAAGGACATCTACAGCACGATAACATGTCTGTAAGATGCCACATTGACTTATAACAGTATGTGAATGTCACTGTCAAAATGAGAAGCTGTCAGATCCCAGCACACACATACTCTCCCTCTCTCCCTCCCTCTTTCCCTCCCTGTCACATACAAATAGAGTCCATGAGCCCACCAAAGTAGCTAAAATGATTACCCAATCGAGCTTGTTTATAACTAGTAGTATTGGCAGAAGTACTCATCATTCTCCAGATCCTGCTGGAAGTTTTCCAAATGCTCCCTTGTCACCTGCAATTCTTGGTGCTCAAACTCCAAGCCCTTTGGGAAAGTGCAGTCCATGCACTGCAAGTCCACACACCAGGGGGAACAGATAAGCACGTTCCTTAGGGGGGTAAATGTACCCACAATACAAATGTCATGGCAAAGAGGATAGCAGATCAGGTAAGGAGAGACTGCGGGAAGGGCCAAAGGGACAGGCCATCACTTCACTTATTGAAAATGGAGCACCACTTCGCCTAATACCATCTGTAATTGTTATTTATTCTGACAGTTTTTGACAGCTAATCAGCATTAGTGAGCAGTAATAATGGGGGAAAAGTGATTATCCTGCAAAAGAATCAGTTCAGTTTAGACCTAGAGCTTCTATCCTTCAGTGAGAAATGGACTCTACTATCTGCACCCCCACCACAACAACTGACACAATCTTTACTGGCAGTTTGAGAGCTGCTGACTTTAGTGTAAGGTCACTTCCCCTCCCCCCCATTCCCACACCACCCTACATCCAGATTTACTGGACTCCTATCCATAAATAAAAATCCCACAGTCTTCTGTAAGGTTAATGTGCCCACGGCCATTAGGAAGCCAGTTGGTCTTGAAATCCCAGAGGTCTGTAGCTACCTTGGAAATCTTCCCTATCACCTTCTGCAAAGTCCTGCCCCGTTTTTATTACAGTCAACCATTACATGCTTTTAGATCAGTCTCTGGGTGCTGCTACCTTTAATTGTTGCAAGATTTGTTTCCAGGGCTCATATGTAAGAAATCATTGAAATGGGCAGAAATGAAGCTAAGCTACTGCTGCCTAATGTGCTTGTATCATTAGAGATGCAGGACACTCTCCTGGTCAAATTTGTATTCTAACAAGGCCAGAGTAACTGAAGAAACACCACCCAGCTGCTGCAGGGTCGTCTGGGCCCGGCCACGTCTGCCAGCGCCACAACGTACCTGCAGCTTTAACGGATGCCGAGCACGCCTGACCTTGCCCACACAGCACCATCCTGTGATTGTCTCAGCTGGCAAGCAAGACGGCCTGCAATGAAGGTCTTAAACTGATTATGCCATACCGCCTGTGTGCCTGCATACCGTTGGGTTCCCTCAGCTCAGGACTGACACGGCGAAGGCCAAGATTATCAAGAGAGCATAGCAATCCAACAAGATGACCCAGTATCTCCTTCAGATTAAATGAACATCATGCCTGTATATGGTTGTAAAGGTCACAGAGAACCAAGGGGCTGAAACAAGGCCATCACTAAAATAAATTGGATCAGTGTTGCAGTTCATTTCAGAGCAGGCAAAGATCAACATTTGCCAGTGACACGAGTATAACTTCTTAATCCAAAAGAATTATATTGCACATTGCACAAAAGAGAAACCTACTTAAGTCAGGACAAACCAGAGGCATTCTTCTATCCAAGCTAGATGGTGGTTAATTCATTTGGCATGCATATAATGCTTCCTGTTTCAGCTACCATGTTAGGGCAGCAGGACTTTTGTTGAATTTTTCATAAAACACAGCCCCTCCTTCCCAATAATTTCACTGCAATACAGCATAACACAAGCTTGCAAGATGAAATGAACAAGTTTAGGAACACTTTCTACAGTGACCTGCATGTCACGGTGTTGTACACGTGACCATTTATGAGAACATAAATTTGCTGTAGCATTCTTAAGAGCACAAAGCCTTCTTTTCAGTTTTTACCAGGTTTTCCACAACCAATCAAAAAAACTAGCAAATCATTAAAAATATCATAGTGTGTAATACCTGTACCTAAATCTGCTTTCCTCAAAGCCTGCATTTTTGGTGAAAATTAATTTCTATTTGGACAGATACAACCATGAAATAGAGCATCAACTCTTTGATGTGGGTGATTATTCACAATAATAGATTATCTGTGGCACCATCGAGGTCAGAAACTTGACGTTGGCTGGCCTGAGAGTATTGCATTGAAGCCAAGGTCAGCCTGTATTTTGCTTTGTCCCTGTCATGATCCGCCCGTCCGAGCCTCGTGTGTGTCACGCCCCCCTCGTTACCCCGTGTTCAATCCTGATGGAAGTCAGCTGTTGTCTATCCGTGCCTGATTGTCTCACGTATTTAGTCCGTGTCTGAGTCCGTCTCCCCAGACCTGTCATTTTGTATTTTGTACCTCGTGCTTTGTATCCCGTTGTTTAGTCAGGAATAAACCCCTTTTTACGACTTCGCTGCCTCCTGCCTGCTTCCTGCTCGCCCGACCGGCAGCGAAACGTGACATAATGACAGGTCTCCTAAACGACAACCAGCAGCAAGCTGATCGCGGGTGGAGCGGCTTGCTACAGGAGGTGACCTACTGGCTCCACCAGTCTGAGGAAATCGAAGACCTGGTCACCTTCGAGCTGGCCCGACGAGCGGAGGACCACCTTTTCGAGGAATCCCCGTTCGGAGATGGGTACCAGCTGAGAGCGGTTAGTGACGAACTGTGGAAGCTGCAACAGCGGCTAGCCCAGGAAAAAGCTCAGCAAGCCCAGCTGCACTACCCGCCAGGAGCGGGGGCGTCGGCCGGGTCCCGGTGACCTGCGCTCCCTCCGCCTCGCTCTGGACGGAGCAGGAGGTGCAAAGGGAGAAAGTCGGAGGATGACGGTCCTATGACCCTTCGTGCTGGGGTGGGCACCCTCGTTCCGGCTGCTCTGCCCACGCCCGCCTGCACGTCTGCGCCGGTTCCGGCAGCCACGCCCGCCTGCACGTCTGCTCCGGCAGCCACGCCCGCCTGCATGTATGTTCCGGTAGCCACGCCCACCTGCACGTCTGCTCCTGCCCCGGCTGCAAAGCCTGCCTGCACATCTGCTCCTGCTCCGGCTGCAAAGCCCGCCTGCACTTCTGCTCCTGCCCCAGCTGCCCAGCCCGCATCCCCTGCCCCTGCCCCGGAGACTCCTGCCCCTGCCCCAGCCCCTGTGTGCCCGGCCCTTGCCCCTAGCCCCGAGGAAGTCCCCGTCGCCTCAGTTTCCTCCTCCTTGGAGGAGGAGCTCAAGTGGGACCCCTTGGGGATTTCTTTGCTGGCTGTGTTTAGACCCCGGCCAGGGCCACCCCGCCGAAGGCTGCCTCGCCTCTCTGTGTCCCGCAAGGGGAGGGGACACAGACGCGGGGTCTGGGTCCCACCTGCCCTGCCTCCTGGCTCGCCCTCGTTCACCCTTCTTGGGGCTCGGGGGCTACCTGCGTCGCCAGGGGCTTCGGCCCCTCGGTTGCCTGCGGGTCCGCCGGCGGTGCCCCGTCGCCTGCCCTCGGTTCGGCCGTCCTTGCCCCCTCTGTCGCTTGCGGGGGCCCCGAGGTCGGCTCCTCAGTAACCGGCGGTCACTCCTCCTGCGACTCGTTGGTCGGCTGCACCTTGGCCAGCTCGGCCTGCGGCATCACATGCCGCGGCTTCCCCTTCCTCCTCCCCTTCGTCGGTGTACCCGCGTGCTCCCTCGTCTCCTCCCCTGGTGCCCCCTCCTGCTCCCTTGTTAGCTCCTCCATCTGTCCTTCGTCCCGTCTCCGTGCCCCCCTTGTGGTCGCCGCCCCCCGTCGCCTGCCCAGGCTCTCTCGGGCTCCCCATGCTCCTCCGTCCTGTTCCGTTTGGCCCCCTGTCTTTGCTCCTCGCCCCTTTGTTCCTCCCGTTTCTGCTCCTTGTCCCCCTCTGGCTCCTCTGTTCGCCCCCGGCCCTTTTGTTCAAAGCGCTCCGCCCTTTGGTGTTCCCCCTCTGTACCTGTTCTTTGTCTACCTGTCTGCCTTCCCTGTCCTGTGTCAGGTCCTGTCTTGGTTATTGCCCCTATGTCAGTTCTGTGTCTCGGTTCTGTTCCCTGTCCCCCGTTAACCTGTCTCTCGTTTTGTTTTCCAGGTCCGGTCTGCCCCTGTCTCGTCCGTCCCTTCCCTGTGGTGCGCCCGGGTTATGTCATGATCCGCCCGTCCGAGCCTCATGTGTGCCACGGCCCCCTCGTTACCCCGTGTTCAATCCTGATGGAAGTCAGCTGTTGTCTATCCGTGCCTGATTGTCTCATGTATTTAGTCCGCGTCTGAGTCCGTCTCCCCAGACCTGTCATTTTTTATTTTGTACCTCGTGCTTCGTATCCCGTTGTTTTGTCAGGAATAAACCCCTTTTTACGACTTCGCTACCTCCTGCCTGCTTCCTGCTCGCCCGACTGGCAGCGAAACGTGATAGTCCCCCTCTACTACAAAGCTCAATTCATCACCATATATCTCCACTCTGCCTTCCACAGTCCACACACTCCCCACGTAAGCACTGCACAGGCCTGTAGACACTGGTTCGGGAGCATCAGTCAAACACCTTATTATGGAATCCATCACATATTCATAATTGTGCTGTGATAAGAGGAAGGAGTGATAAAACCGACCGCCCAAAACAAGGGAGAGCAGATGACCGCCTTTGACAAGATGGCAGGCAGTCAGAACATTGAGATCTGCTTGTCTGCTGGGCAGAAATTCAAAATTTTTCACTGGATACAAATCAACCACAGATCTACTATATACTGGAAAAGACACCCATCTTATCCTGGTCACCTCACAAGAATGGGCCAAAAGCAGATCTTGAATTTATGGGCTTTACAACACTTTCCAAGCTTCTATAACAAGCCCAAACTAGGTCAGTTTTGATTGAGCATTAGATTCAAACTGTAATTTATTTTGCATCTATAAACCCTACTGTGCTTGGATAAAGGCCAGGTCCTATCTTTCACACCTATTCAAAGCAATCTTTGTAGCGAGGCGAACAGGTAAAATTACACTGGCTTTTGAAAAGCGCTCCTCAGCCCTTAGGTGCTACGCAACAATGACTGGTTCTGTCAAGTGAACGTGAATCAACCGCTTCTCCTGTGGACATTAACATTAATTACAAAAGTTAGGAGTGTTCCCATGAGTTTAAATATGTTCTTCAAGCCAAATCCTCAAAACAGTATTCACATTTTTCACACAGGTCTATCACAAGCCACAAAAAAACTAATTCTTATCAATATACACTCTCGGAGCAACAGGAGGTAAATGTTTTATGGGAAATTCCAGTAAAATTCCCTGCTGTTGGCGATCTTCACACAACCACAGAGATAAACCATCATTTGTTTCAAGTTCCTGCAGCTGACTGGCATATAGAATCCTGCGTACCTTTTGCTTGCATAACGAAAGTGGAAAAAAAATCACAGGGCAAAAGTTTTTACCAAAAAAAAGGTGATCATTCGGTTCAAGGTGCCAGAGATAGAATTTCCTTTGACAACATTGTTGTATAGAGTCAGAGCTTATCCTCAGGTAAGTTCAAGCTGACTTGTAAGATCAGTTGCAATGTTTCAGGATGGGGTAATGCAGACATTCAAAACCATAAAGACATTCTTAAGTTTGGGAAGGTCCCAAAGACATCACTAGATCTGTGAAATGCCTGAGGACAGCCAAGTGACACAATACAAATGAAGACCACTTTGTGTTACTTCTTGGGGCCTACATATGTTCACAGAGGTACACATGGATGACTGACAGCCAGACAAAATATATCATGACTAATGTCTCACTACCCTAGGTGTCTACAACACATCAAGAAGAGTTCAACCTGAAACTAAGAAAAGGGACAAAAAAAGGATTAATGAAAACATAGGTCAGTTAGGAGGAAAGCCGTTTCCCTTCGGGATGTTTTTTGGAAAATGCTTGATTATGAATTTTGGTTTTATGCCAAGTCCAACTTTTAATGGATTTAAAAGGTATATTTAAAGAGGAAAGGGGACATATGCAATTTAGGAGCAAGTGTACCATAATGCTTAAATTGATACCATGTATCTTAATTGTTTACGGGTCCAGTGAGTACCCTTGCATGCCCTGGATTGGGCAGGTCATGGTTTAAGTGAAGTCTACCGGGAGTGGACAATATAAACGGTATACATAGCACACCGGTATGAATTTGCTCTAAGGTACAGATTTCAACAATACCGTGCCAGTTTGTAGAGCAGGCTTCATCGTTATCAGCTTGTACGAGCAAATCATCTAGAAAACATCAGAACCCATACTGCTTAAGCAAAGTAATGGCAGAAAGCGCTGCACACAACAAAGAGAAGTTGATTAAAAGACCTGTGGAACTTCCACTATATGGACTTGGTTCAGATTTAAAAAGTCAGGCAACAAGCAGAAAACAATAATCTGCAAAGTAGGTCGGGTGACAGTGGTTGCATGGTGTGGTAATACAAGCAATCTTTTCATGTCAAACTGAAACACGTCCTGCTGTACTTATTTCAGTTTGTGCAGCTTCATTTTATTGTATTTCATGAAAGTGTTTTTCAGAGATGGAACTTACATGAGAAATGGTTTTGTATTTTTTACCAACCTTATATATACACTTCACAAAAATTTCAGCTTGCTATGATGAAAATTTTCTTCCCAAATTTTTACTTGTAAACAATCGAGTTGGCATTGAAATTTTTGTCGTACAGTTCTCTCTGTCGACGTAAAACAAAAACCTGCCGTGATACCAGCAGAGTACTTTTCCCCTTCAGAAGCATCCATCCATCCATTTTCTGTAGCTGCTTTTCCTGTTCAGTGCCATGAGATAGATAGACTGATTAGATAGACAGATATACACACACCCACATACACAAACATACTCGCATGCAGACATACAGACCACAATATATACCATTACCACCAGTGCTTTAAATTATACCCTGGTATAAATGATAGACCCTGATATATGAAGCCATATTGAAGATCCCAACAATTGCTGGAAAACAGTCCTAGAAAGGCAGGAGTTTAAATGACAAATTCCGAAGAAAGACAAGCCAAATGAGAACTGCAATGCTGCAGTGAAACTTTCAAATGGAGGTTATGACGCAATTAGCATGCTCTGTGAGTGTGGCATACATCTGTGTTCTAGCTGGGCTCCAGCAGTCTATGTCATTAATCTAATTTCTAATTGGGGGGGGGCTAATCACGAGGAATAGATCAGTGAGGGGTACTTCTTTCTCCTTTTGGGATTCAACTATCTCATGCCATGATAAGATGACAACACTAAACCTACCATACAGCATTAATAGCAACGGCCTAAAAATTCACAACAGCACCCTGGGTAGGATAACACCTTCTGTCACATGGTCATTGCAGAAAAATACTCACAGGCTAGACAAGTATTTCAAATTCTGCCAAATGGTAGCAATTTTAGAAATGTATAAATGCAAAAGTAATCCTCCAAGTAACAGGACCAACAGACAACACTGAATCATGGCCTCACAGAATCCCATGGCAAGGACAATGTCTACAAACACATTAAAACTTCATTAAAAAGCAAGAAACAATAGTTCTTAAATATGATTTATCGCTTAGTTGAATAATTCTATTTTCTATGCAAAATGTAGAACAGATTTTAATAGGCAAAAATGTCTATGCGTTAAATAGTGCAAATAAATACACCGTTTGGCTTTTGCTTTAACCTGCAAATGCTGTTTTTAGCCCACCCCACATGGGTTGAATATTTCTGACATTCAGCAAACAAATCAACCGATTTGGGTCATTAACACGTGGCACTCTGCATTTTTCCCTTTTCTCTAGTCAATTACCCAAAACTTGCTCCATCATTAATACAGTCACCTAATGTGCTGTCTAATTAGGATAATTACAATTTACTGTTAATCGTATCTGCTATTTAGAACCAGTTTCACATATTAAATGCCTTTTATCCCAGAGTCTTATTGAGAAGTCCATTGCAACAGGATTATGCTTATGTCCAGCTCTCTAGTTGAATGATTTCCTGATGCGGTTGGGAGAGTTGTGCAGTTATGACTCCTTGGTTACTATTTTGTGCTCTCTTATATGGCAACAATAAAACAGTAATTATGTCATTAAAAAAACCTTAATAGGCCCTACAGCCTATGCAAGTATTGGTATTTGGCTAGTATTGAATTCATACAGTATATTGTAGATTATGGTATGTAACACAAATGTTGTGTGGATTTGTTTATTTTAGAAATAAGAAGTGGATTCCAGAAGCATTTAGGGACAGAAAAAGTCACTTGAAGTGGTTGCAGATTGTCACTGCACCCAGTGTTCTTAGCAAAAGTATTACACCCCCGTCTTAGAAGGAGGGGAACCATTTTCACAATCGATGTCTCTCACCCCCCACAAAAACTTAGACATTTCCAGAACCTAATCAGATGGAAAGGGGGGGGGGGGGGGGGGGGGGCGCCAC
>JABFEB020000001.1:49623119-49647039 GCA_019775895.2 Stomatorhinus ivindoensis | reverse complement strand
GATACCGCTCACACTACGATGCCGATACCGCTCACACTACGATTCTGAGGCGTGCCCAAATCTACCCAGAATTCATCTGTACAATTATCAAGACTATTACATAAATTGGAACGAGATGGAATTCTTCAACTGAGTTAAGACGTGCACAATCAACACGAAGATAGTTTCACAAACACAGTTTCACAAAGGAAACTGATGAATCATACAAGTGTACTATTCTTATCAAATGTATAGATGACAACAATGTAGAGCAAGAACAACAATGTGTGGAAACTGTTTCTGTGAGTAAAGATTCACTTTGGAATCACTTTTCTCAGAAACATGAGAGTGTGCTACCCGAACAGGGAGAAGCCAGAACAAAACGCGATCAAGTTATATATGTTTGTAGCATATCAAGTCTATAAAGTAAAGTATAAAAGCCTATAAAGTAAATATTGGTAATCATATAAATTCGTTTCATTCACAGTAGGTATAATAGGATTTTCTAAATTTCACGTAACGCTGTCAGTGAAATTTTATTTTATAGAGACGCAGCAGCGGCATCAACAGAAAAATTGAGGAATTTAAAACATGCCTGTATATTCTTTAGGCTATTAAGCCCTCTGATTCCTTTATTTTAAGCCTATTTTTGTGTGGAATACCATTGCCAAACCTGTTTGTTGATGCCTATATGTTGCTTAAAAATAAATATTTTCTGTTCTGACTGGCAATGTTGCCGTTGCTCATATTTCTTTATGATATAAGGCTTCGGTTTAAGGTGAAATTTGTTAGGCATGCAGATTATTTGTCCCTCTTAAATTGGAGCGAGCGGGGAGCAATTTGACTGGAGCTGGAGGAAATTTTAGTGGAGCGAGGAGTGGTGTTGAGCGGAGCGGCTTAATTGGTGCGAATAGGAGCGGAGGAGCGAGCGGAGCCAACAACTTCGTGAGCGAGGAGCGGAAATTCTCACCGCTCCATTCCGCTCACATGCTCTGCTATATATACAGCTTTACTACAGAAATTCATATTAAGCAACTTAAAGGTATTTTTACATTGCAGCATCTCCTTCCCTTCATATCACACAGATGTCTAATAATTATTGACTATGGTCTTATCCTATTATTAAACCTGGTCTTGTTATAACACTTACGGAAGAAGTGCCATATAAATTATATAATGGAAAAAGGTTGGGTTGGGTGGGGTATGGCAGGCAATGTGGAATTTTGTCATGGGGCCAAAAATCTCTAGCTACACCCCTGTACATGCAGCTGTATTATTATTGATACCATTATTATGGCATTGCCCTCATTTAAATAACAGCTGATCCAAACGTTTAAAAGTAAAAAACAAAAAACATACCGTGTACAGTTTCTGCGTTCGTGCTAGATTAGAAACTCTTGCGTAATACTGCATGACAACGCGACGTTCCCCGAAGCCTCATCAAAGCGCTCGTCCAGGTCTCGCAAAAAAACAAAAAAAATCTGGATGTAATAGATCAAGCGACTTTATTTATTTTATTAGCGCTAAAAGTGTGTTTCGTCACTGAAAAAGCAAAAGCTGATCTCAGAAATTACATTTTAATCGTGTCTCACTTAAAAGTATAATACCAGATAGTACAAAAGCGTCTGCTCTGTGAATTTACGCGTAATAAAGGTAAAGCAGGATATAAATATGAATTTCGTTTTCTTAAAATATAGAAGGCACTCCGGGAACTTTTTAAAGCACCCTGACATAGCTTATACACCGGAGATGGCAGAAGTGCATGCTGGGTTTCGTTTAAAATTTCCCCAGATACTTACCAATGAATTTCACCTGAAAAAAACATGTTCCTGTGCAATAATAGTTTTAAGTCGTGCTTCTATAGAGATTAAAATTCGATTGTCGACTCCTGTGTCTCACGCAAAACCCCCGAACTGGCGGACAACAGTAATAACAACAATTTTGTTCACATTTACATTGAACTATATTACAGGTAATGGATCGTTTCATATAGGATGCCTCCACCGCCCGGGGAAGTGAAAGCTGAGCAGCACAGCTACACAGGCCGATGTACGGCAGTATATCCGCTTTATTGCTCCGTGTGTCCCACTTTTTATGGTTCTAAAAAGCACATGTCTCCAGATATCCTTTCCCCAAGTGTGGCCAGTTTAATTACCGGCAAAGTATCACCGTATAACAATGAAGTTCCCCATATCGTAGTGAAAACATCCTGCCTCCATTCCCTCAGCACAACAGTTTTGAGTTGTGTTTTACACAGAATTACAAGTATGTCGTTCCTGGCACCATCGTGATTAAATTACTTACCCGTGACTGAAGCAACACCGCCAAAGCAAGATGTAATTTTCACTAAAAAGCTCGCGTGCTATTGACAGCACAGCTCCCTCTGTATCACGTGTCTTTTCCCGACCTTGACTAACTAAATCACGATTAACTGTTTAAATCTGAAATTACCTGTCAGGTGATGTACTCCTATACATATTTGAGAACTAACGGTAAATAATATCATTTTTCCTTAGCTTCTTGAGAATAATATGTGTTAAACTTAATGCACACAACTATCACATATCACCCAGTGCAATTAAATGATATGTTTATTGACGTGATCTGGCCCTAAAGACGTGAAAAAGATCCTTAGAGATACATGTTAAAAAGGAAAAAGCATTTGGGTGTAAACTAAACAGAGGTAAGTGATGGGCATCTTATATGATGTGCTGTAGGGAACTTTTGTAAAGTCTCAATACCTGTTTCCACAGTGCAAAAAGTGTTTGGGTGAGTGAATTCACACTGGTTCCATTCAGGTACTATTACATTAAGACTTAGGTTGATGCAGTTTGTGTAACCCAAAAATTCACTTAGCATCTAATTGCATGCCTAGAGTGCCAAAGCTGGCAAGGGGGGTGTCATTCCTCACACCTGGCTTTCACACTGCCACGAGCATCCTGTTTCAATCTTAAACAGTCAGTCACATTCCCGGGACCTTGTTTTGGTGCCCTGCCACAATGTACAGTGCTCATGATCCTTTGACAGACAGCAAAGATGCCATCATACTTAAGGAAAGGGGTTTGTAGCCAAAATATTACCAGTGCAAGATGGAGGATGAGCTTGCAAAAGTGCATTAAGTGACAGGTAATTTTTGTGACAACAGTCATTTTAAATTCATATCAAACTCCACACTGTTTTCTGCATATTCTAGTAATCTGATCTTCTACCTAGGTGTTCCCTGTTAATTCTGAACTGAGTGTCTTGCCCAAATAGGCTACCCTCCTGGTCTGATGCCCCATTCTTTTACGACTCCCATTCCTAACCATTCCAGAGGAGGACAGCCCTCCGACCACCCGATATTTCCGGCACTCTCTACGAAGGCCGCAGCGTGTGGCTGTTAGAGGTTGCACTTACTGACTCCCACTAGTCTGCGGCCTCGGGGTGTTTGATTTCAAAGGCTGGTTAGCGGGACCGTGTCTGTGACCGCCTGGCGCCGCTCATTCGACACCAGAGCCTAGGCACCAATTGACCCCCCCTAACCTCTATTTGAGGAAGCTCTTCGGAGGAGTTGAATTAGGATCTCGACTGACAAGCTTGGCTTGCTGCGTTAAGTGGACCACCTAAACCCACAGTTCACTGATGGTCTTGGGAGCAGCATGCCACACGGACATAATTTGCACTTTGTGTTTTTTTCCCCTTCCTTTTGATTTGAGCTGGTTAGGAAGACTTAATGCATTATGAGCAGGGGGCTTAGCCAAATTCCACCCTATTCACTGAGATGGTAGCAACCCCAGCAGCCTGAAGAAGGTGATTATAGTTGGAGACCCAGGGGCTTGGACACATTGGCAGACTCACCAGCACCTTCTGGGATGATCCTGACCAATCCAGTCTTGGTTGGGAGGGGGGCTGTAGGTAGCATTTCCTTTTGCAGGATTTACACTCTGGACTAAATTGCATGCAGGCCAGCAATGTGTCAACTTGACATTCACTGAGCCGTGATAAATGCTGGCACAGGTCTACCTGGATTTGGAAATCAGGTCAGCTCTAATGGCGCACATAAGGGCCGGTCTGTATTGAGTCCGCTATTACATTAAACAAAAGATGTTACATCAGCACAAGCTCCCAATGTGATGGATGTGACTAGGGTACAGTCAGGGGGAGAGAGTGGAGTGCATTTTTTTTTCCATGGCTCCTAAGACAAGCCAGTTACCTCATAGCCCAAGGTCACACGTGTAATGTTTTGTGTCTCCCTTTTGCATCTTTTCCTCCATCTTTTCTATGAGGACTGCTCATGGTGCATCTCTTAGATGACATTCCATCCCGCCGACAAAAACATTTACATTACATGTCATTTATTTAGCAGATGCTTTCTATCCAAAGAAACATACATTTTTAAGTAAGTAGGGTCAGACGGTCCCTGAAGTAAGCCCCTTGCTCAGGTGCCCAATGGTGAAACCCTGAGATTTGAACCCTGAGCAACCTTTCAATCACAGGCATGGTGGCCTAAATCACTGAGCTGCACACAAAAGAGAAAGGAGACAGCTGAGGGGAGGATGTGTTCGTGAGACGATTTCTAGGGTCAAGCAGTTTTCATTGTCTTTTCGGTCTCTATATCTTTAGATAAGCAACGGCACCTCTTTGAGGAGCCGCAACACACTGGGAAAATTCACAGATGTAATTCCATTTATAATTTATTAATCAAATTGTCACTGTGCGTGGAAATGTGAAAATAGGTCAAATACTGCGGTCTGCCATATGTGAATTATTCACAGATGAAATAAGAAAAAATTTGGTGTCATTTTCCATAAAATGCCACATGGGCACCTTACTTTTTTTCAGGAATATAATGGAGTATTCGGCTACTGAAACGTTTGGACCCACTCAATCTCCTGTAAACACAATTCCTTGGATGGGGTCTTGTGTGAAGGTGTCACTGCATCTGAAAACAGCTGCATATTGACAGTGCTCTCCTTTTAATTTCAGAAAAGCTCTTCTGCCCCAAATTAGGTATGCTGTGCAATCTAGGCTGGACACTGGCACAACATCCTCAATTTGGGGCTTGAGGAATCACCCCAGTTGTCCAGAAGAGGTCGCAGATCCCCCCTGGGTAGTCACAGACAGGAAACAAGGTAGAGCTTCACGGGAAATATATTTTAAACATCATAACCTGCAGGATGAAGGTATCACAAGGGCTGGAGCAACCAAACATAACAAAGGTTTTAAACCTGTTGTTCACAAGCCCTTTTAGCTACCACCTGTTTTTTTATCTGTTATTTATCCATCATTTCATTTTTCACTCATCTTTCATCTGCCCACACCTGGTTGTGCTCATGTTTGACACAGGCACAATCATCCTCTTGATTAGCTCATTCTGACATTGAATTGCGATTCACAATTTCCGTTGCATTGTCAAGCATAAAAATAGCACCTTCCTATTTCTCTCCAAAAGACGAGAGGCAAACAGGGTTACTGCTGCAACAATAAAATAAATAATACAACATCCAAATGTTGAAATAAGCAGAACCACTGGAACAGAGTGGAGAGCGTGGTGTAGGTGTATGTCTGCCTTGATGCGGTCTGCCGTTTGGTCTCATCAGCATTCATTTCCACAGACAGCTCTCGGGGAAGCTGTGTGTCCATGGACAGCAAGGATGATTATGAAACATCTGAACCATCTGAAACGAAAAACACACTTTATTGATTCAAAGAAGTTCACTGAATGTATTAGTCTGAGTAGTTCTTTTTTTACTGGAATTTTATTTACCAGGAAAGCTTTTGTATCAAAATGATCTTTTGTGGGCTTGTTTACTTGCCCTTATCTCGCTTTCAGAGCTGTTTCCTGCAGTCTGGGTCAGCTTCCTATTTTGAGATAGACTCTTGTTCTCCAGAGGTTTCGTGCTTTTCCCTTTCAGTCGTGCTCCCACTCTCGTTCGCTCATTCTGCATCTCGATTATTAAAAATGTTTTCACCACCCGCTCCCCCACCCCCAAAGAAAATGGGTGTGATCCTCCCCCAAAGCTAAAGCCATTCTTGCATTCTTGGCTGCTCCCTCATGGGTCATAAATGAAGCGATTAGCTCTCGGCAGACGGAATCCGCCAACTCCTTCAGACGCCAGCTAAGAGACATCGGGTGTTCGGCAGAATAGTCACGTCACCATTGGGCCCTTGAGCAAGGCATTCTAATGTACCTGCACTTCTACTTGTGCAAATGGCAAAAAAAGGTGGATTTCATTTCAGAGGTGTAGAGTCTCCATACAATGGAACCTGCTGCAACTCAGTCAGAATCTACAAGATCCAACAGCTCACAGAACACTAGTTTCTTCTAATATGCGTTTGTGTAAATATTTGTTCAGTGTTCTGCATGAGCCAATGAGGAAGCACCCCCTGTAACAGCCACTCTCAGTGATCAGTCAAGGGAACAAAATAATATTTAATATTTTTGTCTGAAAAGAGTTAGAGGAAAAGAAAAAAGGCATGAAGCATAATCCAAAGCACCAGCACCCTGACCGAAATCTCAGCAGGGGTCACAGACAGCGTACCAACTACCCCTTCATGTCAGATAATGCCACCAATGTGCAAATTTAGTTCAAAGTCACTAGGGGGCGCTGTCCTGTTCCTTTGCTATAGCTGTCAGTGTCATAGTAGAAGAAGAGCATGGGCCACACATGACCTGAGGCTTTCTCTACAGAGCCTTTCATGTTGGGCTTTGGGAGTATAACTCAAACAGAAATGACATCTTCTGAACTTTACAAAAGAAAGTAGTGGGACGACAGGACTCTCTCTAAAGTATGGCCACAAGACTGAGCCTCTGGAAAGACAGTGAGAAAGAAACATCCTGCAGTAAGACCTACTGTCTGTGCTGCCAGTTTACAGCCAAGTATTGAAGGACAAACACACAGGCCTGTAGCAAGAAATACATTTCATGGAGTGTCTGGCTAGGGTTCCTCCCCCAGCAGGGGGGGGGGGGGGGTTCAGTTTCGTGGAGGGGTTTCAACCTTGTAAATTTGCTACCTGTTCCATGTGGCTGCAAACTCAGTGATGTGGGAAAGAGCTGTTCATAATCTGTTGGACACAGATGGGAATTTTAGTAACTTTTTTCCTTTTACACGGAGCACATTGCAAACATATGAGCATTTGGCATTTTTTCCTGGAAAATTCAGTGGAAGGGAACATGAGCGCTTGCATTTGGCTGTCATGGAATCGCACACGAGATCCACAGCTAATTATGCGCAAACTGCGCGTCGAAATTCCAGCCGACGCTGAGGCCCTTGCTGCGAGGAGACAGGGAAGATATTCTCCCTCGCTCTGAAAGACACGTCGCCGGCGCATTGCCATGGAGACAGCGGCACGAGGGAGGGGCCACGGCGCCATTGGCCGGGCCCCTGCCTGGCAGGCCGTGAGCCGCGGATCGGAACAGAACAGAACAACCACAAAGGAGCATGCGGGAGAAGTGGGGGGGGGGGGGAGGCTCTAGGGGAGAGTCTCCTGAAAACACGTCTCTCTCACGGCGCCGCGACCCAAGCGTGCATCTGCCGGTAAGAAAAAAAAACGTGCACAATGCCCCCATCAACACCGCTCTGTCATCCTGCAGCAGATGGTGCACCCCCCCGCCAGTCCCCCCCATGTCTGTCACGCTCATCCGGCGAGAAGGTTAGAAACTGCGAGAATGTGGCTGCCACCAGCCCCACATACGACTCGCCCATCTCGCTGCAGCGGGACCGTGGCCCCCGGCCCCTGCTTATCGGCAGGGATCTCAGGTCGCCCTGTATTTTCCCGAACAGGAAGCGGGGGCGCCGGGCTGGTCAGCGCTGAAAAGCGAGCTATTGCTCTCCTGAGGGGTCGGGGATTGCAGGGGAGGGGCTCCCAACCCCAACTGCCCCCCCGCCCAGGAAGGGCCAGACGCAGGCTGGTCACAGGCGGCAGTCCGTCTGCCGTGCTCACGGGCCGGGAAGTCGGGGTTCGCTATGGGGTCGGGGGGAAAGAACAATCCGGAAAGGCTGGCTAGTGGTGCTGAGCCCAGCCTATCCAATACAGCATTTTCATTCCCAGCCACAAATAGTAACACACCACTGTCAAGGACCTACAATTTTCATTTCCTTCATTGAATTTTCATTCCTCCTTTTTAAAATTTTGCTTTTTTTTTTTACCACAATGTGGCTCCCCGTTTTCTGTTTACGTGATTGTGTTGCGGTCTATGCTGCTAGCATATCTGAAAGGCATCATTCCACAGAGAACTGCAAACATGGCTGTGATGCTGGAGGCGTTTGTGGGTTAAACACGCAAGGCAGAATCAGACCGGTGATGAATTACATCGATCTAGCAGCATGGTTGTTTTTCTTCTTTTTATAAAAAGCTGTGGAGTGTCTTTTTCTGTATTTAGGGAGTCGCAAATCAAAGCAGAGAGAGTTTTGGGCCAGTAATCTGAAACTGGGGCAGTAGATACGGTAACAGAAGCATTCCTATCTCATCCACAGCTTCCCCAATTGAAACCTGAGCATGATAACGCTCCTTTGGTGAAGTTGTGATAATATCTGGGGCTGACAGAGTTTTATGATCATGTCTGTACTCGGGAAAATAATGCAATTTATGAAAATCTCTTTGTGCTATAATCCCAAGGACAGCTTGTATCTACAGAAGTGGGTCAAAAAATGTTATTTGTCTGTATTAGTCTGACACCTTATTAATTCGCAAAAATTATTAGCTGACCTGTTACTGCTGTTATTGCGGTAACTTGTTTCTGAAAATACCCAGTAAAACTCTGTCCATGATCTGACAGCAAACTCATGAAAGCAGTTATCACAATGAAAGGGCACAGCGGGTGTCCCTGTCAGTTTTCAGAAGGGGGAAGTCCCAAAGAACACGTACCTCACACTATGAAGAGGAAAAATTTAAACGTGCTGTGACAAGCACATTTTGAACATCAGGACAAGGAAAGCGAGCTGTGAGACCCATCCCTAACCTGCTCTAATCATCACTGGGAATTTATGAGAAAACTGCTGCACAATGTGTTTGCATGCCAAATGGAAAAGGTGTGATTTCTGGATGCAGCAAGTGTGGGTCAAAACAAAATTAGCTCGAAATAACCAGCGGGACATCTTACTACTAACATAATACTACTTACAGTTTATGCGGTGTATCCCTGAAGATGAAATGGAGCATTAAAAACATCATTTTACAGATTTAAGTGAGTTTCCAGGGTAAAAATTCTGCTGATGGAACAGAAGTCACATGACTCCCTGTGTCTCTTCTGAGAAAAATAAGAAACGTATAACACACACTTCAGAAGGACAAAGGAGTCACTTGAAAGCACTGGAATTGTAACACATAACAAAATGAACACCCGAGACACTAAGAGGCCTGAGTTGGTGGCAATTTTGCCCGTGAACAGCCTTCTCTCGTGTTCTGACACTACTTATTACTGTTATTTTTCTGTCAGGATTGGCCCAGAGCTTTCTGTCACAGGGCGAATGTCTTTGTCTGTTTTCATGCACTAGTGGCAAAGACCACTTCAAACCAGACCGAGTTTATCTCCCCACACGCTTGATTTTCAGATCACCGCGGCAAACCGTCATTCCACCCACCACAGCTAGGGCTCAGCTGCAGTCGACACAACTGGATAATCGCACCTCACCGACAAATGAATCCTTCATATTCTGTAAAGAAACTAAGGCAGAATTTATGGTGGTTTTCTTGTAGGTTTAGAGGTTGTGGCCTGGATCCAGGGACCGTCTGCCCAGTTTGGTGAGCTCTCCTGAGGCTTGGAAAAGTGCCCCCCCCCCCAGACAGGAAAACAAACAGACAGGATATAGTGTCGGTTTTTTTCTTCTTAAATGCTGATACATGAGGGCCTCAGTACAGCTGTTCCAGGGTGTGAAGAACTCAACTTTCGTAAACCCACATGCGCATTTGTCTTTTACTACCCAAATTTGATCTGCCCACATAAAATGGATTAGATGCAGTAGAGGCTGCTTTAGCACGGTGCTTATTGCTGCAGCAGTGTTTGCTCACTGCGTATTCCCCCACACCCCGAGCTGACTTCCTTTTAGGGACCTTCTGGGTGTGTTACAATTGTATGTCCGGCATGCCGAGATGCCGACTCCCTCACGAAGGAGGAAGGGGGGCATCTGTGCACGTTTTAAGGGGCGTGTCTGTGCCACATGCCACCAGCTCTCTCTTCACGCTGAACCCGACAGGAAGAGGATGGCACAGAGTCCCCCTGTCTTCCAGAACATTGCAGGCTATGAAAACAGCATCCATATCAAAAGTACAGAAAGACAGTGGACAGCTGTCAATGTTATCTGTGCAGGAGCACCTTCTCACCAGCCCTCAGTGGGAATGAATTCCTGGCCTTTCATACCAGAGCAGTGCCCTTCCACGACGGGGGGGACACCCTCCCAAGTGTGCACTCATAGTCTTGCTTGTGTTTTTCATACATGTCTGTCAGTTCAAGGAAAATGTATGCGTCCAAATATTTACCAGCCATTAATACTACCGGGTGTGTCTTTCCTCAACAGAGCAGAGCCACCAATCTGCATCCTACATAACCGTCGCTCAAATAAGTGCCACCCCCCACTGTGTTTGTGCTTCGAATGGTGATGTCAGCGCAGGATCATTTGGCGATGTCATGATATTTAAAACTGGCTCCATTTGATCATCTGGATGTGGTGCATTTGATACAGTTCTGGACATAATCCAATAGGGTGAGACCACCAAAAAGTGCAATACCATTTATATTTATGGTTCAGAGAGGTCCTAAGTATAGAGCTGCCAAAATACAGTAAAGCTGCTGTTTCTAAGTGGAAAAAAATGTTTGAAGATGTTATTTTGGGTGTCAAGGCGTGAGAACAGTAATCAGAGGCTGCTGATTGGCCCCCAGGGATGGATGATGCAAGACACACACCAGAGATGTTATGACAGCAGTTCTCTGAAGATATGGGACACCCCCAAATGTGCAATCTCCATTAGCCTTATCTTCCTACAGCCATCTCTGAGAACAGAGCTTCTCAGCATAGCTGGAGCTACCATGGAGGACCTCTGCATTTTATCACCTCCCTGTTTAAAAAAATATTTGATGCCATCTCAGTTTTCACTGATCTGTGCTTCTCTCTGGGTGGATATAATGTGAAGTAATATAAACAGCTGGTATATTTACAGTCCTCTACACTGACCTTTCTCTAACATCCTGGCAAACTTTCTCAGTCACTATCTCGCATGCTTCTTAAAATCCTGAAGGTGAACGCTGACTTGATCTTCTCATTATTCCTACAAGGATACTTTCATGCAAGGTTTCTGCAAAAGTACCTTTTCCATTCCAAGCCCCTCCACTTGAAATTTTGGCTTTACTTCCTTCCTAATGTGTCTATATAAAAACAGCTGGATGCAGCTGTTTTGTGGGTTTGACTGGATGTTCTTTGGATTCCTTTCATTATAAGGGAGGGTTTCCCAGCTTCATGATGACTGAAGCCGTGTTTCCCAGTCTGGCTCCTCAGTGAGCCACTATATTCTGTTCCTGCTGAGCTCTTAATTAATTCATCTTGATTTCACTGTTGGTCAAATGTATCTGATGATTCAAATCACATGAAACAGAGAGCTTTCATTGACAAATAATTCTTTTAATGACATTTTAATTGCCTGTATTTTATTTATATTAAACAACTGAGTAACTAAAGGCTTAATAAAAACTACCTAGGCGATTATGTATTATTTATTTGTTTAATATGTTTCCTAAATCTAGGGAACGTATGACATTTTATTAGAATGGACACACTTGTTTGTATTCTGTACATCAATCGAGTACAGCAGCTGAACAAATTATATATATAAACACACATACACACAAATGTTCCCCATAAAGTAATAAAAACCTTACATATTGACATTGTGGGGACCATTTTTCAGGTCCCCACAAAGATCTGTGAATGCAATGATAAATATCATAAAAATCATAAATATTCCAAAAATCTTGTGCTTTGTTTAGTTACTTATGGTTAAGGTTAGGGCTGGGTAGGGATTACATAGAGAGAGAGTGAATGGATTTACAAAGAAAACAACTTAACTGCAGTCCCTGGTGCTGCATTCTGTCAAAGTTTATCTGCCTGTCAGCCACTCGGGTCTGACAAAGGGGGCATGGAGTGACGTAGAGTACAGTCATGTTCAGCTGAGTAAGACCAGCCCTGTTCTGCTGTATGTCACTGTCAGGAACAAACCTCAAAACACCGATAATTACAGTGCAGCAGGAAATGAGTTGCCTGGGCTTCCAAATTTTGATGCCGATGATGGAATGAGACCTTTGGGCACATCACGCGGTGGAGAATACGGCAGCATGGGAGAGCAAGCATCGCAGGGTAATGTGTGTTCTAGCGGCAGCCTGTCATGCTCACTGCTGTTTAAAGAAGAAGGTTTAAATATGCTCTGCCATGCAGAAATGCTCTCGATCCTCTCTCTCGTTAAATAGGTACTCCAGCATGCAGTGCAGTGGTATCCTACCGGTCGTTCCTTGGAGCCGTATCGATCAGATGGCGCATGCAGGTGCTGCACAAATCGCATTAGTGCGATCAGTTGTGCTGGTGGCATGCCATGGGTGCATGTAGCGTGGGGCCTAGCAGGGAAATGCAGGATGACTGTCTTTATCCTACATTTTAATGGTGGTAGGAATGGCAGAGCAGAGGCCCACAGTCTTAGAGAGAAGCTTTCACAAAGACAAGAGGGCTTTACCTAAAAATATAAACCATAGGAGTGAGCGAGTGATGTCCCTTTAAATGTAAACAACTACCAAAACACAGAATGTAGCCAGGAACAAAACCATGAAAGAGTTATGAGAAATGAAAGTAGCAAACAGAACAGGTGGGAGGATATGCAGAGTTCCCCCACTTGCGCTTTCCTCAGCAGTGCCAGCTGACATGCTTTTCATCTAAACAGATTATAAATGTTGCCAGGTCTTCGGTTTAAGTACCAGAGGCATTTATAAGAATTGGTCTGGAGATCAGGTCTTATAGTAAAAAGGGACATCGCTGCAAATGCAGCCGTGTACCTCCTGCCACCCAAAAAAAAAGCCATTTTGACCTGTGTATGCTAAATACCTGGGAAACATGAGATGGGCATGACTAAAATGCACGAGAGCCAAGAAACGTCATCCAGGCTCATGGTTTCCTGCTTTAACATGACTTTTATTTTGACATATCCTACCTCTTTTCTGCTAAATCTACTGAAGGAGATTAATAACTTCATTCCTTTCGTGTGTTTCAGATTTCCTGTGCTGGTGGGTAAGATCTCTTCCAAATCATCTACAGTCAGTTGCAAATGTATGCATGTCAGGACAAGACAATCTGAAGCATTCAGGAAAGCACAGACAGGAATGCTTGACATGATCATTTCAATCACACCTGCACCAAATTTTATTTCTCTGTAGACTGTGCCACATATGATCCATGTGGCTTTGCTATGGCGAATTGGCCCTGAAATTTGCTGAAATTCTTGCAATCCATTCCACTTAATTCAGAAATGAAGGTGCAGCTTTGAAACTAAAATCCCAAAAATGGCAGGTTTAAAGTCAAAAGGGGTCTTTGGGCCAAAATTAGCTCAGAGTTTTGTTGCTCCTGTAGCTTATGATGTGCTGACATCCAGGCTGAATAGACTCTGATTCTGTTTGATTCAGTTTTCAGCCTGAAGGCGCCTTGGGTGGAATCTGGGTGCATGAAGAAAGGCAACACCAGGGCTCAGCAGTTTTGGGGCCATTACTGCTGAGGTGTCAGCTTTCCACCGAGGGCTGCCATCACAGGCCAAAGTGACATGTCTACATTGTCCACCAAGTGACGTGAATGGTTCAATGACAGCTTTTAAGATCTGTACTTGTTTTTATTCACAAGAGAAGAGAACATAGACAGTCCAATAATGTGTAAAATGAATAGCTACATTGCATTTAGCATTCTTGCATTTTATAACCTCATGGTTTCAAATGTTCATGGGTTTGTCTATGAACAAATGGAAACAGTTTTGGTGGATGTTGAATTTCTGTGACTGTTGTTGACTTGTATATTAATTGGACATGAACCCTAACCCCAACTCTAACATTTAACCCTAATGCTAAATTTAGCCAAACCCTAACTCTAACACTAATACCAACCTTCACTCAAGCCCGACCCCAAACTCTATCTCCAGTTTTAAGTAAGGAGAGGGGCGTTAAGAATCAGCACCCTCCAAATCTTAGGCCATCAGATCTGTCCAATGGTCACTGTCCAATGCTGGCACTGAGGAGGTCCAAGATGGGAGAGTAGGGGGGGCGGAGGGCGGGCAGGGGGTTGCTGTGATAAGATGGGACTTGCTGTTCACTAGGCAAAGCCGAATCAAGAAAAATTACAAATACTACCTTGACCATGATGAAATACAAATATAAACTGAAGACGGCTTGAAACACTTGACGATCACTTGAAAATATATGAAATCTTGAGACACATTCTTGACAATCCTTTACAAACAAGCCGACACAGACACACAATTTTTTCAACAAATCTTTTCATTTTATGTAACCTGAGCTAAAATAAGACACTGTCTAGATGCCTGCATTGTAGCATACAGTGGCAAATCGCCTGGAAATCTTATCAACAAACATGGGTTCCAGTGCTAAGCATGTGCTTGTTGTATTTTCTGTATTAAGAGAAAATCCTGATTATTGGCTGATGATACTATTTATATTATTTTATAACATTTTTTTTAACATGTACGCATACTTATATGTGCATGTTTACAGCGTATGTATATATCACGCTTTGAGACCCGTGTCTATAGCCTGATCACAGTCGGCATGGACACATCATTCAGTTAATCTAGCAATAAATATGTATTGAGATGGTAATCTCGTTGTAAGCGTAAGGCAAACACACTAAGCCCAAATCTACAGTACTTTGAGTCATGCCTGAAGCAGAGCTTTCATAACAAGAGGAGCTTGTCATTTAATGGCCTGGACGCAGGGTCACAAAGGCCAGACGGAAAAGCTTTCCTTCGCCGTTTCCTTACAGGACTCCAGGATAAACCTCTCAGTACCTTCGGGTGTTTATAAACGGCTTTCCGGATCAATCCTTCAGTCAACCATGCATTTCACTTGCCGCCAGTTCGTCCAAATTCCACTCCTGATATTAACTGGTCAGCTCAAACAGGCTCATCCTTCAGATTCCCTGTGTAGAAGCTCTGGTTGCTCTCTCTCTGCTCCCCTCCATATACGTCAGTCCGGGATATGAGCACTAGTGATCTCTTTTCAGGAGTGCGGATACACATCTGCCTGGCTAAGAAGATTTTTTTTGGATGGGAGGGAGTGAGAGCTCCCCCTTCTCTGGCTTGAAATGGGCCATTTTTTCACAAAGCAGCAAGCAGGGTACTTTGCGATAAGGTCCCTTTCCAAAGCTGGTTTTATGTCCTGGGCCCCTCAAACAACAAATAAGGAAACATACAGTTAAGACAATGTAAAAATACACCCTACATCTGCCCGGGATTGCATATTATCACAGTTGCTTGAGAGCCCCTCATGTAGCATGCTAATCGCTAACTCCCTGGTGCTCCAATCAGCAAAGACCACTAAGAAGCTTTAATGTCTGAGTTTACTAATGAGATTGGGGGGATTCCTGGGCTTGCAGCCTCTATTGTGGAACAATGGGGGAATTTATTTACCCCCGGTGTTAAACTGGATCCCAGGACCAAGAGATGACATGCAACACACCGGTCCAAATCTACTTTTGGACTTTGCACCAAACAAGAGACCTATTTGCCAGTCAGATGCATTAGGTAACCAGTGAGTTACCTGACAATCAGTATGTCATGGATTTTGCTGGTCACTAATTAAAATGGTTGGGGAAGCCAGGGAGGTGTAACTATTTTAGATACACAGGGACACTGGAGAAAAGATTAAATAGTCACTCAATATATGGGAGCACAATGAGCATTCTGGACAGCTCAGAGAGAGATTTACAAATGTGAGATCAGGTATCGCAGCACCGAGATCCTGAGCCCACACACTGAAACCTTGAATCCAAATGTTCCTTCTATCTTAAGATGAACTAGAACAGAGGCTAAGCTGTGCTTTTTACTACATTTAACATGACCTTTTGGATTAAAAAAAATGAAAACCGAATAAGCTTATGAAAGCTGTACTTTTTCATACAGACAGGAGGCGTGATGCCTCAGTACAGACAGGCTGTGCAACTAAACAACATTTTTAAATATATTCCATTGGTGCTTAATGTTCAACTGAGGTAAAAACTAAAATATTGTACATTGAAACGCTCAAACTTATAGAGTGCATTTGTTAAGTAAGGCTCATTGGATATTTCTAAACAGTCGCAATCAAACCCAAGCCCATCACACCTGGACTAATAAATAAGGGTTTCTTTGGCCCTTGGCACAGTCGGAAGCTTCTGGAAGGATTTCCGCAGTCCCACATTGCTCAACGTTGTGTGAAGGGACAGTGCTGAATATACCGGATCTCAAGTCATCCTGATATATGCCTGACTACTGTTATTTCATTCCAACTGTTTCTAGTTTCCATGAAAACATCTGCAGAGCAAGAGAGGACATGTGCAAGAGCTCTCTACCTAAGGTTGTGTGAAGGTCAGCCTTTGCAAAGCTTTGGTGACATTGGAGTAAAACATCAGAAAGTGTTCATTCTTGAATTGGGTTGAAAAACAACATCAAGGGGGAAATTTGAGCAGATTACAAGTCTCATGTTCCTTTCATGGTGACACCTTGAGTGACAGCTGCTTATTTTCCTCTGTTTTGGATGAAAATCGAGTTTCCAGCATGATGCAGAAACCTTTTCGTAACAGTGCGTCTCTGTCAGCAAGATGCCAGGTAGCATGACAAGTTTGAACAGGTCCTGCACGTCCAGGGGTAACTCAAATAGCTTTAGAAGAAACCTGGCCTGTAAGTGGACATGGGTTGTGTCATGACGGAGAGACCAACTGGACTCTATTTTCCAGACCAACTGGACTCTATTTTCCAGAACTTTATTGAACCACCACAAACTGTCAGAACTAACACTCTTAACTACCCACAAAACATGTGCCACTCTGCTTTCTCATATGGAGGGGTCACGTGACACAATATTGAAATGTGGATGGTCAACACAATACACAATATAAGACACGATAAATCATTTAAAATGATCTAAACTGAGGCAGCTAAACCTACAATATAAACTGTGGGATTATTTGAGGTAGAGGAGAAGTTGGCTTCTGAAGAGTGAGCCTCCATATACAGGCTGGCCCTTTGGCGGCTTTTCCTCTATCGGGGACACTGGGCAGAGCAAAGCACACGCATCACGGATGGGGCTGAATAAGGGGGGAGCCAGCCGAGAGATGAAGTGGGTTTTTAATTAGCGGAGAAGGGCCATTACCAGTATGTCCACGCACGGCACTGGTAGCCGGGCCGCTGCACAGCTTGATGGGAAAAAAAAAGCAGCGGGAGACTGACTTCAACATGGAGAGAGACAGCAAGAGAGAGAGAATCAAATTAAAAAGGGGGAAGAGACTCGGGAGTAAGGGAGAGAGAGGGAGGAGGGGGGGAGAGAGATGGAGAGAGTCCAGGCTGCCTGCTTTGGTGGCCTGAATTATTTTATGCTTTGTTTTTGTTCCAGTGAACAGAAAGCTTTGGGAGAGATGAAACACGCTTGCTTGACGTCTCGGTGACTTACGCGCAGCCTCAACTGTCGTAGGCATCTCTTTGGCTGTCCGACACCCTATTTACGTGTTGCTCAATACATGAGCTACGTGCTGCTCTGCGGACAGGAAAATTTCAAAAGACAGAGACACACAGAGACAGACATCACTTTCAGAGCACCTTTCCAAGATGTGTCGATTGTCCCATTAAACGCAGAAATGCGGGTCAGAGATGGTTAATGATGAATATCAGAGTGCAACTTGTGTGATTGCACTTTGGCAAAAGCTTCCATAAGGTCACTTCCCTGCAATCCTTGCATGCTGGCTACACTGCTTATTCATTTATTTATATTTTAGTCTTTATGCAAAAAGGTAGCTGCACCTTGGAAACACCCACTTTCAAAAAAAATAATCACTTAGCTGTCCCCAGGAAGTCACTGTGCCATCTGTGACTATGACATGAAAGCAGCTACCAGTCCATAAGCATAGCGGGGGAATGGGGGGGGGGGGGGAGTTCAGAGTAAGAGACCCAGCTGTCCCCCGTTTCCAGCAGGAATTATGGGAAACGCTCCGATTGTTCACCACACAACTCATTTTTCCCATTTGCAAAGATCAAGGTCACTCAGTGAAAGCTTTGTGGTCAGGCCTTAATCTTGCCGCAGCTCACCTTTAATTATGTCTTTACAAAAGGAACCACACAGCCTGTCAAACAGTACAGAACATGCCAGATCATTTCTAATAAGCATTAATTTTTTTACAATATTGGTAAACAACATAAAAAATGGTCCATCACACCAATCAAACTTATTAGAGTGTTAAACTGATAAATTCGGAAGCATGGATGTCTGATTCAGAGGTAAAAGTGTTAGGAAAAATCTGTCATGGACATCAGTTGTGTGAGGTATCGATAAAAAGTACGGCTGATATGAAGGAACATGAGCTACATTCATGCTGGATTGTCTATGCATTCACATTTGCCCAGTGGCAGACTGCTATCGTGGGCACAAGCACAGATGGGCATGGCTACACATGAACGAAAAACCAGACACTCCTACTGCATGTTTTTCCGGATATGTTATGTCCCACTCATTTGTATGGTTTGTTTGTATAAAAACTGACCTCACCCAAGTGAGCTAAAAAAAATTAACCTTCCACTCCCACAGAAAAGACACCAAATTAAAGTGCCACTCGAAAAGCGGACTGGTGTTACCGGGCGGGAAACACTGCGCTTTGATTCACTTTTACAGCCTATCATCACACCGCCTGCGTGCTGAAATGTGATCTGAATGTATCATTTCCTCCCTTCATAGCCTTATGTGAACTTAAACAGGCATTTACTCATAAGGCCATCAGCCCCATGAAGCTGATATATATCTATGTGGCTTACACTGATGAGGGAACCTAGCCTTTGTCACATGACCAAATGGGTCAGCCATGTTGTTCCCCCAGGAATTACAGTGATGACAATGCATTTATAAGCAAATTGTGTGCCAGAATTTGTGATATTCAGACAGAGATTCCATTAATGCCTACCCATAACATGATTTATTTTAACATAATCCACAACAAATGAAATATCAGCAAGCATAGGTAAAATATGTCGAAAGGGTTACTCTAGTCCCATCCCACTCCCACAACAAAATTCCTGTCCTCTCTCAGTCCTGGAAGAATTAATCCCAGTCTCATTCCGATGCCAGGGGAATGATTTTAAGATTGCAAACCTAGACTATGGTTTTGCACCAAGTCACATAATATCACAATAAGACCACAGACACAACTACAACCTCGCAAACACTTCCTGCAACTGAATCCACACTTGCATGTACTCTAACCTGACACACCAGCAGTTTCCTATCACTGTACAACTCTAACCCAGCAGATAGGCACACTTTTCTGTTGGTGTGCAACTTTCACCTTATGCACTGCACACAGAAGGTCTGTCACAATACATTCACATATCGAAAAATATTCTATCCAATGACCCACAGGGTTCCTGATCACGAGTAAATTTTACTAGTGGTGAAAAGTGTGGTGATGAGCTTTTTCCATTGGAGAGACAGCACTGATGACAGGTTAGGCATCCCGTGGGCTAACAGTGAGATTTAATGGCGTGATGTTAAGGGTGGCTGACTGTAGCATACTGGCCATGGGGAGCAACCATTTTGTGACAAAGTCCTCAGATAGTGTCTGTGTGTCCCAGCTGCATGGCAGGCCAACGAGCAAAGAGCATGAACTATTTCACAGCTGAAGAAGAGAACGTCAGGAAATACTTCCAGTAAAGCTATTTACACTCTAGTAGTGTGGGGCCAAGTGCTGAGCAAGCATGTTGAGCTCTGGTGATTCTCTTTTAAAGTAACTAAAATGACGAGTTCACCAAGTGATGAAGTCACATAATCGGCCAGTTATTCTAACAAGTCATATTTGTATGGATTAAATTTTATATTTAAGGTACTACCATTTTGCAGTATATCTCCATTTGTTGTTACAGTTGAAAATTATTTGCAAGAATACTGAGCGCATATTCAACGGCCGCAGCACAATAAATTGGCACTACATAATAGCATGGAGGAGATTATCATAACTTTTATTCTTTTTTAATCTTTAATGATTCATATTTATTTATAATAGCAGAAACCAGACAGGTGTCTGCTGTTATAGGTTGATAATAGCAGAAACCAGACAGGTAGGATGGCACCTGCAGGTCTGCACAGGGGGGTTATTCGCTTACGTAAGTGGGCACCACTCCGCTCCCCCGCGGCGTGCGCCAACTCTGAATCAGCCGCAGGGAGAGAGCAGGAAACCAGGCCTTCTGCTGCGGTGAAAACCGCTTGTAATGTTCCCATAAACAAGGCGATTAAATCTGAAGTGGCCACGCCGAGCGCACAAAAAGTCAAATCAGATCTTTCAGTCGCTGTAATCCCTTTAAGTCCGCGAGGCTATGCTTTACAGTGGGAACACAAGCGCTCGCAGGTCGGGGCATGGTGACGGTGCTCCTTGCGGGGTGTAATTGATTTAATGTCTCCCACTGTGCTCGCGGTGTGCAGCGCGGCCAGGAGCGTCGCGCCAAACGCCGCATGCTGAGCGCAAATTTCATACATGCACCTTTTCTCCCTTCTGCATGCGTGTGTGAACTGATGCCATTGCCGAGATCATTGGGTAATACCCTGTGTGATAGGTTGTGGAAAAGGGGCGTCTTACACCAGTGGCGGTAATAAAGCGGCGGGAGGCTGTAAATCCTCCAGCTAAATGGCTCGAATAGGTGTCACAGCGGCTGAGGCAACTTGCGCTCGGCTTTCTGCTACCAGCCATTGGCCCTCGTCCCACTTGGCACGCGACGCGGGGTTATTATTCCCGTAAGAAGGGGTTCGGCGACAGGGCCGGACGGGGCCCGTGACTCCAGGCATGTGACCGTACACGCCCAGGCTCAGGTAGCTCAAAGGACCTCAGCAGTCCAAAAGGGGCTGGGGGGTACTCTGTGTGCGTCTTTCGCAAAACCTACCCTGCACCCCCACTACCCAGCACCTCCAAAGGATTATATCTCCTCCGAGCATGTCAGGACGGGAGGTCGCCTTTTTGCAATCGTGGAGTGAGAGCGCCGGTGGTGGTGTGAGGGGCAGCAGGGGTCACAGCCCCAGATGTTTTCAGGGGTGTCTTATTCCCTCAAGCTGTCGATGATAGTCTAGCAGCCTGTGAGCTGTGGCTGCTGCGGGGGGCCGGGGGGCGGGGGGGCGAGGGGGGTGGAACGGGGCAGGGGGGGGCGGGTAAATGCTGCATAGTCTTAAAAACCTACAGACACATATAACCCTCTCCCGTCAGCAGCTTCAATGTGATGAACTCCACCCCCCCACTGCCTCGGTTTTGGCAGCCTTGGATATTATGAACAATCGAGAGGATTTTTTTTTCAACCAAGAAATAAATAAGAGGCATTCACCATTCATGACAGAGTACACAGCGCAGGCCGGCTCACCACTGTGCTGTCCCAGCTGAGATCACCCGGGGCAGAGGTGGTCGGAGCACTCGCATCTGAGTCCCTACCGCTGCGTAAATGAAATGGATTAATCCTTAAGCTTTGTGTGAAAACTTCACAGCCAAAGTTCTCAACTGTGCTAAGTATGCTTGTTGCTGGGTTTGTTTCTTTCAGTCCATAAATGAATTCACTTGAACAGTAAAATAAATAGATAAATAGACTCTAAATCTGAGCACAGTATAGTCACCGTTTAACTAAGCTTGTATATGGTATTCATTTCAATTTATCTTTTTTTACTACTTTTTTACTATAGGTGTTTTGCTGAATTTGCTAAGAGTATTTTATCTCACATCTTTCATGGTATCTGCAAGTACTGATCCAGCGAATGAAATAGAACCGGATTAGATGTGGAGATAAACACATGGCTGACTTACCGAAACAAGTTGTTTGCTCTCTGCCGTGCCATCAGAGCCGACTCCAGCCAGATCTCATCACTTCAAAGGCCGCCATCCCCCAGAAATGAAGGTCTGCTACTCAACCCCCCCCCCCAGTCTGGAAGGCCATGCTTCTGGTGTCTGAAGTGTTCTATCCCTGGAATTGCTATTGCTAAGCTGTTTTTGTGTGCTTAATCGCCCTTGGTTATGAAATGCAGAGGGCCTCCATGATGAAATGGTTTTCTAAACCACCTCTTACTGTATAAATGCAGGGCGGGCTATTTTTTTATTAAATACTTTTTAAATTGCCATTTCCAGGTCTCCTTGAAGGTCCTGCTGCCTCCAATGCAGCACATTCAAACGCCACCTTTTTTCTCACCACGCTGTATAGAGATGTCCTCCAGTAGCAACCAAGGCACCTTTCTCAACCTGCTTTCTTTAAACCTGTGAAAATCGTAGTGCTTGCATATGAATATAGAAATTGGCTGCGCATGTACTGCATGTGGCCGCTCCCTGTGGCCGTGAGCGGGCGAATGAATTATTCTAAACATCCTTCACTCTGTCGCCGCTCTTCTAGCTGGAGAGGGGGAGGGGAACAAGATTTCGAACAACCTCTGCTCCTTTAGCAAGGACACCAGGAGCGGCAAGAGAATTACCAGTGCTCCATTTCCGACAATACTACCATTATTCAATATATATATATATATGGAATGAGTGAATATATATAGACACACACACAGGAAAAAACACTTGCCATGTACTTACCTCAGAACTCCGGATCGAATCCTAAAAAGTTAGAGTTCTGATCGAATTTTCCCCATGATAAATAACGAATGAACCGGATAAAACAAGAAGAGCGTAGAATGTATCCAAGCAATGTGTAATGTTAAAAAAACAATGATGCCCCGATAGTCCGCTTCTTCCGTGTGCCACGCCCCCTCGTTAACCCCGTGTGGAATTTCCGTGTAATCAGTTGTTTCATGTCATTTTCATTTCCTCTGTATTTCTTCCGCGTTTCAGTTTGTTTCCCCAGTCCGGTCATTGTATTGTCCATCTGCGTTTTACCTGTCTTACTTGTAATTAAACCCCGTATTCCCCAATACCCTGACGTCTGCGCCTTTGTCTCCGTTCCCTCCCCGCTTGGCACAGCATATTATTATAATGAAATGTATTAATGGTTTATTATTAATATTAAAATAATTAATAAGAAATCTTTATTTTTAATCTTCATGTTTAAATGTATTTTATTATATAATAATCCGTGTTACTGTCTATCATTGTCTAAATGTATTTTTACTGTCTAAATATAGCTATTCAGCTAGTGTAAACATGCACAATGCTATCACACGAATGCGAGGCTGAGACTGAAGCGTTACCCTTTGTTTCCGCTGAGATACGTGCCACGTGACTCATTTCCCCGCTCGTTATCGTAGGTCGGCGTTTACGGTTTAACTTTTGAGTTTCAGATCGAGGTCTAGGTACATGTTTTTTTAACTGGTTGGTTCGACTTTTAAGAAATTCGAGTTCTAATGAGTTCTAGAACTGAGGTGTGTGTGTGTATATTTGATTTAAACTTTGTAGATGAAAAACGCAACTATTATGTTTTATCCTCCTGTCTGTGGGTACAGCCTGGCTTTCCACTCAGCCAGGACAAAGAGCTGGCTGATCCTACAGAATTTAAAAATGCCCCTAAAGTCTTAAGGTAGATATGTCAGCGATTTCCCACCAGTTGAAGGTTTTTTTATTGTCTTGCTGGGGCTGGTGGTGAAAGCTGTGCCCCTCAGCAGGGACATGAGGTCAGGAACGCTGGAAGGTTTGCGTGAGCTGCAGGGGCAGCCACATGACTAATCCTGCATCAGCTGATGTAACATGCCACCGGTGAGCAATCATACCTGGGGGGGGGGGGGGGGGGCAAG
>JABFEB020000001.1:49589024-49602687 GCA_019775895.2 Stomatorhinus ivindoensis | reverse complement strand
CCCCCCCCCCCCCCCCCCCTTAACTTTAAGTGGCGAGGTTAAATTTCCTTGTGAACCTCCCAAGAAGCAGTGGCATACACAGCACCATACCATAATTAGTAATGTGCCCACCAAAGTGTTTTGAAACCACACCAGGGGGTGTTTCAGGGTCTGCTCCCTCACCTGGGTCACTCAAGCTGACTCGGCCACCTTCAGTGAAGACTGAAGTCAGAGATCTGATTGGAAAATGGTGATAATAAATGTGTAAAAAAAAAAAAAGTGGGTCTTCAAGTGGGTCTGTGCCTCTGTCTGGTGGCCCACAGCTGGACTTCCCATCCACCGTTTTAATTTTGTCAGCTGGGAGGCTTTTTGCAGCATGGTTTTCACTAAGGGTTTCGCAAGCGCTGGTCACATGACTGAGCAGGCGCAGAGCTTGGTGTGTGCTGTGATTGGCTAAGAGAGGAGCAAGACAGCGGTGGGTCAGTTTGGCATTTTCAAGGAGGCCTGGATTGTGGAAATGAGCTGTGAGGTTGCAGGCTGTTTTATCACCAAAATGGGGTTGGGGTTGGACAAAAACATGTGAGAATGAAACAAAACCATATTGGGGGCCTGTGCCTGGCTTGGTGTGTTAGGACTCTGTGCCTATGATCAGAAGGATTACTTGTTCAAATCCAGGGGCTGGCAGACTGATGCCACTGAATTATTTGTAACCTTGTGCTGTGACCTGTATATGTGTCTGTCTCCTGGAGAGTAAGATTGGAGGGGCGAAAAGACAATTCCCCCATGGGGATGAATAAAGTATCACTGTTCTGTTCTATATGTTATAAGATGGCTGCTGCGCAGCAGTTTGGGGTCGATCAGAGGAGACTTGGCAGCACAGAGCCTCACTTCACTGTGGCTAAGTGTCCTCTAAGCTAGTGAAATAGATTTACAAAAAGAAACAGTGTCCCTGTGAGTGGCCTCAGGCTTGCGTCTGGGGCACCAGTAAGCCTTCATTGAAAACGCATGAATGGCTGGGAATGGAGAAACTTGAAGGCTCCCTCGTCTAGATAGTACTTGGAGTAGGACCAGTGGGCCGGGCTGAGCCAGCACGCATTTGAGGACATGACAGGCTCAGCCCCCCTCTGCGAGCGTGACAGGGGCTCTGAGATCGTCTTCCTGCCCCCACAGAATTTAAAAGTCTGAAGCGCTACTTTGGTTTGAGCTGCAGGGAGCACGAGACATGCTCTTGGCGTCCTAGAGGGGGCGCTTGTTTGAGGCAGCCTGCTTATGCGGTTATAGTATGCGTTTAATGGCTGGGTGTCAGGGAGCCTCACGAATCTGCAGCAAGGGCATCCGTAATGTGGGGTGCCTCCATCTCTGCAGCTGACGACTACCAGGGAAACAGACCCCAGGCAATCGGTGCCCCTATACAGCAATATCAGCTGTGCCTCATTCAGCAGAGGTCATGAGGAAAGCTTATGGGAGACAACGCTTGCTTAAAGCTCAGAAATTCCCTCATTGAAAGATGTTAACGTCAGTCCTTGTTTTTACTACAGTCAGCGTAATATGGGTGTAACTAATTCCGAGATTCCTGTAATCCTGATAATGGCAACCCGTGCCTCTGCAGTGCATGTGATGGAACTAATCCCGGATTTAGGGCCACTGCAGGCAATTAACAAATGGATTACTACAAAACACTTTTGTCAGAGTAGAAGGGTAGCCCACTGACGTATTGCCATCCCTAACCAAGCATGCAGGAGCTCCATCCAATAACCACCAAGGGCAGCGTCACAGGGCTGCTCCAGTAGGCAAATGCCTGTGTGCAAGGCATTCTGGGGAGGCTCAGCCGTTCATGTACCTCCTCTGTTCATGAAAATGGTCCCTCAAATACCTCAGGTGGGATTATTGGTCAGGGGGGAGGGGGTTGTTGGGAGCCCTACCCATTGATGTCCTGCAGAGTCCATCTGACCGTCGCCTCCTGCAGGCTGCAGCACAGCTAGCCGGGTCTAAGCCTCTCTCATTACCCGCAGGATTGATCTGCAGCGCCCTGCCGCCGGGGGAAGGTCAGCTGTCCGTTAATCGCTGACGTTATTCGATTCGCTTCTGCTCGCTCCTATCGGCAGGTCACCTCCCAGCCCCCAGAACTGTGCAGTTTTTATTGACTTCGATGCCTAGGAGGTCAAACTGGACCTGTCATTTCTATTTTTAAGAATCACACTTAGTGTTGAAAAAAATTGTCTGTTAAGTTCCTTTGTTTGTTGGGCAATTCTCCTGATTGTGATTTTTAAAAAATGTTTTTGACATTATTTCGGTAGGGATTTATACTGTGCCTCCACCCCCACATCAGACCAGTTTTTCTGGTGTGTGTTTGACAAGGGGTGACATGCAGCTTGTGCAACCTGGATGCACATGGGCAATGAGGCCTTCAGCGGTCATTTAGGAGCTGGAAATGGCAGCCTTCCTGTCACGAGCAGACATCTTCATTAATGCACTGTAATTCTTTCTGCTTAAACCTTATTTCTGATTCTTCTACTTCTTGTATTTTATTGCTCAGTTACTTGTATGGCATCATATTTGAGTAATATTCCTTCCCTGCTCTACTGAAATATGTCTCTGGAGGTCTTGGTCGTGAAATGTTGCGTTATGGTATGAATGACTCCACCGTTCTGCTACTCCCACTTGGATCCTTTCATCCCTGTCGGTTTTTTGTTTTTTTTGAGAATCCTTCACTGGTGCTCAGTCCCCCGTGGGCACTCGCGGACCGGCCCGCATCCTTTCACTGTGTGGGTGGAGACGTGGACTTTCTGAGGATGGCTCCTCTGGAAAGCAGCTTGCTGTTGTTGCCGTGTTCAGGGCTGTGCCGAGCGTTGACAGAGTAGTTTCATTCTTGCGCCTGTAAGCATGGCTCCTAACCTCTAATCGCTACAGTGACTGGCTGACGCTCCTTTTTCAAAATACTGTATATCGCTTTGGATAAAAACATCTGATAAATAAAGCGTAAAAGTAGTTCACTACATATCATCTTTTCATTGTTTTCTTGTTTTCATTTTGTTTGTGATTTGTGGCCATGAACTGAAGTCCTCAGCAGAGCATGCTGGGATCGTTTTTACACACATGACATTTATCTTTCCCCACAGGCGCCATCCTGGGCCGCTCGGAGACGCAGTGCGTGTACTACAATGCCAGCTGGGAGAAGGACCGCACCAACCGCAGCGGCATAGAGCCGTGCTTCGGCGAGAAGGACAAGCGGCGGCACTGCTTCGCTACCTGGAAGAACGCATCGGGCACCATCGAGGTCGTAAAGCAGGGCTGCTGGCTCGACGACGTCAACTGTTACGACAGGTATGGTGCTGGCAAAGGTACGGGGAGGTCTGACTGCGGGGGTGTGGCTCCGGATGTGAGCCTGAATTATGGTTAGGGAATGGCGTGATCTGTGGTTATTCATGTACGTGGTAAGATGATGTCTTTGCTTGAGGAACAAAAAAGCGATGATCGTAAATTTCTTTGAGATTTTTACCAATAAATGTAATTTAAAGTCAAATGTAAAGTCAAACATTATGACTCGGGGCCATAATTACCTATTAAATATCTGAATTTATGTTGGCAGAAGGTGATGCTTGGTGTGTTCCTGTTCCACAGCGAAGGGAAGGCGGCACGTACTCCCTGTGTGTCTGTCTGTGTGCGTGCATGTGTGTATACAGCACTTGTCCCGACTCATCAGCCGGACTCCTGTACCCGCCTCTGTGGTGTTTACAGCGATTTATGTTTATCGCTGTGCGTGCCAAGGGAAGAGTTTTACTACTGGCTTACGAATGTGACAGGAATGTACGCATTTGCAAAAACAAATGTAAGCGCTGCTGTCTGCCCGCCTGCCTGCTGACTGGCAGATTCTGCGTTTTGAAGTCTCCTCATTTGATCGTTTGAAAGCACGGAGACTTTAATCACCGTGTTGTCTCACATGCGAAAATGTCTCAGTGAGAGGTGTGTGCCCGTGATCAGACTTTCCATAAGTGTGTGGCGGCGAGAGAAATTTCCTTTAAAAAAAGAGTCTGTTTTGCATTTGGGCCACCGTTCAGGGGGATTTATCAAATGGCTATGCAGATACCTCAGCTCGTCATAAATATTGAACACTAAAGGATGTCATTGGCTTTGTCCTGTTACCCACGTTAAAAATAGTCACTGCCTAGTTCAGGCTCGTCACAGCCATCATGCATGTTAAGAAGAGATATTATCCTGCTTAAACTTGTTGTGCGTGTTATGGACGGGTAACTGTGTCATCTCTGTAGCCCCGCTCACCATATCCATCATGGCTCCTCGGGGCCATCGTCTCCTCTGACGGGAATGATCTGGAATGTGACCACTGGCTCTGGCTTGTACCCTGTGCAGCAAGGAGTGCGTCGAGAAGAAGGAGAGCCCAGACGTCTTCTTCTGTTGCTGTGAGGGCAACATGTGCAACGAGAGGTTCTTCTACAGCCCGGAAGCCCAGCCCGTGCAGAGTAGGTCCACCCCAAACTAGAGAATGATTGACAGCACATATTGGGACCTTTATGTACCTCTGACGCACCAAACCCAGCTTGACATTTCCTAGAAGTGGCGTTTTTATCAGCGCGCCTAGTTCCAGCCATTCACGAGACTCCCATCGAAATAGTTTTACGCACGGTTTTATGTACAGGGCAACAATCGATACATTTCGAAAGACAGAACGTCTCAAGTTGTCTTAGCTCGCCCCGATACTGTGTAACAGCTGGAGGACAAACTAATGAAGCATTAGTCAAATCCCGAGCTGCCACGGGGAGCCGCATCATGAATAATGCATCGCCGAATTTTCCAAGCTCGCTGCCAGTCCCGGTTTTGGGAATATTAGCATAATGTTCTTGATGTTGTCAGAATGCTTGATTAGGCTTTCTGAATCACGGCTGCGGCCTGCTCTCATTTCCCCGGAGAGGGTGGCAAGCTCCCTGCTAGCTGCACTCTCCGAAGGATCCTATAAAGCAAGTGTTACTTGTGCAGTGTGGTCCCGTTTTCTGTAAGGAACGGTGACTGATGAACCTGAACACACTTCTTCTCGTCCAGCAACGTCTGTGGCGTGTAGAACTTCCTCTTTGCAACTCTCTGCGCCCCTCTTTCTGAAACGACACTGAAAGGAGACAGCACGCTCCTTATTTCGCTGCAGGTGACTTGTGTGTATGGCGTGTTCATGCCCCTTCACCACCCTTGTGCTTCACCTAACTAAGGACAGTGCACACTAAGGACATGTGTGTACTAAGATCTTTTCATCTTATTTGAAATCATACAAGCATGGTGGAATCCTTTGGGTTTGAAATATTCCAATTTGCTCTCCTTTGAGACACAGACAGGTGTGGGTTTTGGGGTCAGAGTGGGGTCCGCCATCTATCCGTTTATTTCCCCTGCTTGTTTCAGGTTAAAGGTGAGTTCTGAAGGCATTAGTGTTTAGACGAGGCTCCTCAGTGTTGGCTGCTGTGACTTAGAAGGCACTCTTTAAAACACTAAAATCTCAGCTTGACATCCCCTACCAGAGCGTTTTAACCACTGGGAAATGCGAACCTGCTTCCCACTGGACCCTAGTAGTGATTGACAGTTCATTGCAGTCCCATCTACCTCTGGTATCAGTCTTATACTTCCCTTTCACCCTTGTAGTTTAAAACAGAACTTACGGCACTGTCCCACCTAAAGTTTTTATTTTTATTTTTATTTTTTTATAAACACTGCGACCTCTGACACACATTTATGCATCACGATCACACAGGAGATCTCTGCATGTTAATTAAACATCAGGTCCTGTCCTATTTCCTTGAGCATGGGTCATTTGAAGTGTTTTTGAAGGGGGTAGGGAGGCAGTATGTGTGATATGTTATCTTGGTTGAAAAAAATGCATGAGGAGAACTCGTCCTGCCGGAAAGGGCCCTGCCGCATCACCGCCTTGCCGTTGGTCTCCTGATAAGATGGCTCGGCCGGTACTCTTCAGTAGTCTCTTGTTCTGGATCAGCACCGGGTTTGACGTTTGACATCCCAAACCACCCTCTGGCAGGTGACTTATTGCAGGGTCCAGGCTCCTGCTCTCACGGCTGCAGAAATCATCCATCACAGCATCGGCAGTGTTGACGCAGCGCTTTTCGGAAGAGCATCCAGAGTGGGTTTACAGTTTAGGCGCTGTGAAACGTATACATGTAAAAGTGATGGTAATTGCAGGTAGTGTGATAAGTGTATGCAGTGATTGTGTAAACACGACTGCCAGAGTGTGAAATGCAGCTGGGAGCGGGGTCTTGTCAGCCTGCATTCCGTCACCCCACCATCAGTGGGGGTGCAGATTCATGTGGAGTTCTGATTGGCTGAAATATGGCCTATTCTGTCTCCCCTACATTTACTGTATGTGATCAAAATACCAGCGGGAATCTGTGTGTACAAGAAGTAAAAGTCCACCTCCCACATAGACGTATGTATGAACATTTCAGTGTGGAACTAACCTGATGTTGGTGAGAACTGGACTGACTGGTCTCTCTCCTTCCCCAACCTGCTCAGCAACATCAAACCCAGTGCAGCAGAAGCCCCAGCTCCTGAGCACGCTACTCTACTCACTGGTGCCCATCATGGGAGTTGCCATCATCATCGTATTCTCCTTCTGGATGTACCGCCATCACAAGCTGGCGTACCCCCCGGTCCTAGTCCCCACCCAAGTAAGTGTTGCCACTGCAAACTTTTGGAATAAACTTGCTGCTGGTTTTCAGGCTGTTGCACGCAAACGGCACCTCGGGCCTGACCCCTTCCCGTCCTGCCGGATGCTTCTGATGCTTAGTTATTTGGTTCACCCCCCTGGAGATTTGCGCTGACAAGCCTCATAGAAGCTGGCCCTAACACGCCTGCCTGGCTCTGGTCTGTGTGCACGCCTGCACGTCCATGGAGTCTGAGTGCTTGTGTCCCCCTCGGGAATGTTGTCAGGGGCCGTTGGGTCCTGCTAATGCAGACGGCCCTGATATGATGATTGGCAGCGGTGTGTCACTCAGTGGATTGGGACACTAATTGGGATTGGTTCAAATCCCAGGGCCGGCAGACTAATGCTGCCATTTAGCCCATGAGAAAGGCCCTTAACCCTCAGTTACCCCAGGGTCTGCATATTGATTGGCCCTGCACTGTGACCCCCAAGCTTGTTCTCTACTGTATGTTTATCTCATAGAGCATGTAGCGGCTAGGGTAAGCAGCATAGCCATGCACGATTTGCCTTGGCTAGACTTTTGGCGAGAGCGGCTCAGCATTTCTAGTTTCGAACACATGGCCGCAGATGCGGTTACGAGCTTCCAGAAGGAGAATGTGGTAGTATCTGGCTGGGTCCGAAGCCTCCTGTGACTGTCTGCCTGGTGGGTTTTCATGTCAGACACCCACCCTTCCTCCACGATGCCTCTGTTCCACTTTGTAGTCACGTTTCAAAGTCAGGGAGCCGTTTTCCACCCTGTACAGATGTTTTTTTTTGACATTTGAGGCCTCAGAGCCCTTTTGCCACCCTCTACTGGGTGTGTCGAACACACAGCTGACGTCTGAGAGCGACCCCCCCCCCCCCAGCTGGGCCCTCCACCCCAATGCAGGCAGTGTACACGTTTTTAATTAGGAGTTGGGCCCCCACCCGCTTATGAGAGAGCTCATTTGATTAGTAAGTGGGTGAAAAAAAAAAAGCTCATTTTAGTATTAGCTAATTTACCTTGCATCTGAGATGTGTGGTGAAGTGCAGTGAAGCCTGGAACAGTTGGTGCCTGGAATCTTTCACTAAGATTCTGGACCTGAATTGTTTCCAGCCACCTCTGTGATTCTGTAGCGCTTAGTTTGGCCTGCAGGTCTGCACAGATTGCAGTGTTGGAGATGCTACACACACACACACACACACACACACACACACACACTTAATTTCCTTAGATCCCAGTTACTGGTACAAGCAGATTCCCACGGTGCCTTGTGCCTCTTCGTTTCTGTTTTTCTGACCCCCGGTTCCTGGGGGTGTCCCGTTTATTCAGTTCCATGGGTGTCGGTCATGTCGCTGTGCACCACGACTCGTGAAAGCAGTCGTGTCACAGACTCGTGTTCCTGAGGGGCTCATCTCGAGAAGGTGCAAAGCATGTTGCACATTTGGGAGCAATGCACTCAGGCCTGCCGCCCCGCCAGCCATTTTACCGAAAAATGCCGTTAAGCTTTGCAGGTCTGAACACTCGCTCAGGGGCGGCAGGATGACCGCAGCCCATCCTCCTCTGCCGTCATTCTATTTATAGACCAGACTCTGCCCGCGTGAACCTGTTGCCATTTTCCCGGCAGTTGCGGGCTACGCCACTGTCTGTCGCCATGGCACCCTGCTAAGGACCTGGAGCTGTTTTGCTCATCGCTGAAGTGCTCGTAATGTCTGCAGGGCAAGGCTAGTGTTTAATGCACGTGTATTGAGACTGAAGCTCGTATGGTAGGTGGAATAGTCCTTGTGCTCCGTGCAGGCCTGGCTTTCCGGCTCAGACTCTCACTGGACTGGACCGGAGGAGAGCCAGAGCGTTTAGCCATGTTGGAAACTGCAGAGGTGGTGACTTTGCAGAAGAATTGGAAGGAGAGTGAATGTCTGCAGATCCTGCCTGTGTGTGTGTGTGTGTGTGTGTGTGTGTGTGTGTGTGTGTGTGTGGCTGCCTGCTTCAGAGGCCCTCGCTCTGCTCCCTTCTCACACCGGGCAGGGCTGGGCTTCAGCATGGCTTCCGTGTGGCTTCCGCGCGGCTCCCAGGGCTTGGGGCTGCACCCTCCAGCCCGGAGTCACCCGCCAGCCGTGTCTGTGCCTCCTCTCATCTCAGGAACCAGTAATTTCTCTCTCCCTCTCTTCACTAGCACGCGTTTCATATAATGATAGAGGTAAGACTCTTAATCCTCCAGTTTTTCAGTTCTGGAGCCAGCCTGCATCTTTATTTGTTCCTCCCCCCCCATTTTATTTTGAAATGGCTCTACCCCTCATGTATTCCTGTGTATTTTTATATTTTTGAATGATCCTGATGTCCCCTTCAAATGACCAGCCTTGTGACATTTTTTTTTGGGGGGGGGGGGTCCATTTGTGTTGCATGCGTGTCTCGTTGATCTCTGGATGCTCAGTGCTGGATGCCGTGTCGGAGCGCATGGCCGCAGTTGACCTGCAAGGGGTGCTGGACCCGCTCCATTCTTAGCCCCTGCTATTTTTGCTGTTGTGCCCTCAGTCGAGGTGCTTAACTTGCATTTAAAAACACTGCAAATGAAGAGCAGGCCTGGAGAGCGGTCCTCCGGCACTGCATGGCCCTTGGCCGCTAGTGTCCTCCAGCAAGAGCTCCATCATGCTTGTGCACGTGTGTCTGTGTATGTGTTGGTGTGTGAAGGCTGGGTGCATGTCTGTGTAAATGCCATCTCTAACAGGTGATCCATCTGATTGGAGTGGTCTGGCCCCATCTTGGATAAGCCGTTTTCTCACCTGGCAGGGTGATGGACCCCCATTGTAAGGAATAAATAAGTGAGGGCTAAGTGCTCGGAGCCCATTCTGGCCGGCAGCGCAAGGCTGTAGGCCAGCACTCCCTGTGCCTACCTGTAGGGGGCGGATGTGAGCCATATGCCGACGCGATATGAGCCTCCGAGGGGTCTGGGATGATGGCCAGCTCCGAGACCCTTTCCACCTCATAGAGACCCCCCCCCCCCCCAGGGGAGGGCTTCAACATTACTGCCATCCTTCTGAACTGGCTTTAACCCCACCACGCACGCACGCACGCACGCACGCACGCACGCACGCACGCACGCACGCACGCACACACACACGCACGCACACACGCTAGTACTTGCCAATACGGCTGCTTTGAATCATGACTGTGACCCCGTCATTGATTTAACCTCCACTGTTGTTTTATTCTGCGCCCTGTGCTGCGCTGACATGGTGGTAAACCTCCATCCTCCTGCTGCCCCCTGCGGCCCCCCCAAAAAAGAAATGCTATAAACACATTTTATTGTCTGCAATTTTTTTTTTTACCTGTACAGTGGAGGATATTGAGGTCATAATTTATCTTTACCCTGCTGTACCCTCACAGTAAGACAATATAAACATGATGTTTATTTCATGGGTCCACAAAGCCTCATATTAGTGTCCTGGGACACAACTGTACAGCAAAGGCAGGCCTGGTTTTCAATGTAATCTTTATGACTCTGCATCTGTTTAATTATTGAAATGACATAGAGCAGAGGTGTAAGCAGTTTGTGTTGGTGTTCCACATGCCGCTGACCCGATTCAATGTCAAGGGTGGGGCTCTGCCTTCCTGCATCGGCCCCTGCAGTTCTTCTTGCTTTCAGTACCTGTACAGCTCACATGCTGGACTAGTGTACAGTAGAACAGTACAATTCCTCACCCCTGTGAGCGCATTCCGCAAAGCTTCCAGGGGGTGGCAGAGTATTTGCTTCTGAAAGGATACGCCCCTCAAAGACTGGGCGTTTGATTCGGAAATCCAGACGGTTTCTTCCTGGTCAAAGGAGTTTTACTGGTTTTTTTGGATGTTTCAGTGGTCAGGCTCTTATGTAATGTTGAGTGACGCTTCAGTTCCTTTTACATGGATATTGTCCTGAAAGCCTTTCAGAGAAGCGCTTTGCATGAAGGCCAAGCAGCACAGTGAGGCTCTGCTGCAGTGTAACAATATTGTATGCTTACTTGTTGGGTTCCTTAACCATCATGCCACCTGCTGGTCACCACATTGAGGCCATGCACTACCACTAGCCAATGACCAGTCACCCTTTAAGCCATGCTCTGTTGGTTGTACTGACCTCCTGCCATGATATTGCTGTTTCGCTGTGGCTTTTGTGGGGAGCATGCAGTACTGCCCCCCCTCCCCCACACTTTGGTCCTGTTAGTCTATTGGAGCTGATGCTCTTTTTTTTTTTGGACAACCGGGTTGCCTCTGGTGTCATTATGAACTAGTGCATGCTTGTTAAAAACCAAGAAGAATGCCACAGCACGTAGCCATGGGCAACCCGCAGTCGTGGATGTCCACAGCGCCCCCTACAAGCACCGTGTGGCAGTACGCAGTCTGCTGGGTAAACTCAGAAGTTGACAGAAATGATGGCAGTGTCCTTTTTGCTGATGCCGTCTGTGTCTCCCTCTCTTTCACACTCGCTTGAGGGGTATGATAGCAGGGGCGCGAAGGACGGCAGGCATCCGATGTCCCTGCTGCAGAACTCTGTCACTGTCACCCTCATTTCGCCGCTCCGTTTCGAGAGTTTCAGCTGACCTCGTCATCAGGGGAACAACGAGTCCTACACAGCTACAGAGTGTACAGGGGTCCCCTTTCATAACAAGCTTGCATATTCCGTGTCCCAAAAATGTCACTGCATCTCTGAGCCCCCCCCCCCCCCCACCCCACAAGCCTTGGTTCAGATGGTGACCTTCTCGTGGGTCCCCTGAGATTTCTGTGCTCACAGAGTGTTGGATGTCAGACCAGTGTGGAGAACAGACAGCCAGCCCAGTCACACGCTGTCCATACTTGATGCTGAAGTGTTATGCATTTCTGGAGGCCATTCAGGCTGGTTCATCACGGAAGGTCGCAGTACACACTTCAGACTGGGGGGGGGGGGGCGGGGGGGCATCTTCAGGGGCTTCCTGGATATAGATATAGATCAAATAAAGAAAACACTGCAAGACATGGTTAGTTGCTTCTCAGGGGCTCTATTTTCTACCCCTCAAGTACCCCCACCATCCTTTTTACTTCCCTTTTAGGACCCGGGGCCTCCACCCCCCTCTCCTCTGCTGGGACAGAAACCATTGCAGCTGCTAGAGATAAAAGCCAGGGGGCGCTTCGGCTGCGTGTGGAAAGCGCAGCTGCTCAATGAATACGTGGCTGTCAAGATTTTCCCCCTGCAGGTAACTATGGAGTTTCATGTCTGTTTCAGTTCTCTTTCTAAACAGTAGGGGCCACACTGCCATAAGTGATTAGAAAGTGTTTTACCCTTCCTGTGACACATGCCAATCCTGTGTTCTCAGGACAAGCAGTCTTGGCAGAATGAGTATGAGATCTACACCCTGAGTGGGATGAAACATGATAACCTGCTGCAGTTCATTGGGGCTGAGAAGAGGGGCGCTAGCGTGGACCTGGAGCTGTGGCTCATCACCGCCTACCACGAGAAGGTAGCTGCATGCTGGCCTTGTCCTCGAATCTCTTATGAGATGGATCTGAAGGGTGGAAGGTCAATGGGCTGCCATACATGTCACTTTCATTCACTAGCTGAATAGCATGTTATATGGAAAAATTAACCAGTGATTGAGGTTGTACTGTAATCCCAGTCTGGATTTTCAAGGTTAGCTTCTCATATCAGCATCTCCTGTATGTGAAGTATTTGGTGGTGAATGTTATGTTGCTCTGGAAATGTTCTCCCCACTCTTTCTGCCTGAGGATATTGTTTGCACCCTCTGGTGGTTACAAGCTGCAACTACAAATTAAAATGTTATCCTCGCTCTTGAGGGATGTCCGCAAGGATGGGATTTTCCTTTTACCTATAACCATGTGTTTGCACCCCAGGGCTCGCTATCAGACTACCTGAAAGCCAACACGGTGTCCTGGAATGAGCTGTGCCACATTGCCCAGACTCTGGCCCGAGGCCTGGCCTACCTGCATGAGGACATCCCAGGCCTCAAGGATGGACACAAACCTGCCATTGCCCACCGGTGTGTCCATGATCTGCCTCCCTCTTCATCTGTGGTTGGCTCCTTTTGCCTCCCTCTCCCTGGGCAGCGTGGCCGTCACTGACGGTGAACGGTGCTAAGCTTTGGCCTGCTCTCGCAGTAGTGGAGATATTAAATAAATAGCTTGCTGTCATGAGAGCCACATTGAATATGACCCCAAGCATCTCCTCAGAAAGGTGTGGAATAAACGGAGCTACGTTGAGTCATGTTAACACTAAACAGTATTCAGCTAATCGCTAAATACAGGAAGTGGAGTGAGCTGTGTATCCACTTTATGATGCCTGACCCCTCCCTCTTTCTGGTGCATTTGTCGCCCCTGGCAACAGGGACATCAAAAGTAAGAACGTGCTGCTGAAGTCCAACCTGACAGTCTGCATCGCCGACTTTGGGCTAGCGCTCAGGTTTGAGGCGGGGAAGTCTGTGAGCGATACCCATGGACAAGTGAGTGTCTCATGTAATGGCAGAGTATGGCCAGAAGGGGGAAGACTTACAGCACGAATCAGCTGTTCACAACAGTGAGAATGTCAGGATGGGAGTGTGACTCTCACCCTGTGAAAGTGTCTTGCCTCTTAAATATGAGTCGGGGCTTTGAGAACCAGACCTGAAGATCAAAGGCGAAAGGGTTCTGAGCATCTCTGTGACCTCTCGTTCTAGGTCGGGACCCGCCGCTACATGGCTCCCGAGGTCCTAGAAGGAGCCATCAACTTCCAACGCGATGCCTTCCTGCGGATAGACATGTACGCTGTGGGCCTGGTGCTGTGGGAGCTGGCGTCTCGCTGCACTGCAGCTGACGGTGAGGGGGCGCTGTCACAGAGACGCCGGAATAGCATATGGAAATGGCGTGGGAATAGCATATGGAAATGGCGTCGGAATAGCATATCGAAATGGCGTCGGAATAGCATATCGAAATGGCGTGGGAATAGCATATGGAAATGGCGTGGGAATAGCATATGGAAATGGCGTCGGAATAGCATATCGAAATGGCGTCGGAAT
>JABFEB020000001.1:49568956-49579638 GCA_019775895.2 Stomatorhinus ivindoensis | reverse complement strand
CACGGGTGCACACATAATGAGTCCCGCGCATGCGTGATGACAAGCTCCCATCTGTCTATCCCAACAAGCCCAGAGAAGCATCGGCGGCAGCAGCTGATGGGGGAAGCGTTTTATTTTTACTTTTAAAGGGACCGAAACCGAATTTTAACCTGCTCGGAACTGCCGCGTCGCCGCCCTTACTTCCAAAGGAGCTTGAAGGGGACGGGAAAAATGGGGAGATCCGCGGAGAAAGTCAGATATTAAAGGGGAGAAGGATCCAGAAAAGGCTTCTTTTTCTGTGTCTGCGGCTCCTTCTTCGTAGCGCAGCTCGCTGCTCCCCTCTTCCTCGGCCCTGCTTGGAGGAGGAGGTTTTCACGGCAACGGGGACCTCCGCTTATACACAGAAATAAAATTAAAATTATAAAAACTTGGCTACGTTCACCCTGCTGGGCCGTGCTTTGCTATGGGGGGCACCGGAGGTAGGTAAACTCGCGTTTAGTTCCTAGTCATTCCGGGAGCCTTTTCTCCTTGTTAGCCTCGGAGGCTAGCTGGCTAACTGGCAGTATGAACCTCTAGACGTGTTTTATTTATCCGGACCGCGTCGGACTGAGGCGGGGACGGCCGCTGTTAAATGTGTGTTTGTGCGCCCGAGTGCGTGTGGGTGGCCGTGTAACAGCAAGGCAAGGGTCAGGATGCACAGAGCTGCCCCGGCCGCCGTCGCTGGTGGTGAAGACTGACGGGTTGCTGCGTAGACAGTCGACTGTCACACGGTGCACACCGGCACTTTGCTTCACTTTAATACACTTTTCTGCTAGTTGACACAACGTTTTTCAACATTGGGGTTAATTTAAGGAATGAAATAGTCCAGATAGCATTATTAGTTGCTTGGTAGAGCTGTGGTAATGTTCCTGCAAGACCACTGGCCCAGAATTGCATAAATAAATATATAAGAAATGTAATTGTGTGTGTGTGTGTGTGTGTGTGTATTTACATAAGGCCGTTTCACGTCGCTCTGCTCCGGTATGGTGTAGACTGCGTTTGGCAGTTTGGATCTCTTGCTGGGAGTCGCAGGGTACCTTGACCAGCTCTGGATTTGATTAATTGAACACCATCCCTGTGACCAGAGAACGACTGTCCATTATCCTGCTTCTTTCTGAGGCGATGTGCTATTCCAGGATTTCATTTTCTAGTCATATATATGTTTGTGTGTGTGTTCGTCAGTGCTTTTTCTTTGCACATCATCTATGGTTGCTGCCCCCACCGGCTCAGTTTTACGAGTCTAGTAATTGTTTTTGCTACAAACAAATTGAAGCTGTATATTATTCTCAGTTGTTTTCAGTTTTTGGATTAAAGAAAAGTACTCTCGTTAAAAGCCATAATATCTTGTGTCCCTTCTGCGCTGAGTTTCTGCCTCGTCATATCCACGGTTGACAAAGCCGGTCTTAACGTGTTCTATGCGGGATGTCTGCTTTGGTTATTTTTGCCTGCAACTGTCCATAAGAGGACTATTAAGATTGAGATGTAGCTCGTTTAGTTCTATGAAAGTGGTTAGCTCAGTCTTGTGGTCCTAAAATGTAAACAGTAACACCCAACAACCAGTGTGGTTGCACAATATTTTTTTTAAGTGGTTTCACACCTGACGCTAAACTCATTTCTTCTGCATGTGATTCTTCCAGCTTGTTGGGCCTTTATAGTAAACATGTTCTGGTCCCTTAAAGCAGAGCAGACAGTCCACCGGATACTTTGAATGAGAACAGGACAGTCTGGAATTAAAACAATGCCCTTGACTTTACCACTATACAAAACAGGATTCTGAGAGGATTTGTGCCAAAGTTGAGTGTTAAAGTTGTGTGTAAAGGTGAGGAACCTTCAAGGGTATGCCCACCTTCTGGTGGGCTAAGAACATTTGCCCTGGGGTATTTGTTCAGTAGTTAAGCTGTCTGAAGCTAACGTCAGCACTGCATAAGGCTGAGGCTTTGGTCAGGCCTGTACACATGCTGTCCTTGGAAATAGATATGCTGAACAGGTGCCATGAAGTGCTCCCTAGCAGAATCTTAGAGGGTCTAGTGCAAATTAGAGAGGAGGTACTTCAGTTTATCTTCCATTTCACACTCATCTCTTAAGTTTTTGCAGAAGTTTGTATTTGAGTATGTGATCTCTTGTCAGCCAGGCTCTTTTTAGGTCGGGTTGAATCATGAATAAATCTTAAGTCCTAAGGCAGATATTTCTTTGTGCTAGCATGTTTTTGTATCATTATGTGTGTGAAATATCTGGCTGATTACAGAATAACTTGGGAGCTTGTTTGATTTTGTAATATTGTAAGAAAATTATCACATGGCTTCAAGGACACCCTGTCCCCAGAATAAATTCACATCCACACTTTGACTTGTGTGTGTCCGTTGAGTTCCTGGATGGGTAATATTTTTCCAGGATTGTCTTTTGGTAAGCTATGCTGACTCTTTTCAAAGAAGGCAAGGTTAGCCCAAAACTGAGTTATTATAGGATCTGATGCCATAGGTCTAGTATGGGCCTCCTGGAGGCCTAGTGCACTTTTAAGGGTACTTTGAGTCTCCAACAACATCCATCTGCAGGAAGAACAGAACTAACAGCCTGACAGTGAAGGTGGAAGAACTTGGGTTTTCTTATGGATTGATGGCTTACCCTCTCAGAAACAGGCTGTCGTAAGGGCTCAGAAATGGAGCCATCCTAGGACGTTGTTCCTCCATTGTACTACAATGTTTTTTTTTAATTTTCCTAAATGCCCTTATGTTTGCTGTATCAGTCTCCGCTGCCTTTGTTCTCTTTCAGGCATATACTTCTGCACTTTTATAAAACATCATGCCAATTTGAAGTATGCTGACTTTGTTTCCTAGTACTCAGCAGAAGGCACTGGCCACCGTCACGTGACACAGTGTGCACTCCAAGTGCTTCAAAGCTGCATATGACTTCACTGCACACCTGTACCATCTGGTGTGTAGAACCTCCATCTCATTCAGGGGGTAGCATGCGATGACTGAGCCACTTCTGGTGCTGTCTGGGATCAATTGGCAAAGAGTGCAACTGAGCAGAACTGACCAGGCTGATCAGCAGAAGTTGTACCACAGGACAAAGCAGTGCCCACAATGGGACAGGACATTGTCAGTTGAATTGCACCCATGAAGATGTGTGTCTGATAGAACCAGGTCTGCAACTATGTTCTTTGGGCACAGCAAAAATAAAAAATTAAATTGATATGAAAATATGCTTTGCTTTGTATAGAAATTAATGGAAATTCCATCTTGAAAATGTAATTTAAGGCCGATTAAAAAGTTGCATAATTGCAGAATTACAGTCTAGATAAACATGGCTTTCTTAAGCAAGCTGTCTTACCTAATGAACAAATGTTATTGGTAAGTGCACATGTCTCTGCCACTTACGAGGCTTAACATCCTTAATGGCGAAAATATTTCACATTCTTTGAAATTTGGGAGGAATGGTCAGCAAAGTGAAATGTTTTATAATCAGTTCTTAGTTACACGCTTTCTTAAAAAAACAACCCCTTGAATTGTTGGAGCAGTACAATTTCATTTCATATCCGTTCCAATAGCTGTAGGGCTGAATTCACTTAGATAAAGCTTTTTATTGGAAATAGCAGAATTCTCTATATATTGACAGTGTAATTTGGTATTCCAGAAACACATTTGTATATGCATGAGTCGTCCCCCCAGCATGTATGGCATGAGCCACGCTCTGATACCCTGCTGTGCTTCTGTTCGCTTGCTGTCTTGTTTCCCTGCATGGTTTTACTGCCGTTGGAGCAATTTAAGGACAGGCTAGGAGGGGAAAAAGTGAATGTCTGTGAATTCTTTTGCTCATTTTATGATTAGCTGTCCTCCATTCAACCCTATACCAGGAAAAGCACGAGTGAAATGTTAGGGTTCAAAGATTGCCACCCAGGTTGGGGACCATCATCTGCGGATGTCTGCTGTTTGTGCAATGCTGAAATCTTTTTATGTCGTCCCCCCATACCATAGAAATGTGTCGATCTGCTTTTTTACACTCTGTTTTCATTGTGCTGGAGAGCTGTTTAAAACCCAGTCATACTGAGTGGGACCGGCAACTGGAGAATGACCCAGCTTCCCCACCCCAGTCAGGCTCTCTACTCAAGACTGAAGTCACTGATCCAGTCCAGCAAAGCTTCAACTGGTCATTCTTCCACATGCTCTTCAGCATGGTACTCATCTCGTCTTTTTCTTGTTCTTCGAGTCATATGTTTTTTCATAGTAGCCTTTCTGAGCAGAAGACAAACTGGATTCCTTTGGAAAAAAAATACTCTTGTTTAACAAGTCAGCCCAGCCGTACGTCTCAGAGTTTAACTGCTCCACCATAAAGTCAACAAAAACGCTCTTAGGCTTTGCTCCGTTAATATCATTCCCAGGGCCACAGATTCCAAGTCGTCTCACTGTGGCCCTTTTAAGGGTTCTTGTTTGCCAGGTATTGATGCTCTTCTAGGTATGGAACTGTGATCATGCCGAGACAGGGACGTTGGCTAGTCCATCATCTGGTGCATTTCTACAGGGTCTTGGAGTGCCTGAGAATTCCCTTTTTGTTCATGTGCTGGCTTTCAGGTTTCTTATTCCCACGTGGCATCCCCCAAACAGCCCTGAAGTGTGACCTGGTGCTATGATCTGCACCGACAGCAGGCTGGCTTATGGTGCAGTGTCACATGACCTCGCCAACCCGTCCGGTTCCCTTTTACTCACCCTGCTTGCTGCAGCATTTGTTCAGTCCGATACCAGGTTGCATCCGGTTTAACTGGTTAACTTGCTTTCTATTCGAATATTTAAACAAAGAGGCAGAAGACAACCTTTGGCTGGAATTCATCAACGAATGGTGTGTGTGTGTTCCTTTCACTGAAGATTATTTAATATTTGCTGGTGGACAAATGGAGCATAGTTGCCTATGATGTTTTAGCTATCTATTCAGGCTATTGTTATATGTTGTCTTAGTTGGATAACGTCTCCTGTTGATGTGCAGGATGCCTTAGCTAGTTAACCACTCCTATTAATTTTACTTATTTAGCCAACCGGTCTTGCCTGTATTAGACTGTCTTAGCTATCTAACAACTACTGCTAATATTAAATGCTGTTTAAGCCAGTTAGCCTGTAACATTGATAGGAGAGGGTGTCTTAGCTAGTAACCAGTCCAGCTAATGTTACATGCACTGCCATTAATGGCTGAGCCCATGAAGCACAAATGTTTCATTACCCCCCGCAGTGATTTCAGTAGCATGTTTAAGTGTTCTGACATCTTGACATTCTCCCCGTGTCCATTAAAACATACGTCATGTCTCACCAGTGATGGCTGAATATAATTTCATTTTTTAGCGATATATCGTGTTTGCAGCTTCGGTTAACCTGCTCAGCACCCATGGACCAAAGTATTGGGAGCCTGGGGAGGTCTGAAACGCTTTTGGTCTCCTTATTCATGAAGGAGGTGTGCTGAGTAACACCAGAGAGTCTGAGGCCTGGTTTTGCAGCTGAACCTCATGTTTAGGAATTCAGCGAATGCCCACCATCCTGTCCTCTCTTCCTGGGTAGCGTTTTGTGGTTTGGCCTCTCAGCTGCAGTACAAGGAAGGCCCGAATTGTAAGAGAGGAGCTTTGGCCATTCAGATACAACCCCCTCCCCCCACAGTATGATCAGCCCACCCCATCAGATGATCCTGTAATGAGTCAGCACCAGAGGCTGAGATCAGCGTGATTGCTTCCCGTCAGGCCCGAGTCTCTTAGATGTGCCTGCAACAGGTCCCTACAGTCGGACTCCCCTCTGGCACTCATGGCCCGCAGCATGGTCAGGCGAGTGTTGTGGGCCCAAGGTGGGGGTGTGGCCTCTCCACAGTGCCGCCGCTTCCCACCGTTTTGCCCTTCAGCCAGAGTGAGCTTCATGCCCGGGGGCTGCTTAGATGCAGCCCCTCAGCCTCTCTCTTTCAGAAAACAGAAGCGACGCCTAATTGGCCCCTGGAAGCAGCCTGAGGAGTGAGAAGGCTTGGCCTCAGCGGTCTCCTTTCAGATGCCTCTTCCCAGATCCTTGGTGGCTGTAGCCAAGGCAGGGGCACAGGGGGCGGCTTTAAAAGACCCTTCAGATGTCTGTTCTTCAGCTGCCGGCATGGTCACCTCTCCCTGGGCAGACTGTTAATGTGGCCACCATTGTCGGTGGGCTGAATTAGCCTTCGCACAATCCGGTGACCTGATTGGGTAAGGCCATGTGTTACGGGACCGGGGAGCTCCAGCGTGGGGTTCGGCGCCCAGGGAGACGGGATTATTTCAGCGGTGAGGCTTCCCATTCGGTTTGGGGTGCTGAGGTGCACCCTTTGTTTGGCTGGATGCCTTCCAGAAACCAGACGCCTTGGGTACATTTGCGTTGAGGAGAGGCGTAGATGATGTCATTCAGGCCAGTTGTCACCAAGCCTGGTCCTACTGAGCCCCACTCTTCGGTGGCTTTGCGAGTTAAACCTGCTTACTTCTTTCAGGAGGATTAGAGACACCTGTTGACTGCTCAGTAGTCACTTGTTTCCTGGCAACTTGTGGTAACTAAGCCTAATTAGTTTCTCAAACGAATGTAAGTATTATTGTTTAAAACATGAATTTCTTTGCGATTTGACTTTAACGGGGGTCTGAAGAGGATGTTTTGGAGTACAGTGTATGTAGGTGTGTGTGTGCACACGTACGCATATGTTCATATATATAATATATTGGAGGATCTCCAGCAAGTAACCCAGTGTTCTAGAGCACTGCACAAAGATGGAATCAGGCAGTGGTGATGGCTGTCCTTTAATTCACTGAGAATCAGCCTTCTGTTAATGCAGCAGCGCACACACGTAAAGACCCCATCGCCTTTATTGATTTTCTTTGGGTGTCGTCAGAATTCGGTGCAGGTCAACTCTAACTTATCTGCTTCCATGACGTGTCAGCTTCTGCGTTTCATGTTGTTAAGCCAGGAGCAGGAAATGTCACAGAGGGCATCAAACCGAACTGTTCCCTCTGAGTCACATTTAAATTATATCTCCTCCTCCTCCTAATAGGCAGAGCACGGGGCCCACGGGGGTGTGATGTCTGTCTGAGGATGCGGTGGGTGATGTTTATCTCGGGGTCAGCTGTCCTGGTCATGTGGACAGACAAACAGGGCCTCCTTTTTATCTTCCGGTTCTTTTTTCAGGATTGGTGCTATAGCCTTCAGAGACACATAGAGGTGTGTTAAGACTGATAAAGATGCACCCAGGGAGTCTTGGTCAGCCTCCTGATGAAGATGACTGAAGGGAGATGAGATGATGTGTAGAACTTCAGTTGATAGAACATATGGTCACATATTCAAAAGAACCTCCTAACATCAAGCAGAACTGCTAAAAACAAAACAGCTCTTGGTTAAAAATAAAATCGAACACTTCTGTTAGTGCAGTGTCACCTCCTGATGCTGGCCGGCTGGCTGTTAAAGAAATTGGGATTTAACATTTCCTCTTCTACTTCATGTTTGGATAGTGGTCCTTGTTCTGACTCTTTGCTTAAAACATGTTTGGTTCACGCTGAGCCATCCGCTGCATTGCTGGATCTGGCATGGGCCGCACGCTAACAAATCAGGCTACTGTGATGCATATCTGTTTGACTGTTTTTTGCACTTGGAGCAAATTCGTAATGAAGCCTATGGTTTGTGGACATTTAAAACCTATTTCTTGGTAACTGCCTTTCTCTATGGTATGGTGTTGACCTGCTTTGGCATCAGGAACTGTCAATCAAACTGTTGCTTGAAACCCCCCTCTCTTTCCTGCCTTGTTGTGGCCAGCTAACAAATTGCCATGAGTTTAAAGAAACATTCTGCGGTTCGACTCAAGTGTTACACAGACCTGAGCCATTGACTGCTGCATCCCGACAAATAGGAAAGGCTTGGTATTGGTGGCAATAAAACCAAAGGGGGTGGGTGGGTATGGTTCATTCAGAGGCTGTCATCTAAACCCCCCCCCCCCCAAACCAGTGTTGTGTGCCGGTTTTCTTTAAAAGGAGCATGGTGCAGGTCTCTGCCAAGGGCTCATATGAGCATAATCCACTAAGGGCGGCCCCCGGGCCGTAAACATTCCAGGTTATTTATTGACAGTCAAGAATATTGAGTTCAAATGGCGCACGGTCTTTCCTCGCAGATTATTGTGGGCCTCTTTAATTTCAGTTCTGCCGAAGGTTAATTTGTATTTAAAAAAAAAATCAATTATTCAGGAATTGTGGGAATTGGATATTGGCTTAGGTTAGTTGGTGACCCGCCATAGTTTTTAATGTAGTCCCATGTATCATTGTTTAGTGCAGCTTCTGTGGGGGTTTTAATTTTTTTTTTTCTCCCAATGATCTGTTTCATTTTCAGTGAATGAATATAGCGGTCCTGTCGCAGACGACAATTACTTTAATGTATGTTGTGAGATTGTGGCTTGGATGGCGAACATTTTACTGCTCTCACTATACATGAGTTGCAGTAAGAGGAATGTGTGCATTTTTATTGAAAAGTGTGAACTACAAGTATATGTTGTCTGTATGGAGGGCTTTACAAAAAGATTTTGTTGACTGTTTTTGATTAATAGGCTTTTTATAGAGACCTGGAATCGAATTGAAGGTGTTCCATGGATATGGGGAAAGGTGTTCAAGGAGTTATGGTTAGCCTTTAATGAATAGACCACCAGGGCGCAGTAATGCTATTTGCAAATTATTCCCTTTTGTCAGAATGTATAGTTACTAGAACGCACGCAAATACACACATACACAAACAGTAATAATTTCTGGACGCTGCCTTACGCTGGTCACCCCTTGTGGCCATACCAGGCCAGAAGGTGGTCTGACCTACATTTTTGTTCCTCTTTCCTGGAAGGTGATGTGACCATGGTGTGTGTCCTGCATTTGATGCATCTGCTCGGCCTTAATGGGGCCTGTCTGTCAGAAAAGTCTGCTTCCCTGGTGCTTCTCTGTTACTAATATTAAACTTAATTTAATAATAAATTATTATGTAAACTTAATATTGCTATTAAGTGTTACACTACAGGGTCTATGCAGTTTAAGATAAAGCATTTTTGCAGGTTCGTCTTTGCCTTATAGGGAAAAAGAAGACTTCCTCGCTTCAGGCAAATGTCTGGCCTGTGCTGAGTGCCTGGAAGGGCCATCTCTGTGTCTCTGTTCACGTTCAATCTAATTTTCAGGGGGGTTTTTTGTGCACGTGGGGCCCAGCATTAGTCACTGGCGACAGGAAATGCACTTTGTGAGCGTGATTCATGCTTGGCAAGAGCGTCCGTGATGTAATGTGACACCCGGGCTCCTCCTCCCTGCTTGGGCCGTGGGCTGCTCTCCTGATGGAGGGCGATGGTGGAAAACGTCACACGGTGCGATGCGAGCTTGCGCATCACCAGGATGTACTGGCATCATTAGAGATGAGCATGCTCAGAGCCAGTTGAGAGCCAGCTTGTGCATCGCACCCTGTAATTGCACTAAAGCCAATTTAAAAAGAACCCTGAATGGATATAGGCTGGGGTCATCCGGTGAATGAAAGGGCTGACTGTCGCAGGCTGGGGCCCCTGTGTCAGAGCGGTCCGGCACTGAGGGGTTCTGCTTCCTCACGTGCCGCAGAGGAGCTCAGTCATACCCACAGTCACCCCTCCTGTCTGCTCATCCTGTTTTTTTTTAAATCGAACTCCTCAGTGGCACATTATGATGAGGTTACCCCTATCTCCCACTCACCTTTATTACTGCCTTCCACAGAATGAGTTGCTGATCAAAAGAGCAGGAATATTTTTATATTCCATGTGATTCACGCTTAAGGTGGGATTTTTTTTCTCCATTTTTTTAATATACTGCTGTTAATCTCACTGTTACCTGTGAGAGAGGAAGAGGCTGTTGTGGCTATTATTAGCTTTGAGAGGAATTCCCTTCCGTGTCGGTTTGGGTCGACATCACTGTGACTCACCCACCACCTTCGTTGGCTCTCAGCTTTTAAGTATGCTTCAGCTGCTCCAGGCCCGTGTCTCTGGCAATAAACAGAGATGGAGTTGGGGGCCATCTCCATCCCCAAGCCTGAGTGCCACCCCTGCTTTGATTCCCTAAGCCGGGTAATGCCTAGCAGGCCATGGGTGCAGCCAGACCTGTTTTCTGCCCGGTCTCTCTCCTGCCGGTGTTCTGACTGCGAAATGCATCCGCTCAGAAGACTCATCGGGGACAGAGATGGCATGATACTTATTTTATGGCTTAATTATTTTCCTCCTGATGAAGTTCCTGTATCAGGCATGGGTTGAAAACAAAAAATCTGTGTCATCGCTCCTGTAAATGCTTAGTAATTTACCCCACTTATAAAAATGCTTACTTCACATGCTGCTGTTTTTTCTAAGGGAGATTTCCCCTCTCCTGAATAGACAGGGGTGCACTGTGCACACTTCTTTAGTTTCCCAGAACATGCTTACCCTCTGAAGGTCTCACGCCATCCTGTCTTGGTCCCCAGGTCGGAGACCATGAGAGGAGACGTGGGACAGCTCATCACACAGCTGAACTGACTATCCGCCGGCGATGAGAGGCACCGCAGGCAGGACACCGGCAGTCACCGGGATGTACTCGCATCATTAGAGATGAGCATGCTCAGAGCCAGTCGAGAGCAGCCCTGCCCCCTTGGGCACCGCCCTCCCCTGTGACGGGACGGGTCCCCCATCTA
>JABFEB020000001.1:49546545-49562813 GCA_019775895.2 Stomatorhinus ivindoensis | reverse complement strand
TCAGAACGAGTTCTAGGTCAAACTGGTTTGTTCGACTTCTAGTGAATTTGAGATCCGAGGTACCACTGTACATCACTGTATTTTCACTTAGCCAATATTCTCCCTCATAAGTGCCCATTACTCTACAAATATGCAGAAGCTGATATGAGTTTTTACTGAATGTATTTATTTTGGCCATCTTACAGAACTGCCCCCCCGTCACTTTCGTCATTAACTCTGGCTGCCTTTTAGCAGCTCACATCTCTTTTTAGAGTAAAGCGTAGCCTGTCTGTTAGTCTGGGCATTAAAATGTTTCAATTTGGCTGCCTGTTGGAAAATTGTTTGTTTCTTGTGAAATGAGAACTTAGGCTACGGAGGTTGTTGGTCTTGATAATTTTTAATTTCTGGACAGGATAACAGTCCGTGATTGGTGGAGGTTGTGTGTGATGTATTATTGCTCTCTTCTGGTTGTCATGTTGACCATTTCCTGCTCCCGTTCCCTTGACTCCCTGCTGCATGGGATCCCCCAGATGCCACCCCCCACCCCCAGCCAACTGCTAGTTACCATGGCAAAGTTTCCCCAGCTGCTGCATCATTACTGTCAGAGACAGTGTATGCCGTCAGCGACAGTGGGAGCTGCAGCATTGTTTCCCTGCCCCTCCCCCGGTTCTGCTTCTCTGTGAACCTAGCCTTACTCTCCTTCTCTTCTGAACCACCTTACTCCCTTTGCAGAGGCTCTGAGCGCCTTGTATCCACCAGAAAGGCAAGCCCCCGAGCTCTGCCACACTCCTTGCCATCCTCTGGTGTCCGGTTATGTCCAAGTTGCAACCGTCTCCCAGTCCCTGAGTATTGTCAATCTCTATTCCCACCTGCTTTGTAATCTCGGCTGGGAGTCCGCATAATGTCCACTTTCATGTACAAGTGACATAGCTACTTCACTCTACCATCACATCTCGTGTAGAATAAGCGTTTGCGAGGGGGTACGTATAATGGCAGTCACCTCTGAGAATGAGAAAATGGCAAAAGAGCAAAGAGACGTCACATGTGTGACGGAATAAGAGCCTGACTCAGTTTATCCCAGCTGTATCTGTATTCCTCTCTCTCTCCCTGTGCGGTGATCTGCTTCACATAGTTGCCACATTAGCTAGGCTAATCTGAATGGTCATTTTTGTCAGCATCACTTTGGATATTTTACTGTACATTGAAGAACACAGGGTACAGGAATAAAGATTGCAGCTGCCCTCCTGAAATGAGTTATGCACTCACTATTTTTAAAGTTCTACTCAACAGACAATGATGATCAGCAATGTTTCACTTCTCTTCCACTGAGATCCATACTTCTGAAAGGCAAAAATAAAACTGGGATTTTTCGCATTGGCTGAAGTGCCCCCTATGCAGTTCATTCGTCTGGAGAGTCGTGGTCTGTCTCATGTAAACAGAGGTTGTCATAGTTAAGTGTGAGGTTCTGGATGTTCACAGGAACTAACCCTTGGAGTATCTGGCATTGAGCTTGTTTTTAGCCTGCAGGTCTGTGTTCTGGGGGAACTGCTGACATGTTGACAACCCCTGTGGCTCTACAGGCAGTAAACTTAAAAGCCACCCCATAAACCCTCTTCCATTGCGGCTTTGCCTCCTATGTGTAGGCACGTTTCTCAAAATCAGTTGTGGCATCCCCCCCACCTTTGCTATATGATTCCCAAGCCCACAGACTGCAGTTTCCTTTCACTGTATGACCCAGAAGCCTTTTGAAAGGGAGGAAGCCAATTAGCTTGTTTTCTGAAGGCAACGCTTAGAGCTCCCTCTATTGGCTAATTAGGGGAATTCGCAACAAATCCGTGAAAGGTGAATGTTTTCTTATGTTGGGATGATGTGCCAATAGTCCAGTGTAGGAATGTGCTAATGATCAGAGTAAAACATTCTTTATAAACTATTTTTATACCTGAAATTCACCATACTCTAAATCAGTTTTAAACATTACCAGAGGTTCTGCAAGAGTTCATGCAGTTTGTGCACTGTGAAAGGACTTTTAAAACATTAATAATTCATGAATTTCATGGCTCATCATGATAGAGTTCATAAAAGTGAGCAAACTGTAATGCCACAGATATCTTGTATACTGGTGCACAAATATATCCTATGCATAAGTTATCTAGCAACACTGAATGAAATGTACTGGTTACGTTTAAAAATAACCTTGACAAATTTGACTTTGACGACCTGTTGAATTCTCTTTGGGCTCCTGCAGGCAGCGACTTGCTGAACTGTGGCCTAGGTAACAAGCACCTAGGTGGTCTACAGACACTTGTCCTTAACGGACTCGCGCACCCCCAGCCTAACAGGGTTCCACAGGGGGCACAAAGGGGCCCAGCATTCCAGGGCCCGCACCCATTTCCAGAAAGTCCTGTTTCTGTCAGTACCCCTTCCAACCCCATGGCCTGCCTCTTCCAGAGCTTCCAGGTGAGCCATAGAGGGAAATTATTTGGACTACAGATTGCACCTTGGTGAACTAATTTCTTTGTGAAATTCATTTTCATGATGATGATGATGATGATGATGATGATGTTTGGTTGATTTTACATGACTTTGTTCTAGACGGGTATGGCAGAGAGCCTTTCGATGCCCAACAGGCAGATGAGCACTCGCTCTGACATGATGTCACTTCCTGAGCACCCAGTGACGCCACCGTTTCCGTCACCATTCCTGGAGGGCCCTTGTGCACCCCATTCCGAGGGGGACCGGGGTGAGTCTGTGGATTCCATCTACAGGACCGTGGCAGAGTCGGCGAGCAAGGGCATGCCAGCGGAAGTCATGGCCCAGGCCAGCCCCGCTTCCGCCTCTGCCCCTAGCACCATGAGTGCCTTCACCGCCTCCACCAGGGAGCCTGTTGGCCTCCCTCATGTTGTCAGTTCTGTTGCCCATGGCCAGCGCCTGTCTTGCCAGGAGACAGGGACGCAACCCCGCCCCCACAGGGGGTGCCAGCCCTGCAGGGAGTCTGAGTGTGTCAAGGGCAACCCTAAGGGCACAGAAGACCACGATCGCTTCTGCTCCCCAGGACGAGGTGCCCCTCAGGGACAATGGGAGCATGATGCTACACCATGCTTGGATGGCCCTCCGCCATGGCACGGCGATGAGTACCTCGAGTGCTCCGCCCATGTCCAGGACAGCCCTCGCCCTGAGCCCCCCCACAACTGCATTACCCAGCCCGAGGACAGTCCTCATTTCCGCAGCTGCCAGAGAGCCGCAGCCAACTTCAGGGAGCGGCTGGAGCAGACGGTGGAGCGCTGCAGCCAGGTGAATGGCGGCCTCCCACTGCCTTGCGGCTACAAGGACGTGCTGGGCCATCTCAGGCCAGAGCTGCTGGCCGACGACGGGTCCCCGGGCTCCTCCACCAGCCTGGAGGGCCCACTTGCCAAGGACTATGTACTCTATAACGGCTACCACAACGGCTGCGCACCCAGTCCTTCCGACACCAAGAGTCTGAGCAGTGAGGAGGAGCTGCGCAACCCTGACTCACCCTGCTCCAGTGAGCTCCTGCACTACCGGCCCCGCATGTTCAACGTGGGTGATCTGCTGTGGGGCCAGATCAAGGGCTTTCCCCCATGGGCTGGCAAGCTGGGCACGGCCGAGCAAACGCACCACCCTGGAGTGCAGGACAGCCGGCAGGGAAAGGTGGGACACTCCCCAAACCCGCCATGTCATCCATTACCTCAATCCCACACTTGCCACCTTTGCTGATCTGACCATAGCATTCAAAGGAAGTCGCGTTGCCCCAGATGAGAGGCCGCCACTAACCCCAGGCATCCATGATGCCTTCCTAATGCATCTATCTGCTCGTTTCTTCACCCAGGTGGAACCAGAGAAATTGAAGACACTAACAGAGGACCTGGAAGCGCTCAGCAGGGCTGCGAAGAGGAACGGGAAGTAAGTGACATGTATGTGAAGGCCATGGCGAGCAGGCAGATGCCTGTAAACAGCCTGTACCCCATTCACATTCCACAGCTCACACAGAACAAGCTGCTTTTTCATTGGTTTTTCTCCACTCATTGTGCTGGTGTGAGAGTAACCCCCGTTCCATAAGCCATCCGTCATGTGCCACACTTTTGTTAATTATACTTTTAATATAAATTAATCGTTATGTGGGTGTAGGGGCTGTACCCAACGATGGTCTCGGTGCCGGTTTTCCGGAGAGGGGCTACCCGGCCATCCATGTGCAGGCTGCAGTGTTTTCCTGCCATGGGGTCCCTAGTGGGCCGTGCAGGCTGGTTCTCCTGCATCCAGTGTGGCCCTGCAGCATTGAGGGTCAAATCTGTGTAGCTCTTCTCTCTGTCCTTTCACTATACTGCCCCTGTCAAAGATGAAAGCCCTCCCCCATTGGATCTTTGTATTATTAAAGTGAGCCCCTCCCCCACATGTCACGTGGCTTCCCAGCCTGACAGTCTGAATGACCTCATTGTGGGAGGGGGGGTGATACGTTACTGACCCACAGCTTCCCTTCAGATCCTAGTCACATCTCTCATTCCTTGACCAGCTAGAGAAATCATGCATGTGCAGATCCTGTGTACCCTAATCATATATGCATACAGTGCTGTATACTGTGCTATATTTACACACACATCTGGATGAGCTTGATTAGGGGCCCCTGGCAACATGTCTCCTTTCTTGACAGAGGTGGGAAGCTAAATGATCATCTAGAGGCTGCTATACAGGAGGCGATGAGTGGGCTGGACAGCATGACGGGAAGTGTGAGTATCTCTGCACTAGCTTTCTGTCATCAATTGACCTTCTCTGCCAAGTTGATACAGGGACTACATTACTAGTGAAACAAAGGCAAAGTAAAATATAAAAAGTGGTTTTTCATTCTTGAAATGTAGATCTCTGGATAGTGATGGTATCAGGATTCCCTCTATTCTGATGTCGCGTCTGAGCCTGCCATTGAGAGAGAGGGATGTGGAGAAAAAACCTGGTTCCGAGTGATCACTGGTTGAGAGGTTCTGTACAGAATTGTTGTGGCACAGGGCAGGCTAGCAGTTAAAGGGCCCTCTTAGTAAATACAGTAAATGGATGCAATAAAGGAAACTGGAGATGATATAGGGGCAACCTTGAAAGATCTCTCACCGCTACAGAAATGGCCTCCTGACATAACTGTGTGATGGAGGAAGAGGAGAACGGACACAGATGAAATCCTCTCCCTGTTTGGAGCACCAACAGTTAGCGCTGTTGCCTCACTCCTCTGGGACCAGAATTTAAGTCTCTGCCATGGCTCCATGTGTGTGGAGTTTGCATGTTCTCCCCATTTCCTTCTGGGTTTTCTTTCAGGTCCTCTGGTTTCCACCTACAGTCCAAAAACATGCTGAGGTTATTTGGAGTTAACAAGTTGCCCATAGGTGTACAAATGTAAATGAGTGGTGTGTGAGTGTGCACTGTGATGGATTGGCTCCCGTCCTGGGTTATTCCCTGTCTTGTGCCCATAGCTTCCCAGACCCCTTGCGACCCTGAATACATTAAGCAGTTATAGAAAAAGGATGGATGGTTCTTACAACACCCTCTGCCTGTTACCCTCAGGTCCACCCGATGCCACCACGAGACAGACAGGTCAAGCCACCCAAACTCAAACGGAGGAAGATCTCCAGATAACACTGAATGTTAGCCATCGGTCCAGCGCCCAACCATGGAACTGTGTGCATACAATGTCTTAACATTTCAGTGACACCCACCGACCCCATCCCATCCCCAGGTGCTATGGTCAAGCAGTGGTACAGTATGTCTCCTCCCTTTCTGCCTCAATATTCAGACTGACCATGAAGGTGCTGGATTAGCCAATCAGAGACTACAGCGGCAGATGCAATTCGCCTGCAGCGTGCTGAGGAACTATTTTTTTCTAGAATACTGAAGAAACTAAATGGAAAAAGAACACGCATACATATGAAAAAATTCAGTCCAAATATTTCTGATACATTTTCAATATGTACATAGTCAATTCAGAAATCTCATGGTGATATTTAGAAAAGTTGTATATATTGTATTATATTGTCATGTACAAGTATACCTGATGCACATTATCTTTTATTGTACAAAAAAAACAGAAATTGTGTGCAAAACTCTGGTTTTTATTCAGTACAGTCAATACAACTTAGTGTTTCCAGGATTATTATTATTAATAATAATAATAATAATAGTAAAAAAATACAGCCTAAACCTTTACTATGATCACGTGGAAGCCTGCTGTTTCGTACTGGATAGCAGGATTTCTGGTGTGGTTTATGTAATCCCTGGATAATGATGTACACTTCACGCCTGAAAAGTGGTCCTATACATTTGTCTGAACAGAATGAACTTTACCAGCCAGAAGTACTTCTAGCTGCCCCTGGATAGGAGCGGGACAGCACCAGTGTGATACACTAGCTCCTTCTAGTCTAGTCAGTAGCCTGTTGTTGAAATGAGTTCAGGCCCTTTCTGTTACTCCTTACTGATCACAGATTCATTGCTATTGGTATCATGGGGAAAATTTTTAATCCGTTGTTCATCCATTAATAGTAAATCGGCATTTTTCCTTTAATATTATTGATGCTGCAACCCCACAGGAGGACATTTGAGTAAATATGAGAGTTGTGTGAGTAAAGCAAGTAAACAGACATGGCATGACTGTAGTCTGACAAAGGGAAATAGTAACTCAAGGAAAACCAGGGTATGCATCTGTTTGGCTACTGCACTGCAATATGCATTTGTTATGCTATATAAAGTGTGCTGGGAATGGTCTAGTTTATCAAGGAAACATCAAGAGACACAGGTCACTTTGTCCTTTTCCTTTAACACTCCAGCTGCAGTTTATCCAAATAAACCACAGTCTTTGTGACCTGAAATCGACTGCCAGAGACTGGACTAGTCTTTACTTTGGTTTTTATTTTTTCAAACAGCGGGCTTAATCTTTGTTCTTTCTTTTACAATATTAATGTATACCATATTTATTTGAAGTCGAAATAATAGTTGGCAATAATACTAAAGTTGTAAACTGACGCGCCTTAGTGTGTACATATTATATATTTTTTTCTTGTACAGGAGGGACAGAATATTAGCGTTAGTAGATAACATATAAATATATTTTTTTATTTAATAAATATTTGTGTGTTTTTGTGTTTGTGTGTATACACACAGTACCTGCATCGTTGCTTTTAGTCTGTGTTTCATGGCTAGGTTGTGTACTGGGTAATTTAATAGCGTACAGATGACTCAGGAAGACTGCTTTTTCTTAGGGTACAGACTTCTGCAATTAGACACTACTTATTTTTATAAGCATCACACTGAGAAGATTTGATTAGTTTTTGTTTAATTGATTAGGATATGACAGTTCAGATGCAATAATCAGGAGGGAGGGCTTAAGCAGAATGGTCCCTGCTGGCAGCATTAGGTGGCTGTCCATTGAAGCTTCATGTAGGGTTCCTTCTACAGTGTTTGTTGTGTTTTCCAACTCCTCCCTGGAGGCTGGTCACTCCCCTTACTTCACTGAAGATAAACCATCCCAGTAAGCGTAAAGAGCGCAGGACAGCTACTGGTCTGGGATGCTGTTTCCTGTGTCACTCAGTGTTGGGATTGCCTTTTTAGGGTACAGGAGCTGTGGGAGACAATTCACTGAATGGACCAACACCACCTGCTTTATAACTGTGCATGGAGGGACCACGTCAAGCTTCTCAAACAGATGGATCCATACCTAGTTCAGTATTTATGCGCCCGAGGGGCTGGATAGCATGTTGCCATAGTTTCAGATTGCTTGTTTATTCTGCCGTAAGTGTGTCTAATTGTCCACTTGTATTTTAACAGGCAGACCTGTTCGTGCTCATGCATGGTCACATTTTTACAGTGTTTTACCCAGGAATCATTAGTCCAAAGCTTCGCTTTTAATTTTTAACCATTGAAAATGGATGAAATAGCCTCCTTGTCCAATGAGGTCCACAGTCATGCAGCGCTTTGAATTATATATCACATGATGCATTGAAAGCCTGTGTAAGAGTCATATGACTGATGCCAGGAAAGAGAGACATCAGCCCCATTGGTAAAGTTCATTCTGCCTCTTGTGCAATGGCTTGGAGATCACAACTAAATCCCACATGTCAGATCTGTCATTCAATGTTCCACTGTTTTCATTGTCTAAACCTTGATGTGTTCCCTTTCAAAATATATTTTTATATATATTTTCCCCTGAGTTGTTCTCCTATTGTTTTGTGGTTTTTCTTTGATAGTGTGCCTGTGAGTGTTTATATATAGTATTTGCACCCCCACCCTTAAAAACTGTATTTAGTATGACCAAAACATTTTTGTTTTATATAATTGTGTCAACACTTGAATTTGTAAAGTATATTTAAGCACTTGAGTTTGTTTTGCAGATAGTGTTGGCGTGGGTGCTAGAAATATATATTTTTTTGGAAGATGATCTTTGGTTTTAATTTCTGTTTTATGTGAGCAGAATTGTAATGTAAATACATGTGAGAAATGCAGTCAGTGCACCAATGTAACAGTTTCAGCAATGTTACACCACGTTAAAATTTCAAAATGGTCATTCATACATAAAACTTTGTTGGCATATCTTGGTTTATATTGCGCGTTATAAATATTTAAAGGAGATTATTTGCATTTCAGAACTACTCTTTTTTTATCTTTCTAAGGCAGGAGTAGTTTTAGTTTAGAAAGCTATATTTTAAAATACAGATGATCAAAGATGGCCACATTTGTCTAAAATCTTGGTGTGCTGTGTTTAGCATTTCCAAAGGGATTTACAAAAGGTATACATTGCATTCAGTTGCAATAAAATGATGCTGTACTGAGTATATACTATTCCCATGATATTTGTTTGCTTTAACATTTTCATCAAATCATAACCCTGGCTTTGCATGCATTTAGACACAGCTCAAAATGTAGGGAGAGGGATCAGAGTTCTGGTAAGTAACGGATGAGGAATCAGGCTGCTCAGCAGATGCTATTCCACACAACCATGGAGCCAATTCAGTATTGCAAAAAATCAGGCTTGGTTTTGCCCCCTGGCACACTTAACAACCACCTCTGGTTACCATGTACATGCATCTTCCTTTCAAGGTAATGTTATCCCACGACTAATAATGGGATGGCGCTGCCTGCATTAGGTTTTGAAATGTACCTCAAAGCAAACCATATTCAGCTTTACCTAAAATAAGGCTAAAAACTGCTTCTTATCCATGGACACTGAAAACCAAGCTTATGGCAATATTGTATAATCACAGCTATTAGAATCTACCTGCTATTATTGATGGGGAGAATTAGACCCTCAGTGAGTGGGATTAGCTGAGCTGTCAGTCAATCATAACTATATGGGAACCAACCATGTAATCAGTGGCGCAGGCGGTGCTGGGGCCTTGAGTTCAGCACCCCAGCTATACATGAGCGCAGTACTACAAACTGACTTTGCATCCATCAGAATCCAGATTTTCAGTGTAAATGTATCCAGTATTGCTTACTTAGACAAACGTCTTGTAAGGCCTGTAGATGAAGAAAACAAATCTTGGTCACTGTCAGTACTTGTACATGACTAGAACAGATTATCAGTTCCATTACAAGTATTGCTAATGTCTCGCTGCTAAACCTGTTGCAACCCACTTAACCTGTCATTTTTAATTTCAAATAGAGAAACCTAACAGGGAACAGGTTTCATGTGGATGTGTAAGGCCTCTTTCAGGAAAGGTATGTCTGCTGCAAAGCGTGTACCTGCAGTCTTTTTTGCAGTGCTATTTAAAAAATGGGATGTGGAAAATGGAGAATAGTTAAGACTGAATGAGTAAAAGTCTTAGAAATACAGAGTATATGATTTCAAGATGCGTACAAATGATACGGATACCATAAATACTCGGTACCATATATTTGTATATAAATAAAGCAGCATTAAGTATTTAAAGCAAAGACTAAAAAAATAATCACTCCACCTTCCGTATAAGAACAGCGGAAGATTATGACACTATTGTATTCATATATATATATGTGTGTGTGTATGTATATATATATATATATATCCGCTTTTAATGCTGGCTACGTCGTTTTAAAGAAAAAAAACCGTTACTACCAACTACATGTGTGTACTTCAGATTGAACAATTTGACTGAAGAACTGTAATTACAATGACTTAACTTTCCATGTAGCTTCGACTAGTTGTGCAGATACTCATAGGACAAATCTGACATAACCATATCCAACACACTGCTCTTGCGTCCCACATGTTACATGCGCGTGCAAGTGTGCAGAGTTGCGCGCGCAGCGCAACGCCGCGGCCCGCGCGCGTCGGTCGTCGGGCGTCTCGCGCTGGCTGCCGGGATCGCCTTGCCGCTTTGTGGAAATGTCCGCCATGTTTTTCATGGCGCAGGGAGCAGATCGAACGAGAGAAAAAGGGCTTTAAATCCAGTTAAACTTAACCAAAAATGGCTTCTCAGACTGGATCATCCGCCAACGGGAACCTGTCAGTTCGACCGCAGTGAAACGCGTCGGGTCCCTCGGTCTCTTTCGACCGAAATTTTATGCGGATTCTGACGGGATACATGTTTCCTTCACGTTTACGTTGTTGAGATAGACGAAAACGATGAGTAAACTATCCTTCCGAGCGCGGGCGCTAGACGCCGCCAAACCTCTCCCCGTATACCGAAACAGAGACCTTCCGGACCTCAACGACTGCCTCTCCATCAACCGGGCCGTGCCTCAGATGCCAACCGGGATGGAGAAAGAAGAGGAGTTGGTAGGGAGAAAATGTTTAATATTATTTTGTTGTTACGCCCCGAGTAAGCAGGGCATCGATATTCTGCATGTGTTTACGCAACGATATTGGCGCAAAAGTTGATTTGGATATGAAGCGCAGTTTACGTACGTGGCGTATACTATTCCAGTACGAGGGTGCATTTTTACGATTTTACCGTAATGAAAGTATCTTACGTAGGGTAGCGGTAAATCCGGATGTGACGCAATATATATGTGCGTAAGTGCGGTCGTGAATGCCCGGCACCGCTCCGTGCAGTGATTAGTAGTAGCTGGCGGCTTCTGTTCATTTACGCGTGCTGTGATTTGCGCAAAAGCGGTCCAGTGCAGTTCAGTGGTGCTTTCGTGCTTTTATGTTAATGAAAAGTGTAAGCTAAAACAGACCGACTCTCCCAATTAACTGTTGCTGACGCCGTCTGTCCTCCAAAACCTTATAATGCCACCCGATCGCTCTGTCCGACGTGTAGTGGTAGGGATGTCCAGTGTTCAGGGCTGTTTACAAACTGGACACCCTCTTAATGAGACTGAATGTCTGCAGTGAAGCTAGCTGTTAGACGCTGTTAAACGCTACGGCGTTTTTCCATTTCATTAAAAGCACCATCACCGCCTATTTGTTAAATTGTGAACTAATTGTGAACCAGTCAGTTTTGCATGTTTCATTATATTCAAAGTGATTTCAGTTTTATATTTGTTGGGAGAATTATTAAACTGTTGAAATTTGAACAAAGCTTTTTTTTTTTAAAGATCCAACTATTGAATGGGTTACTCTTTCAACAAACATTTTCTCCCACTTCTTTTGTATCACAAGGGTTTTTGATTAATGAATTTACCTGTGGTTATGGTTTACTGAGTCTTGTGATTTCCTTGATTAAAAAATTATAATTTTATCTTCTAGATAAGGTTGCTTTCTTTCACAAAATTCCACGTGTATCTCATAAAGGGTGAAATGCAACAAAGATATAAGTTTTGTGCTTCATATTAAACTCGACTGACCATGACCACTGTGCAATGTAACATATGGGAGCAGTAGGCAGAGTAGTGATTTGAACCTGAAGGTTCTTTGTTTTTGCCATTTCCACAAGGGTTCCTCTTCTAGTACCTTAATCGATGCTTGCTATGCCTTGGTTTCTCAGGCAGTAGCACTATTGCTTTACACCTGCGGGATATTTTTTTTGGGGGGGGGGGGGGTGGTTAGAATCCCAGTTTCTTTCCATGTGTGAAGTTTACATGTAATGTGTGTTTTCTCCCACAGTACTCAGACATCCATTTTGGAAAATCCATGCATCATAACCTATTGTCTGTCTGTGTGTATGTATGTGTGTGAGTGAGTGAGTGAGTGAGAGAGTGTGTGTGTGTGTGTGTGTGTGTATATACCAGAGGTCACTAACAGGCGGACCCGGCCCAATAGCCAGAACAGAAAGTTGTGATTTAAAACCTGACAGGACACTTCTATATTAACCAGCGCAGCTTTTGTAGTCCTTTCGGTAATGGTTAAGCAATGAAGGAAAAACGCCTTTGACAGCCAAGCAAGACGTAGTTCGCCGTATGCAGCCCTTTGTTTGCACTAATGTGCCATTACTGTTAATAGTAGCAGCAACCAAAATGCAGTAATGTTTGCAACAGAGTGGCTGATCTGTCCCGAAATCATAAAGCTGAAAGGTTTTCAAACACAGTATGTATTATATAACGTTGGATTAATAGACTTTGTGTTCGTTGAAGTTTCCACTTTTTAAACCACTATATAAAGTAATGTTAGTTATATGAATCAACTCAGGTGAAAAAATGTTTGTTTTCAGGGTTGCCAAATCTCTAACATCTGGCATGACACTCACGCTTTCAGACTAATGCAGTAAATGTAAATTATTCCATTATAAATGTCATGAGGCACAGAACGAGAAGTCGAGTGAACACAAGGTGTAATTAGGAAACTACGCTCATGTATGTACAACCACTACACAACGTTAATAACCGGACTCCTAAAGGCACACAGACGTGGATTTTAATACACAGAACAAATGAAACACAACTAGAAACAGCTGATGACACGGGGATTCCACACAAGGTAGCGAGGGGGGGTGTGGCACACAGGAGGAGCGACACGAGCTGGTCTACTTTAAATATATAAGACACTACATAGTTAGACATTATAATCTTCATTATAATTTGCTTCAAGAATTTTTCTCTAACTGGACCTTTTTAAATTTTAGTTGAATACCCTTGGTGTATACATATGTGCCCTTTCATTAACAGGCATCCATTACAAGCTATACCCCTGCCTTTTGTCTAGGTTAACCAGTGGGAAGCTGTGAGAAAGTTTTGCCTGTCGATAGATATATTTAATTGATTTTAATGGTAGATGATGATGGCGAGCATTTTAGAAAATGGTGTTTTCATTTTATTTTTAGCACAAAATTTTTGGTGGTTCTTATTAACCAGCGAGGAGTGGTGTGCAGAGCTGAAGTGTGTGTGCATGTCTATGCTACTGCGTAGACAGTATTTCAGCTGATTTCATCAGTTCTACACTGTATCTTGGGAGCAGTAGCACAGGGGTTTGTGGGGAGGCTGGATAAGAAGCCATTGCGCTGTCTCCTAGGAACACCATCTCCAGAGAGCCATTTCGGCACAGCAGGTCTTCAGGGAGAAGAAGGAGACTATGGTCATTCCAGTGCCCGAGGCTCAGAGCAACATCACCTATTATGACCGTCTGTACAAGGGGGAGTTCAGGATCCCTAAACAGCTCATCCACATTCAGCGTGAGTGGCCTTTGACCTGGAAGAGGCTTCATTGCTCCACGAAACAGATTCTGTTTTACATGGTTATTTTACTGCTCTGTTGTAAGTCGGTCTGGTCTCGTCTAGAGAGGTGCTGTATTTTCATCATCACATCTCTAGCAGATGGGATATGGAGTGATACTCCGTTACTCTCTTTCATGCACAAAGGTGTAATCAGTGCTTGTCTATTCCTCCAGCATTCAGCCTGGACAACGAGCAACCTGATTATGACATGGACTCTGAGGATGAAACACTCCTCAACAGACTTAATCGAAAGATGGAGATAAAGCAAGTCCAGTTTGAAAACATGGTGGACAGGCTGGAGAAGGCTAGCACAAACCAGGTACTGTGTGTGCATGGTTGTGTGAAGGTAACAGTCTTTGCGTTTACCTCTGTGGAGTCCTGGCTGACCAACCTGTGTTTTCTTTCTGCAGCTTGTCAGTTTTCAAGAAGCCAAACTGTTGCTAAATGAGGATGACTACCTTCTCAAGTCGGTGTACGACTACTGGGTGAGGAAACGGAAGAACTGCCGAGGGCCCTCACTCATTCCTCAGGTCAAGCAGGAGAAGAGGGACGGCTCCACCAACAATGACCCGTATGTGGCCTTCCGACGAAGAACGGAAAAGATGCAGACGAGGAAGGTGAGTCGTGTTATCCCAAAATCACTCTCAGCTCCTGTCATGTTCCACTGCAAATTATTCATTTTTCACATTGTGCACCCCCTGTTAGAATCGTAAGAACGACGAGGCCTCATATGAGAAGATGCTGAAGCTGAGGAGGGAATTTAGCCGGACGGTGACCATCTTAGAAATGATCAAAAGGCGAGAGAAGTCCAAACGGGAGCTTCTGCATCTGACCCTGGAGGTGGTAGAGAAAAGGTGAGGGGCTCTCAGTGTTTCTCTCCTAGTCCACTTCTGTGCCTGTTGTGGTGTGAGTCTGTAAGCAGCTTCAAGGTCCAGTTCTGATGCAAAGACAAACCTTTTTTGTCCACATTTGTGTGTTTGTAGGTATCAGCTTGGGGATTTTGGAGGGGAAATTCTTAATGAAGTGGCTGTTCCGCTGACAGAGAAACCTGTTTATAGTATTCCGTCTCTTTCAAATGGAAACCACTACAAAATAGAAAATAAAATAAAGGTAATTCTTTCAATTGTTATTTGAGTTCTGGCTTTATCATATGGATGCATGGCAGTAATGTTTGACTTAGATAACCGTAGTTACAGATTGTATTGCAGTGTTGAGTAGAATGGGACTATTTTCCTTTTGCAGCATCAACCCCACATGTCAGTTAGGGATGACTCGCATTTTGAGGTTCGACCAAAGAAGAAACATCACATTAAAAAAGCTAAACTCGACACCTTCCGTCAGCCCCGGACTGATGAATCCACAATCAGCAAGTGTGACATCAAGCAGTATGACTTTCACAGCTCCGGGGACGAGGACTACCCACAGGTGAGTGCCTCTTGAATACCCCTCTGCTATTTGTGCATCATCTCCATTTTCCACATTAATAGTTAGTACTTTTATTGTGTCATTTTTCTGCAGAGCTTAACCGTACTGTTTGTCCCCTACACTTTTTAGCATGACTAAATTGTGCTGTATTTTCATGCAGGTCCAGTCTCCTGCATCAGAACCAGATGAGGAGAATGACCCTGATGGGCTTTTTGCATTTAGAAGGAAAGCTGGATGCCAGTATCATGCTGTGAGTTACTTTGTCCTATTATAAAAAATATATAAAATACAGGTCACTATCAGATAGTAACATTTAAAATCTGGTAGATGAATGATGTTTCATGCAGCCAAAGCTGTCCTGTTGCATGTATCATGCAAATAACAAAAACAAGTAACAAACAGAATAGTTCAGCTACCAGTTTGGCAAGTTGTGTAACTGCCCCACCATCTGAACCCCCCTGCAGTCCCTGGAGCAAAGCAGCAACCTGTTATGGGATCACCCTGAGCTGGCTGGCATGTCGCCGCTGCCCTTCAGGCACTCCCACGTGGTCCTGTCCGTCCCCTGGTGCTATCTGGGTCTGTCCCGGCGCAGGATGGGCCGCGGTGGCCGGTATGCCAACCCCTGCTTCGTGGAACATTTGCACATTTGGAATCATGCATGCAGTGCTGGGGTTTTCTCTTTTGGTTTGTGGTTGATTCAAAACGTCACAGGAAGCTTGTTCCATCCATTCTCAGGGTTATTCTGGACCGGACGTCATCAGAATATGATCCGATCCTGAAGCCGCTGGACCCTGAAGTGTTTACCTCCAGTCCTGATAATGCAGCCTCCCACTTTATGGACCCTTCCACATGCACAAATGCTTCCAGAACAATTCCTGGGCAGGCCAGCTCACTTGCGGAGATATTAAGTAATATTAAAGCTTGTCGCTTGCGGTGCTTCCGGCCCCGGTCAATACAGCACAAGGACAGCAGCAGGACAAAAGTGAGCTTGAATGAGAGCAGCAGGACGTCAGGAGCATCTCCCACTGCTCTCAGTACTTCCAGAAAAGGTGCTTCAGGTAGGCAGCTGATGGCTGTATTTGTTGTTGCTGAGCATGGAAGGGTATGAGTTTGGCTACTGAGGTATTCAGCATGTACTGTAGGATGGGTTCATATTTTACACAGAAGTGGACATGCTGTAGTGCTGGCCCGTCTGCAATCCTGAATGTTCGGTCTTGTAGCACAAATTCGCCAGAGAGCTATGTACTTTGACATTAGACCTGAGGTTAAACTGTAGAGCAAAGCTGCTCTTAAGTCACATTTATGAGA
>JABFEB020000001.1:49521625-49541425 GCA_019775895.2 Stomatorhinus ivindoensis | reverse complement strand
ATGGGTGAATGAGAGGCATAATGTAAAGCGCTTTGGAATAAAGCGCTATATAAATGCAGTCCATTTACCATTTACCTGATTAGAAGGTTACCAGTTCAAATCCCAGGGCCACCAGAATGGTGTCATCAGTTTTACCTTGAGCAAGACCATTATCCCCCAACTTCTTCTGGGACCATCTGATTCTGCTTTCTCAAAAATTAAGTCTTATTTCCTGTCTTCGCAGGGAGAACAACGAGCCAGAACGACTCGCTCTCAATGGGATATCTGAGACCACGGTGGCAATGGAGGTGACATAGCTGTCTGGATGGGAGTCGCATGACCGTGCCGAGCAGCCCCGTGTAACCACACCTAGCAGGGTCTCTGCCCAAAACAAGGGGTTGCTGTCATACAGGCCTGTCCTAAATCACAGCATATCAGAATATCAAGAAGACATGTCTATATATAATTGTACATTTTTGTAAAATGTGGAATATCACTACTTTGTAAAATAGTTTATTTGTATCATTAGTACATCATTTCTTGTTACTTGAATTCTAGGTATTTGTGATCATGCTTTTGCACTTGAAAATGCAACTGAATGGAGGGGATAAAATGTGCAGGCGTTCGTTTTGGGGATCGCAAGCATGAAAGCATATCCTTCGTCACTTGTTTTAACTATTTATTTTGTAATGTTTACATTTTGTACAAATCAGATTTTTTGTGTCTATGAAACATTGACGTAGTTAGCATAAAAGTTGTACTTTTTTTCTAAAGACAAAGTACTATAAGCCTGATTAATTTGGTTTCACAAATTGAATAATTGAATATCTAGTTCAGTGGCATTTTCATGAAGTATTTTCTATATTTCTTTTCAAAGGGGTATCGGGGCTGTTAAAGCTGTTTTATTACTTTTTTACTTTGTTTCATTTCAATGTAGGAATCTGTAATACATTCTCTGATGTAAAGATGAGCTGTTGTATCCATAGGGACCTATTTATTTAACTTTTTAAAGAAACAGATTTGCGTCATACATTCACAGTCTGCAAATGTAAAAAGGAAAAAAATTTTTTTTAATATATTTGCCTTTTTAAACATATGGGTTAAGCAAATAAATATTACACAAGTATGGATAGTTGTATCTGTCGTTTATCTGGTGTAATCATGCTGATCATATTTTTTGATTCTCCTCAGCCAAACCCTAAGGGTTTGGCATATGCATTGAAATTTTTTATTTTGACCGCAATACAAGTAACAGAGTAGGGGGGAATGTCTTGCTCATCAACCAGTTTCATTACAGTCCCAGTGATTTCGTGAATTCCTGTAAAAAACCTTAGGAACATGTTTTGAACATATTAATTTGTGTGCCACTTCAGACAAACCTTTTCCCTGTTACTTGTACTTGGGGGAATGCAGGGGAATTAAATACATATAAATATATAATAGGATGTTGTATGAGTGTCTCTCTTCCTCATTTGACGGAATACAATTTTCATTATTAAAATAACGCTAAAGTACACATTGGTGTGTGCTGAATTTGTCTAAGACCGGGAGATTTCAAGCTGTCTTTTTGTCACTGCTCAGAGATGGGTCATTTCGGAAACGTTTTTCGGATCAGACGTTTTCCGGTGCGGTCTCTGATTTTATCTATCTTATCTATTTTATTTTTATCAAACGCTAGATGGCGTTACCTTCGCGTTATTAGTGCGACATTGGTGTGTTTTAGTGTAGGTAATTTGCAGAACCACTCTCGAAACGTGATTTTCATTCACCGATGTGTTGAAGTCTTATATTTTCAAATTATTGTATTTATATATGTGTCCACGTATCATTAGTTTTAAAATAAAGTATTCGTGAGATTTAGTTTAGGAACCTGCGGCTCATCGAAATGGCTTTTCCTGTGAAATTGTACTATATTAATAATTATTTTTCAGCACTATTCCTACAGTAGCTTGTTAAAACAAGGGTGTCGATTTGTCTAAGGACGGTTCCTACTAAATCGTTGTACAACTGTGGAGGGCAGGGTGTTCAGAGCTGATTTGGTCCCTACCAGCGTTGAAACCAATCTTACACTCTAGTAATTTGACCTTTAACACAAATCTTACCATTTTTTCCTGACACACCAAATTCATTTTTATGTTATGCTTGCATTTTAAAAAATATATAAATAAAGCTGCAGGGTATTACAATCGGATAGATAATGCTATTTTGCTTTGTGCACAGAAACCCTTACTCGTGTGTTGCACTTCAAGCCCCATAATCCCTGGTTTTAATAAATACGCATGCGTCCTGGCCGACTGACGTAATCGAAGGAGATGCAAGCAGTGCTGGAGGTGCGATGCAAGGTAGACGGACCTGGGGACAGCTCCTGGTGCTGAGGCAGGATGGCATCGCTTTCACTGGGTTGCGGATTTTGAAGTCTGCAGCGCTTGTCGTATTCTTGCTCAATAACGACATTATTGCAACTTTATTGTTTCTTTAAAGTAATTTTTCTCTATTCAAAAAGTGTTTAATTCATATCGTACTATCATTAAATACCGAATTGGTCCAAAAAGATCCAATCGGAATATATTGCTGTAATTGATTTTCGCAGAACAGCATTGGTGTGCGGCAGCTATTTTTTTCTATTTCCATATATGGTGTTTCTGCATATATGTTTTTTCTGAATTGTCTGCACATTAATTCTGGTTGATTTGGCCTGCCTGGATAGAAAGAGATGGCGGATGCAGCCGAGTGCGGCGTGAAAGTAATGTGCCGTTTCAGACCACTGAATCAATCAGAAATCTCCAGGGGAGACACATACATCCCTAAATTCAAGGGCGAAGATACCGTGGTCGTAGCGGTGAGTTCCTGCAACAATTTTCGCTTTTTTCTGTACTGTAGATCATCATGGACATACTGAGGTCTTTTGCAGTTTAGGTGATAAAAATGAATTGTGGCTCAAAAAGCGGACGGACGGAAGGAAAGGCTTCGTCCCAGCAAAGCGCAGCGGTGCGCTTAAGCCAAGCATTGCGCAACATGTGAAGGCACTTTTTAGACGAAATAAGTATAAGTATAAAGTATCCGTCAGGGATTCTTTTTAAAATTGTCCATCAGTTTTAAAGGTAAATAACAGCATATGTTCACAAAATGTTTGGTAAATATGTTGTGATTTTGTTTGTCTTCCTCAGTGGAGCTTTGTATGCGTTTTCATTTGGATCCGAACGGACAAAGCGCGATAAGGTGCTTTATACAGACCTGTCTATACTGTGCAAATATACAAAACTTATACACATTAATACTGTGTTTATATGTCTGTCTATATATCTATTTTCTACAGATCTATATATTTTTCTCAAATGTAAAACAAAGAATGATCAAATCATATTTAATAAATGAAGTTTATAAAACAAACTATACCAAGTTACCAAATACACACATTTGTAACTTTTGAGGTTTAACGTTGCAGATTAATGTGGATAATATTCGTCATGGTGGACTACAATGTGGCTATGTTGACACAGTTCTTCTTGCTGATACCTTCCTTGCCTCTGGAAAAAGACGAATGAATGCATACACAATGGCAAATTTACTCAAATCTGGAATGTGGGCATTTGCCTTCCCGGACGTTTTTCTTTGCCTGCTGTTGCAGTTTGGTTCCAAGCTCTGACATTTAATCGGAACAAGAACATTGGGAAGGATGAAATGATCTTGAAAACATCTTGTTTTCATTCAGGTCTTATCACTCGTTATATTGGTGCCACTTTTTCCACTTTTAAATTACATTTTAAATTACAAGGAAAAGCCATTTATTTTTAGGTCATGTGTTCCTCAGTGTGTGTGTGTGTGTGTGTGAGTGTGTGTGTGTGCATGTGTGCGTGCGCTGTTGACATTCCCACTGTGCTATTATAAATGTCAGTATAACTATTTAATCGTTATGTCAGGTATTAAATGTAACATTTCTAGCATTTCTGGTGTTGTTTAAAGTCAGTGTGGCAGTGGTAAAATTGCATGTTTGCAATGTAACATCAGCAATACCTCAGATATTACTAAAATTTAATAGTGGTCGTCAACAGTGCCTAACAAAAGAAAGTAGAGCACCGAACTCCCTTTGATAAATAAGTTATTAATTACAGAAAATATGTGTTATATAATAGCAATAACGATATGATTTATTTAACTAAAATAGCATAAAACACCATTTCAAAAATCTACTAAGCACACTGTCCATCAGTATTTGGAGGGCATTACCCTGTATAATGTAATTTCTTTTTTTTTTTTTTGGGGGGGGGGGGGTTAAGCATGAATGAAAGTCAATGCAGTAAAATCCTTGGGCTTTAAACGTATATTTTATTTAATTTGATTCATACCTTTTCCTTTTATTAACCCAATGATTGTACTATGAAAGGCTTTGGAGTGACATCACAGTGCAGTTACAGTGTTTATCTGACCTGTGTGTATTCGGGGTCTGTTTCAATGTGTTTCTGCCCCACATGTGTGGATCTTGTCTGAAGCCTGCTGGTGAGCATCAGAGCTAACACTGCACACAGTCAGGTCCAGATGTACAGTTCAGGCTAGGGGGCACTAATGAGAATGTGCTCCTTCAGTAATAGCGGGAGGAGAGCAAGGTGACCATCCCCCTCTTCCCCTGACACATCATGCCTTTGTCTGGACAAGAAGAAAACAAGAATTTGGGGCAATGAAGCTGGAGGGAGGAGAAGCTTTCTGAGCAACAGTGGAGTATCTGGGTCCATCAAGGGCGACAGGCTGATGGTTTTCTCTCAGCTCAGCTCTGTTTTAGGGAAATTCTTATCAGGACAGTGTCTAAATTCACAAAGCTCTCCAGGTATAAATCAGTTGTTAAGAAAAAATTGACTTCCTCTGACACTGTGATTCTCCTTGGAAATGAGCTACTCCCCCCAGATCTAGAAGACATTGTCAGGGTCTGGAGGTGGAAAACTATCGCAGATAAAATAGCACTTCACCACTAACCTGCTTCTGAAAATCCTTAAATAATGGAGGCAAGTCAATTAAGCTTTTATTTTAGTGATGACTCACACATGACAGGAGAAAAATGGACTTTCATTTTAATTACATTCCTATTGCTAATGCAACTTTACAGCAGGCGTTCTGCTTCAATCTGATTTTAAGGTAGGTTTAAAAGATTCCTGGATGTGTTATATGGATTAGACAGTACTGAAGTTGAAGGTGCATTATAGATTAAACTCAGAATTGTCATTGTAAAACCTGTGTAATGTCATGTTACCGAGTATGCTGTTGAAGCCATTTACTTTACAGTCGTCACATCAGCTCTGCACCCATGTGTGGCCAGCAGAGCCGATTTAAAACCCCAATAAGTCAATTAGTCCAATCGGGAACAGTGTGGTTTATGAACTGAGGTGCCAGTGGGCTGGTGATCAGTAACCATGGAAACACAAATAACCCAAACCTCGTGTTTGCCCTGGTTCACCCTCAGTTCACGGGATTCATACGAAGGAGACACTGAGGACGAACCGAAGACTCAGTCAGGGGCTAAATTGTTAAAGCACTGACTCTCATCTGGCTGATTCAGTCTGATATCTGACACCTTTGGGAATGAAGGGCCTGGGAAATGCCAGAAATTGTTTCACAGCAAAGAATGAAACGCCAACCGTGTTTCCCTTAATGGAGAACTGAGACGGGAACAGGCTGTGATGGACCCCATGCCATAGGCATGTCCTCCTGCCCATGCCCCCCATGAGACATATAGATGATAGCAAGCCTGGGGGGTAGCAAGCCCCCTTGAGCAAATGGTGGTTAAGGGTCCTGCTCATGGACCCAGCAGAGGCATGGACCCAGTCACATGTATGGAATGCATAGACCTATGTGTGCCATTGGTCTGGATGCCATGTATTTTGCGAAGCCCATTCAGTCTGCTTCACACCATCTTAAAATGGATGGACAGCACAGAAGAGAGGAAGAGAATGAGTAAGGGGAAAGGGGAGAGAGAGAGAGAGAGGATGTTTGACTTGTTGGCATGCTGCGAGCCATTTCCAGCCCAGCACCTGTTCCCTCACGATGAACATCCTCCCCCCCCAGGTTTAAGCCTGCCATGATAATGGCAGCACCGGGGCACCCCTGTGGCACTCAATCATGTGTCACCTGCTGTGTAGTACCACTGTTGCTGGGATTGCCCGTTTGGGTGCGGCCATGGACTTTACATGACCTCTCCCCGTGTGTGCGGGTTTCCGTGTGCATGCCGCAGGTGAACCGCCCATTCTGTGTCTGTGCTTGTGTGTGGGTGTTACCATCATATGGATCAGCATCCTGTTTATCAGCTTCTGGGCCATATGCCCTCTGCATTCTGGGACTGGCTCTTCGTTCCCAAAGGCAGCTTGTGACCACTGGGCTCTCGGGGTGTCCAGCAATTCCGTTTTCATAATTAATTAACTCTCTTGCGTTCAGTGTGACCTTGGGAGTGACAAGATTCAATAACTTTAAAATATTTGTTCATAAAATTTTAGTTGCTGATGCATTAGCCTCATTTGAAAAGAGGTAGAGCTGCACTGAGCTGAATAATGGGATTGTCAGGATGTGGAATGTTCCAGAAATGGGCTGTTTTCCATGCCATAATATAGTGTTATTGATTAGGGCATTTTGTGTATTTCTGTGTTACTATAATTCTTTGTTCATTAACTATGTCTGAGCCAGGATATTTTTTATGAACAAAAGAAGGATCACAAATGTTCTGTTGTCCAAAGCATTTCATGGCTGTTTGGATTATTGATTAGAGGGCATGACAACTTTTAAAATATAGAAAGAAAATACTTCTATTATGGTTCGAGACAGGAAGAGTAATGACAATGTGTGTGTGTGTTTAATATATGTATGTGTGTGTATGTATATATGTGTGCATCTGTCATGTAGAGATGCTGAAATGATTCGACGTAGAGGAAGAGCTTGCATAAAAAAATGTCTATTTTCAGTTGAAATCTAAATTGCAGCAAATTACAGTGTATCAGAACACCATCTAACATCTCTGCAAATGGGTGTTATGCACCTGATTTGAGTACAAAAAGAGCTGCTTCAGTTGACGATGGTGATTTTCAGTCGAAGGTGGACGCTCATAATTGACTGTTTTAAAATGACTTGTGGGGAAAAAGCTGACAAAGGCTGAACATAGTGCAAATGTCTTGTTTGATCTTTCTGATTGTAATGAGTTTCGAAGCCCTTCAGTGGAATTCATCAGAAAAAACGAGGGGGGGGGAGTGATGTGACTGGAGGTGGTTTTACTCCTTCAGGGACCTCCATTGTGATGCTTGTCTCCATGGCGATGGCAGTACACTGTCATTAGGTTTGATTGCGGGACCTTGGGTGAATATTTATATTCACGGAGGTAGTTGACACAGTGTCTGAATTGTGCTCAGACATGATCTAGAGTGATTGTCTTTTCCCGACCTCTGAATGTGTCTGCCATCGACTCTGAATTCATTGATTATTTCAAGAGACTGACTCACGTAATTGTGCTCAACTGTTTGGTAAATCGATTTCACACCAAAGATAACAGAGAATATCCACAGACATCTATAGAATATCTAGCAGACCATATACAATATCCTTGTTTATATTATGAATAGGTCTAAGTAACCCATGTTATTAGGCATTACTTTAAGCTTGTTTTGTGAGACCAACTATTCCCCTGTGATCTCTGTTCCCTGTAGGGATCCATCACTATGGAGATGTTGAGCTCCATTTGTCCTGGTGTTCAGTAGCCATCATGAGGCAGCCATGAGCTATGATCTGTCCTGCATGATGTGTGATGGATGTCAGCCCTGTTTTACTCTTTGAGGAACGGTGTTGGACTTAGTCCATATGTGGTATTCTACAGGGTCTAATGCCACTTTAGCCAAAGGTGGTTTAGGTATTACTGGGTAGAAGGAGAGGTTTCATTCTTTGTGCACGTGACCATTTCCATGTCCTTGCTAAGTTGCCGTGGGATACTTAGAGTAGTCAGAGTGGCTTCTCCTTGTGGGATACAGTTCCTATGGCAACCCATTTTTTGCTGCAATGGTATGACCTCTAGCAGAATAATGAAACATTGAAAAGAGAGAAGTTATTGTTTTGTTGGGGGAGGGCAGACATTTAAAAGGCACATTAATAATTTCCCACAGGAGTCTGCTGTTTTAGGATATATCATGCTTCAAGCATTAAATAGAGCGTCTCGATGGTGATCCATCAGGAATATTTTGAATAACCATTTACTCATGTGGGGTCTGCAAAATTCAGACCATGTTTTCAGTCCCATAGGATGTATGATAATGCTGGGACTACATGTCAAACTGCAGTAATGAAACATCTGAACAGGTTTGCGTTGTGTGACTTTGTTACCAAAGGCAACCCAAAACCAGACATTTGGGGTGGGAGCGGGGGGGCTCTCACACAGACTCAGGAGCTAAAATGTCTCCTCTGAAGATATGAGATAACCAACCCCCTACTCCCTGAGCCTCTCTGCTGCAGTGACTGATTAATTCTCCCTTTACTGATGTTGATGCTCACCTGTGATTGTTTACTTTAGATACACTGATTCTCTCCAGCCTCCAGGCTAATATCCCCTTCTCTATTTTTATTGCATGGCACACAATTACAACGGAGGTAATTTAGGAGGCCGACACTGATAACAGCACTGCTGAATGTATGCATGCGTGCTCACTGCACATTTCTATGAGCCAGCAGGACATGTATGGAATTCCTGCAGCTATAGATCACATATCCTGCGATGGGACTATTGTGTTGCACATGCTGGTTACCTACTGGGTTGATGCTCTTAGTCTGTGGCTTAATGTCTGTATTATTAGCCCTGAGCTGATTGCCACTTTGGAGCACAGCATCTGTGGACACTGGTTCTGGGTTGAATTAGGACCTGTTCAATCCAGCAGGTCACCCAAACCCAGTGACCTTCAAAGGTACACAGGGTGTCTGCTTATTGCATTTCCAGTCCCGTTAGATTCGGAGTGGAGAGAACTGCATTAGTGTTGCATCTTCTGAAAGCAGGATTGAAAAGGATTACCAGGTCTTCAGTACTCACAAGAACAAAAGCAACAAAGATGTCAAAGCTTAGCTGGAGAATTTTGGGTAAAAACCAGTCCAGGGCATGGTCTGCTAAATTTTTACATTTTAGTTTATTACTGTTGAATCACCATCTGTATCACTCTTGAAGTTAATGGTTCCTAATCAGTTATGATCCTAAATGACTAACAAATTTTACAGTAAAATTTAAGGCTGTGGTTATAATTATTTTTTTGAATACTGTCTCTAGCTCTTGATTTCTTCTCAGTGTTTTCCGATTATTCTGTATTCATCCAGTCATTTTACGGTCATCTGTATTCTCAGCAACTTGGAGCTGTGTTCATTTCAGGTTGCAGCCACTTACTGTAAATCCCACTCCTCTTGAGGCTCCTCCTCACAGATTTTTATTGGCGAGTGCCAGGCTGCGTGATTATAAGTGCTTGCTGGTTGGCTTGGCATCAGGGTGACTCATAGGCACCAGCGTCTGTTCTGGGCTCACCTGCCAACAGTGAAGGTTCAGGAAGATGAGATATGGTGGGAATCGACCTGAGATTCAAGAGACACATATTAAATGCAAGGGGGAATCGCTGTGCCATTTCTTGCCTGCTGTTTATACATTTTTTGTAAGATGCACAGTAATTGGTTTGACTGTTTGAGTGCCTTCACTGGAGTCATCTTTGAGTCCTATAAATGCTGTTTCACAAATGCTGTCACCTGCCATCTTTTCCATCCATCACATAGTCAACAGCCTGTGTGACTTCAAATAACAATAGTTTAATTGTTCTGTAACAAAGTTTTGAGGTTTGTACATATCTTCCCCCTTTATATCTGGGCCAGCAGGTTGGTGCAGCATAAGAGCTGGACAGGGGTTGCGTGGATTTCGGTTGAATATCTTAGATTTACATACAGACCCTGAGTAACTCTATCCTTCCTACAGAGCAAGTCATATGTTTTCGACAGAGTCCTATCCCCAAACACCACCCAGGACCAAGTCTACGGCACCTGTGCCAAACACATCGTCAAAGGTACCTACTCTCCTGTTATTTGATTGGTTATTCTTCTTTGTCTGTCTACAGCCAGAGCCAGTTGTTGCTGTACCTCTGAAACGACATCATAATTGGATGCACTTGTAAAATGGTGGGTTAAAATTAAAATGGGGTAGAATTTGGTCGGTGAGGGGTGCCAGCCTTTGGGGAATTTCCACCATTTTGAATGTTGTTTTGCATCCCGGTTGAAGAGCTTGAGTGACTCCTGTGAGACCGTGTTTTTCGACCAGCTGGTCATGTGTAGAGCAGACCACCCGTCTAGGTGTCAGCTGGTTGTATTATTTATACTTCACAATATGACTTGGTCATTCCAGATGTTCTGGAAGGATACAATGGCACAATCTTCGCTTATGGACAGACGTCTTCGGGGAAAACTCACACCATGGAGGTAGGTGTGTGTGGGCCCCTCAGCTCTGGTCCATTATAAACCGTGGTTAGAAATCACACACACAAAAACTCACACAATTTATATATTCCTGTGATTGTGGGTACTCTCCATTCATTTCTATTGGCAAAAATAAATACAAGACTTCAGGCATTTTTGATTTTTCAATTGAATTTACAGATCTTTATAAAATTGTGATTTTTATTATGGGGACCTGAAAAATGTCCCCACAAGCTATGAAGTATCAAGTTTCACCACAATGTGGGAAATACAAATCCACACATACATACACACAGAGACACATAAAGACACACACGCCAACATACACACTAACAGAATGACTGATTCATGGCTCTGTTTTGCATGGCTAATGCAATTACAAGCATGTATTATTTACAACTAGGCTGCTGTTATAAATTGAATTATGCTTGTGGAAGTCATATCATGAAGTGTAAAACACTGGTAATACTGTATCAATCAGGTTGTTAAATCTCATTGGCTTTAAAGCCGGATTAAAAGCAGATCCTAACCTCACCTTATCAGGGCTGTGAGCTGCGTAGTTTCTGAAAACAGAATAGCAGGTGTAGCCTTTGTCTCTAAGAAGTACATTGGTACCACAGTTTTCAAACTCATCAGAACTTCAATTTCTTAAAAGTCAAACTAACCATTTGTGGAAAAAATGACCTAGAACTCAATCTGAATCTCAGAAGTCAAACCATGACTAACATAGATAACAGGGAAATGAGTCACCCGGCATGTCTCTCAGTAGAAACAAAGGGTAATGCTTCAGTCTCAGCCTCACATTCGCTGTGATAGCATCGTGCATGTTTACACTAGCTGAATACATATATTTAGACAGTAATGTATGACATTTAGACAATGATAGTAACAGTAATTATTATTATATGATAAAATACATTTTAAAATAAAGATTTCTTATTAATTAATAATAAACCATTAATACATTTAATTATAATAATATTGTCGTGCCGAGTGGGGACAGAACGGAGACAAAGACGCAGACGTTAGGGTATCGGGGAATACGGGGTTTAATTACAGGTAAGACAGGCAAAACACAGATGGAAAATACAATAACCGGACAGGGGAAACAAACTGAAATACATACTAAATACAGAGGACTAATATCAACAACCAGAAACAGCTGATCACACAGGGATTATACACAAGGTTAATGAGGGGGCGTGGCACAGGGAGGGAGCGGACAATCGGGGCAGGACACATTGGCTTTTTTTAACTTTACACATTGTTTGGATAAATTTTTTTCTTACTTTATTTTCTTACTTTACAAATTACTGTTTTGATAAATGTGCTTAGATGTGTTTGGTACAGTATATGCTCTTCTTGTTTTATCCTGCCCATTTTGTGCTTAAATGGTAACAAAAAAACATATTTAGGTGTAACTTTTTGGGGCTGGGAACCGATTAATTGGTTTTCCATTATTTCTTATGGGGATAATTTGATCAGAACTCAAACTTTTTAGGATTTGAACCTGAGTTCTGAATGGATTAAGTTCAAGTTCTGAGGTACCACTGTATTATATTTTACAAAAAGTTAGTAATTCTGTGGTGACTTGGTAGATGTGGGTTGCCTAAGCAGGTTCATTTAAGCACTGTCCACTGTGTGAAATCTCCCCCCAGCCAGTCTGTGAAACTCTATGTCCGCTTGTTCTTCTGTTATTCTGGGAAAACCCTTGGTGGTGAACTCAGAGAGCACACTGTGGCATTTATTAAGCTTGTCATGTATGTGTTATGAACATTCCTCCTGCCTCTATGGATGAATGCATCGATCATTCAAAAAAACAAAAAGCGAAACTCAATAAATGATCACTCCCACGCTGGTTCATCTCCACCGTCGCTCCACGATGCATCGCCTGTTTTTCGTGTTTTAAAAATAGAACGTGCAGAAGAGACGTCTCGCTGGGTACTCTTCCAGTAGAGCGCCTCCCAGCAGGTATTCTCGTGGTGCTTTGGTGTATTAGGACCAAAGGCAGAGTGGGGGGTTGCGGTGCCGTGTTTCCCAGCAACACCAAATTTCCATGGTGCCAATGATGGTGGCCGGGCCAAAACTCCCAACAGACATTGCAAAAAAAGGTAATTATCCCTTCCATCAGATCTGTGGAGATCGCCATGGAGATGACAAGCCAGTCTGCTTGAAAATAGGTCAGCCGTGTATATGAACCAGACATCAAATATGCCACTAATGGGAACTCAGTGCCTGTACAGGACGCCGCTCTGCAAGCAGGACTCTTGGGGTTTTGTGCACTCAGGAGTCTATGGAAGCTGGAGAAACCACTGTGGAGTTCATTTTGCATCATGATATTAATTTTTTATGTCCTACTGTACCATGGAAATAACTGGGTGTTATTTGGCACGGCTCGAAGTAGTGACTGGGATATGTGCCCTTTAACAGGCCTTACCAGATCCTGATGTCATGTCTGACCTGAAAAATGACTAGTCCCTTTTCTGTGATGGCAGCAGGCTGGCTCAATGTGACCAATACCTGGGGGTTTCTGATGGAGATGGGGAAGCTATTGCTTACTCTGCTTGTGTCCTGCCCTTACGCGTAAAGGAGGGCTTTCTCCAGACAACAACATGTAGATCACTCCCTCTGTCCCCACCCCAGGGCAAGCTCCATGACCTTGGGCAGATGGGCATCATTCCCCGCATCGCCCGTGACATCTTTGACCACATCTACTCCATGGACGAGAACCTGGAGTTCCACATTAAGGTGTGCGCTGAGGTCGCTGAATGTTCATCTTGTGCCTCTGATGTTTAGTCAGTTAGAAATGTATTTTTCACTTGTCTTTGCACAGGTTTCATACTTTGAGATTTATCTGGACAAAATAAGAGATTTGTTAGACGGTAAGTGGCAACACCAGTTCTCACGCTGGTGTTTAGAGGAAGAATGACAGGTTGGAAGAACGACAGGTATTGACCCAACTTTTTCTTCTTCCTAAGTGTCCAAGACCAATCTCGCCGTACATGAAGACAATAACAGAGTTCCCTACGTCAAGGTAGGAGAGCACCTGAAGGCAAATGCGTCTCATAGCTTCCTAATTAGCACAATCCTGGGAGCAGTAGGTGCCGTGTTAACATGGTGCTCCACTTGACGCTCTTAATTCCATAAATTCAAAACAAGATGTCAGATGAAAGCATATCAGACAAATTAAGGGTCAGATTTCATTAAAGACAATGTGATGACTAGTGAATATTCTTAAGAAGGTGGTTAAGTGCATCATTGATACAGGGCTGCACAGAAAGGTTCGTCTCCAGCCCTGAGGAGGTTATGGACGTCATCGATGAGGGAAAAGCCAACCGACATGTTGCCGTGACAAGTATGTGGCCCCCGCAGGCACATGGCAGATTCTCACTGCCCCAAATTCCATGTAGATGCCTCCAGTCCTCATCTTGCCAGAGGAAGCTCCTTTGGATTGGACGATGATTGCTGAGATGATCAAACCAATTGTAGAGCCCACATTCCCCAAAGCAATGTCAGCCTCTATCTATGTATACAATGATTTGGAGTCTTTAATGAACATAAATTAGCAGTGATGTTCGTAGGTTACTCAGTCATTTCATATCTGTGGTGGCCGTGCTAGATGTTCCCAGATCATTCACCTTGTGTTTCCTTCAGACATGAATGAGCACAGTTCAAGAAGTCACAGCATCTTCCTGATCAACATCAAGCAGCAGAACGTAGAGACAGAGAAGAAGCTGTCCGGGAAGCTCTACCTGGTGGACCTGGCCGGTAGTGAGAAGGTGAGGATGGCCCACCTGGCTTTGCCAATCCAATTTTGACCATTTGGTGGCCAGGAAGGGTAGTTTGAGTCTCTGTCAGGGTGGGGAGGTGGCGGTCTCAGAAACTCCACTGCTGAGATGATGCCTCCTCTCTCATCCTCTGGCATTTTCAGGTCAGCAAGACGGGTGCAGAGGGAGCTGTGCTGGATGAGGCCAAAAATATCAACAAGTCCCTCTCAGCCCTGGGGAACGTCATCTCTGCCCTGGCTGAGGGAACTGTAAGCAGTCCTCTCTCTCTCCCTCCTCCTGCTTTCTTGCTCTCTCTCTCTCTCTCTCTCTCTCTCTGTCTCTCTCCCTCATTCCCTCTTTCTCTCTCGTCCTGCCTCCCCCAAGGATCATGACCATATTTGTCACATACACAGTTACACTGGTGCAACTTGCAGTGAAATGTAAATATGGCTCACTCCTGAGACTGAGCTAAAAGAGAATATAGATAAAAGTTAAATCAAATTAAATAACTTAAATATTAAGGGAGGGATTAGTTGGGTAAAAACAAAGGCTAAATAGAAGATACACAGAAGTCTATATGTAAACATACTATGTAAAGAGGCAAATGTGTGCAAATGACATTATATACAGATATCAAAGTGAACAATGATGTGGAATGCTGACATAATCTGCAGTGAAGAGGCAATAATAATTAACGTACATTTATAAAAAAAAGTCATGGAGTATGTCTATGTTGAGAAACCCAATTGTCTGAGGGAAAAAGCTCATTTGGGCCTCTCTGATTTGTCCCAAGAGGAGCTTCCATCCCTCCGCCTGATTTGCAGGTTGATAAGCATGGTTAGCATCTACACCCATGCATGTTATTCTACACTATGATGGAAGTTAATGGCTCCACTTGTCTGTGTGGGTTTCCATATGTAACCTTTGACTGGGTCAAGGATCCAGGCTAGATGAAAATGATGCAGTGTGTATGTGACCTGGCCTGATTTGGAGCCATTGGCTATGGCATTAATCTGGAAATGTACCTTTAACGGGGTCGCTGATATCTGCACATCACCCAAGATCTTTTTTTTTAAATACTACAGGCAGAGGATATTCTTCATATTTCCAAAATGTATGTGTGCTGGTTCCGGTGAATTGAACAAGGATCAGAGTATTCCAGAAGGGGTCTGATCAGTGACAGCAATGTCTCCCCATGTGTAGAAAACCCACGTGCCATATAGGGATAGCAAGATGACCCGCATCCTGCAGGATTCACTGGGTGGAAACTGCCGGACAACCATCATCATCTGCTGTTCGCCCTCCATCTTCAACGAGGCTGAGACCAAGTCCACGCTGATGTTTGGGCAGAGGTGAGCACCACTGCTGTCGAAAAACAGAGGGTGCAACACGCTAACATTCTAAAGGAAACCCTCAAACCTTCCAATAAGAATTCTGAAGCACGTGAAGTGATGTTATCAACCTCTATTTACAGTGAAAGTCAAATGTCTGAGCATACCTACTGAAAATCAGAAGTGTACCTCAAGGTTATGTAATAAGTGTTATCATGTGAACAAGTAAAGAGATGCAGGTGACCTGGCCCCACAATCCCTTGACCTAAACCGTATTGAGCTGGTTTAAGATGAGCTGGATCAAAGAGTATAGCAAGGTAGCCAACATGTGAACAGACATTATGGAAGCTCCATCAGGACAGTTGGAGAAGTATTCCAGGTGGCCAAGAGATCACAATTTTGGAACCCCTTCCATGGAGGGCCAGTGTGGGTGCATGGTCTCTCAATCAGCCATTAACAGTGGGTCCCCAGAACCGGAGATGAGAACCAGTGTTTTATTATTGGTTGATAGAGAGGTCATCCCAAAACCCACCCACACTGGCCACCCCTGGTCGAAAACATTTGTCTTGGTTGTTGCAATATGTGTTATGTTATACTTCTTTTCTAAATGTCATTTTTGTAAGGTGAACAGCTATAATATAGACAAATATACTCAAAGCAGGTGTGTCCAGACCTTTAACTGGTACTGTACTTTCTGTTCCATCTATAACTAGCATCATTTGTCTTGTGTTATGGAGCTCTGTAACTTCTGTAATGGCTTGGGGTAATTATACCTAGCAGTAAAGCTTATCAAGTTCTAATGTCTAAAGCCTCGTTTTAGCAACGATGAAAGTCTCTGCCTCTTCTTTACTCTGTAGAGCCAAGACCATCAAGAACACAGTGTCTGTCAACCAGGAGCTGACGGCCGAAGAGTGGAAGAGGAAGTACGAGAAGGAGAAGGAGAAGAATCGCGGCCTGAAGCTCATCATCCAGCGGCTAGAGATAGAGCTGCTACGCTGGAGGAAAGGTGAGCAAAGGGCCGGAAACAAGGTATTGAGGGGAACCAAGAGTGCGGTGGTTAAAGAACTGGACAAACTCTGGGAAGGGGGTCCTGTAGTTGTACACAGGAGAGAGCTACCTCATCTAGCAAAGATCAATATATTCATTAGCTTTTACATTTCTTATTGAACTCTTGATGCTTCCACGTCCTTACAGTTTTTGACTTTTTTTGGGAATGTAAGTTTGTCATGTAGAAGGTATTCGACAAGCAAATTATCCTCTAAGTAAGGGTAAATGACATTTACGTGATCCTGAGGAACATCTGAGGAACACGAGGACATGAAACCAAGCATAGATAAAGGGTTAATGGCCTGATTAAAGAGAACCACAGCTTTTGCCAGGGCTGCCTGCCTTCTGCATTAAAGGGACATTTCTGCAGTCTGTCGGGTGCTTATCACTGGGACATTTCCTCATCTGAATGGACAGGAAGTTGAGGCTAAACGATGGAGTGAATCATATCTGCAGCAGCATGGTATTGTCTTTGAAATGGAGGCACCTAAACTCTATTACACCACAGAACCTGTGGTCAGAGTCGCCATAGAAATATACAGCTGGGTTGGATTTTGTTTTGGTACCAGAAATTGGATTACAGTTGTAGCATGTTGGGAAACTGCTGTTAAACCATTCAACCAGAAATTATTAATAAAATATCTATGTTTAGAAGCTACTTAACGGTAAAGCAGTAGGACAGTTGGTTCAGTTGTATAACTATAGATATATGAAAGCTTGGGGGACTGATTAAGGAGGGGGAATCAGTTGACTTAGAGAGTTTGGAGAGCTGAGTCAGGAATGGATCAGGGATGGGTAATCACTAGACACTGACTTGCTGATAACCTGCCGCGCCTCCCAGCGCTAGGTTCTGGCGTTGGCCTCGCTAACATAGGGAGGGGGGGATTAGCTGCGGCTACAAAGAACAGACAGGTCCACCACTTTCCTGTCGGGGAGGGGGTGAGTGGGGGGCCTTTGGCCACCATCACCTGTGGCGGTGCTGCCCAAATTCTATGGGATTTAATGGATCGTCTTTTATCTCAATCTGGTGCAGGGCAGCTTAGAACCACAAAGAGACGATGACAAGTGACACGGTGTGGCAGGTGGCATCTCTGCCTCTATCTGTCTAGTCACATGCTCGGGTTTAAATGCCACCAGACACCTCTCCCCACGCAGCCCCCACCCCCCGGTATATGCTAGCAGGTGTTATCAGCACTATTGAGTCTCTGTTGTTGTTGCTGGAGTATTTAGCCGATAAGCGTCCTGTCTTATCTCACTCTGCCCACACAGCAGCTTTTACTGTCTCACTTTCCGTAAGTCTTTGATTTATCTGCTGTAATATAATCCAGCGGCAGTGCCATACTTGCATCTTATGGCCGTGAGATTTAGAGTCATGCTCAGATGGAAGCTGACTCGACGGCGAGGGGAAGTTTTTCGGACTATTGAAAGGTTGGTCTGCCAAAAAACAGAGGTATGAAAGGAACCCAGGTAGGCGCTATCTACTGCCCCCTGCAGGCGAGTCTGTGCCCAAGGAGGAGCAGCTGAATGCCAAGGACCAGAAGAGCTTAGACCTTGGAGAAAACATACCTGTCATCAGCGCTCTGGGTCCCCCCGAAAGCCTGCTGTCTGCTAATGAAAGGACCAAGTATGAAGAAGACATTGCTGAGCTTTACAAGCAGCTGGATGACAAGGTGGGGCAGAGGGGGGTGTTGGTGGATGATGTCATGTCATGATGCCCAGTAGTTTTGTTGTTATTGGGTACTGACTCTATAGCCTCTTTGGAAACCTGTTAGTTGCCCCATGTGATTTTGAAAAGTCACTTATCAAAGTACTGATTGTCAGACCTTTTTCTCAGGTACTTCAAAATTTTCAGTCCTCTAAAAATATATATATATATGCAAGTTTATTTTATTATTATCACAATTCCGTAGAAATAAACTTTTAGCTTGGCATGCTAACGCCCCTGAGAAGATCAGCTCATGTTTTGCTGCTGTCATATGCATGAAATCCCATGTTTCCCAGAAAATCATGTTTTATAAATGATGAGTAGATGCCCTGCGAGTCTGACGTGTGCAAACTCCCCAGGACGATGAGATCAACCAGCACAGTCAGATGGCCGAGAAACTGATGCAGCAAATGCTGGACCAGGATGAGGTGGCTTTTCATTCTTTACCTGGGAGGGGCCCAGAATCGGGGAGGCACAAACAGCAGAGAGAATGTTCCAGAAAAGACACAGAAAGTTATTTACAAATGTGATTAAATTGTAGCTTCTTTTAAATGTATGTTTTCTTAATCAGAACTTTCCATTTTCATATAAATTATGTCATTAAAATCAGATTAAACAAATGTGGGATTCTGAGCTCAGTAATCTGGTCTCTCTCTGTACAGTTAGCTCAAAAACACTAATGCCATCTGGTGGGTGTAATTGGTACAAAAGAATTTAATCCTCATTAAACAGCAGAAGTATAGGCGGAAGTTAATGGTTCTCTTTAGCATGCATGTGATTAATCTGCCCTGCATTCATTTTAGGGACATCGCAGTAGAACATGGTGGCTTACAGTGTAATAATGTTTATTGTGACATCATAGTGTGCAAACAACTGCATCTCCTGCAGATTCTGGCATCGACTCGGCGGGACTACGACAAGATCCAGGAGGAGCTGTCGAGGCTACAGACAGAGAACGAGGCAGCCAAAGAGGAGGTGAAAGAGGTGCTGCAGGCCCTGGAGGAGCTGGCGGTGAACTACGACCAGAAGAGCCAGGAGGTGGAAGAAAAGACGCGGGCCAACGAGCAGCTAGTGGAGGAGGTGGCACAGAAGACGGTGGGTGTGGGGTCCGGGGCAGGGATACAGGCTGTTATAGAGAGCTGGGGGGTACAGGGTGTTACAGAGAGCTGCAGGGGTGGGGTTTGGCAGGAGATACAAGCTGCTTTAGAGAGTTATAGAGTTGGGGGGTGGGAGAGGGGTGCTTGGCTGGGGGGTGGGGTTTGAGCTGACTGTGTACTCTGCATCTGTGTGCACAGGCCTCCCTGACAGCCATGCAGAGGGAGCTGACCCAGCTGCAGGATGTCAGCTCCCACCACAGGAAGCGGAGCGCTGAGGTCCTTGGCCTGCTGCTCAGAGATCTGAGCGAGATTGGAGCTATCATCAGCACCAGCGACACCAAGGTGAGCCCCTCCTCACTTCACATCATAGCACCTGTGACAGTAAGATGCAAACCCCCCCCCCACGTCCCAGACATATCCCC
>JABFEB020000001.1:49505998-49521560 GCA_019775895.2 Stomatorhinus ivindoensis | reverse complement strand
GACGCACCCCAATCATGAACACTGCTGTAATGAAAGGCTATCTTGGAGAACAGGGGGCGCCATCTGTCTAATACAGGATAGTCATGACTGGTCTTACTGATTCACACCACCTGTCCATCCTTCTTCTTCAGATATAAAGTATTGGTTTGTTGCACTTTTGTTTTTACCGTGACCCTCAGCAGGGCGTGTATCTGTGTGCATGTGTGTCTGTGTTGTTATGTGCTGTCATTTCGAACTTTGATCTGTGTGTGTGTTTCAGGTGCGTAGAAAGTGACTGCCATTTTTGTTTAGTGAATGTGTGTTGTATTCTGTTATTCAGATAGGAAGCTGGGTATAGGGTTTGTCGTTTTTTTCTTTTCTTTTCTTTGCACTTAGTTTAGGTGTGGGTCATGTTCGGAAGCTGGGTTTTGTTTGTTTTCGCTGTAGTCACTCCTGAGTCCTTTTGCACCGGGTTTATTTGTTCTGTGTCTGTGGTGTGTCAATAAAAAATAGAAAAATACAAAAAAATACCCCATTGTCCACTTGTGCTCCCTTGTAACACACCCTGTCTTTCCCTTACTCCTCTTCCTCTTTCCAGTCATTCTGTTACGCCCCAACACTAGGCTTGGGCTCTCAACAGTGTGTGTTTGTGTTTCATTATTCATCTTCCTCTCTCCTCTCCTCTCTTCTGCTCTCCTCTCTACTCTGCTGAAAAAGCAGATCCTCCTTCACTTCCCCCAAGGATCTGTTTCCTTCCTGTCCCTCCCTCCTCTCGGTGAACACAGTGCTTAGCTATTAGAAACCCCCACCCCACACATCATGCCATGATTTTGTTCTCTATCTGCTGCATCTGTCACGGTCAATTCTCATACTTTTGTGTAGAAATATTAATGTTAGTTCGCATTCGCCGTGCAAGCTGTGTGACCATCTGGCTGTGTGACCATCTGGCTGTGTGACCATGTGGCTGTGTGACCATGTGGCTGCGTGACCATGTGGCTGCGTGATGCCCCTCCGCTGCAGGTGGAGCCGAGCGGAGCCATTGAGGAGGACTTCACTGTGGCGCGACTAAACATCAGCAAGATGAAGTCAGAGGTGAAGTCGCTGGTGAACCGAGGCAAGCAGCTGGAGATCTCCCAGGCTGACATCCACCGTAAGATGCAGGCCAGTGAGAAGGAGCTGGCTGCCTGTCAGCTGCTCATCTCCCAGGTAACCACCAGCAAGGGGTGGGGTCACTCAACGGGGGCGGGGGGCTTGCTTTAATTTAAAGAATGATGGGGCTGGTTGGTTGGTGTTACAAGAATCCAGTGTGGAGCTCTTCTGCTTAATCACCACCCAACAGCACCAGGCCAAGATCAAGTCCCTGACAGACTATACACAGAATGTGGAACAGAAGAAGAGGCATCTGGAGGAGAGTCAGGATGCCCTGATGGAGGAGCTGGCCAAACTCCACGCTCAGGGTGAGGCCTACAGGCTCCTGCCAGTTCTTGGTTAAACTTGCCCCGGCCCTAAATCCTCATTTGGGAACCAAGAGAGCAAAATCTGCTTCAGCTCCAGAATGTATCAGCAGTGCAGCCACACAAAATGACACCTGTAGGGAAAATACAATGGATACATTGACCTTGTTACAATTAAATGCAGTTACACATACACTGCACATGGATAAGTAAACTTTTGAAATTCCTGCGTAAGCATACAATTGTAAGTGTTTGACTGGGAAGCTGTCATGGATACAGTGATGTGAGAAAAATCCATCTCCAGATGCCCTTAAAGCATGTCACATGCAACAGGATGACATCACCTCTGCCGTAGAACTGCCACCAGCTGCATGTGTTATGTCCCACAGAGAAAATGCATGAGATGTCAGTGATGGACAAGGAGAAAGAGCACATGAGCAGGCTGCAGGACGCGGAGGAGATGAAGGTCAGCCCTGCTGCTGGTTACGTTCCCCAGAGAACCAGGGTCACTTGTTGATGAGTAGCTTGTGTATGATGCTGGTTGGACCCCAGTTTGGGAATAAAATTAAAGCTAATGCAAGTAACCCTGAATTCAGGGATCTGGTAAGCAAAGCTGTAATTGTAATTGAGGAGGCTGATGTGACAGTTAAGGGAGAAGCAATTTCTTTCATTTCTTTAATTTAGTAAATTAATTATCTCCTTCATTTCCTTAAGAATGGTGTGGTCTGGGTGATGATGTCAGTGACATTGGTAACAAAACTAGATTTTTATGTAAATTATTGGTGCCACAGGCAAAAATGCTGCTCTGCCCCAGAATCACTACTTGACTGCAAGTATGGTTTTATCTAAGTCCCTGGATGGGATCTGGAAGGCTGCTGTCTGGATGAGTAGCACTCTGGGGGGGGGGGGGGGCAAGGGTGGAAGGCCTATGACCTATTACCTGTGTGCTGTCTAACCACTCCCCCTACCCCTCTACAGAAGGCCCTGGAAGAGCAGATGGAGAGCCACCGGGAGACTCACCAGAGGCAGCTGAGCCGGCTGCGTGATGAGATCGAGGAGAAGCAGCACACCCTGGATGAGCTGAGGGAGTAAGAGGCCCTGGCCTGGCTGGGCTTTCACACTCTCACCTTCTCACTCACCCACACAGGTCTTTGACTCTCACTCTCCTTAAGCCTCAACCAGGGTCTGCAGCTGGAGCAAAGGAAGCTGATGGCCGACAATGAGAAGCTCCAGGCGGAGGAGCAGGAGAAGGATGCGGAACTGCGGAAGCTTCTGTAGGTGTCCTCTAGATGTCCACACTTTTCTGCCATTACTGGTGCGACATAGAAAATTACTGTGCATGACTAACTTACTAATCATCTACCAATGCTTCAGTCTGCTGGAGGAGAAAAGGCAGCAGGCCAAAGATGACCTCAAAGGTCTCGAGGAGACTGTGGTAAGTGCTGCCTAAGGACATCAGGATTCACCTGTTACATTTGTTCATTGCCACTAATATTAGACTCCAACCTTATATTTTTATTTAAAGCATCTAATAGTTCAGGTTTAGGACATTTGTCAAGAGTAAAAACTCTTTAAGGGAGGTTTATGTCCTTATGCCCCATGCCACCTGCTCTCCTGTACATCCACCTGCAGATAATATGCTAAAGGAAGCTTGGGCTGAGGCTCATCTCTGCTTTCTTTCTCTGAAATGCTGTGTTCTGTGTTTGCACAGTGTAAGGAACTTCAGTCCCTCCACAGCCTACGAAGGCTCTTTGTGCAGGACCTCACCACCCGCGTCAAGAAGGCAAGTCATCACGGTCTTCTGACAACACGCAGCAGCTCCTCCTGCGCTCCGCGTGTGAGCGCAGCTGTTGAAGAGTGCGGCGTCCTCAGCGACGCGCCCTCTGGTGGTGAATGACATTTCCTTCTGTTCCTCTAGAGTGTTGAGCTGGACTGTGATGATGCAGGTGGCAGCATTGCCCAGAAGCAGAAGATCACCTTCCTGGAAAACAACCTGGAGCAGCTCACCAAGGTTCACAAGCAGGTAGGGAGACCATGGTGAACAGGAATTAAACATATGATTAACTAAACAGGAAGCTGCAAAGAATAGTAGGCAATCATATTTTGATTGTAAGAGTATTCCTGTGGGAAAGTAACTCTAATCCCTCCACTGATAAAATGAACATCTTACAGCAAACAGAGATAGAGTTGTCAACAATAACCAACAGGTGTGTGTTTCTGCAAGCTGCCTTGTGGGGGTGCTGAATCACCACTGACATAATTAATTCTGAAGAGTGTGGGTGTTACAAAAATGAATAGGGCAATTGTGAAATCTATAAGTGGTCCAGTCATTAATGGAAGCTGGATTTCGGCACTAAAACTCTACAGAACTCTGGTCAGATTGCCACATTGCTGGTCACTGGTTAGGTCAGTACACCGGTTATGTCGTTACACTAACCTGCGGCACTCCCCTTTTGGCCTCCAGCTGGTGCGGGACAATGCGGACCTGCGCTGCGAGCTGCCCAAGCTGGAGAAGCGTCTGCGTGCCACGGCCGAGCGCGTCAAGGCCCTGGAGTCAGCCCTGAAGGAGGCCAAGGAGAACACGGTGCGCGACCGCAAGCGCTACCAGCAGGAGGTGGAGCGCATCAAGGAAGCTGTGCGTGCAAAGAACATGGCCAGGAGGGGGCACTCCGCGCAGATCGGTGAGAGGACCACAGCACTAGGGGAAATAAAAATCAATGATTTACTGATCTAGTTCCACTGTATGGACACGGTGCTGAAGCATTGTGGTATCACCCTTCTGCATTTTCACACCTTCCAGCACCAGTTAAATTATGGCACCTGTATCCGGGAATGACAGTCGGGGAGTATGGAAATGGGAAGTGAACTCTTTTTTTGGGTCATGAGACTGGCGGCGAGTGAGTTTCCGTTCTTTTTTTTCCCACAGCTAAGCCCATCCGGCCCGGTCACCATCCTGTGACCAATCCCTCCCCAGGCCATTACGTCCGTGGAGGTGGGGCTGCCGGTGGCCAACAGCATCGCCACAGCAGCAAGTAATGGACTGGGTGAGTGCCGAGAGGACCCCCTGAGGCGTCCGGCCAAGTGCCTGTGTGAAAAAGAGTGAAACAATGGAAAAAGAGTCTTATTTGTGGTCTGAAGCTGTTCAGCACCCAGGACTTGAAGAATAAACAATGAAACACTCAGTAAGACAAATGGCAAACCTTTCAAAATACTGCATTACACACACAAATCAGAGACTAAGTTTAGACTGAATTTTACACTAAACAACGCGTAACACTAAATCCACTATCAAATGATGAAATTCAGACACATTACACACAGTTTCTACACACCACCTGGCCTGTCTGCATGTCTTTGTACTGCTGAATGAAACTGAAGTATCACTTTCACAGCCAGTATTTTCATAGTTCATATTTCGAATTCATGTAGGCAATGACTTTGCTGTGAATTAATGAAAGATTCACTAGAGGGCGATAAAACCTCAAAATAATGTCTTTCTCCCGCAAACCCTTTGAACTGCAACGAAGCCAGTGACGTGTGTACTGTATTCCTAGCAGGGCTCTCCAACTCTGGTCCTGGAGAGCTACTATCCAGTAGGTTTTCTATCCTATCTGGCTTCTGAGGAGCCACACCTGTTCTTGGTTTATATTTGAGAACAGGTGTGGCTGAGTTGGAGATCCCTGCGTTAGAGCATAGGACACAAGGCAAGGCTACACTTTCGACAGAACATCTGTCTAGTGCAGGTATATGTGTGTGTGTACAGACACACACACACAAACACACGCACACACACACACACACACACACGGGGTGGCATGGTGGTGCAGTGGTTAGCACTGTTGCCTCATATGTCGTGGGGTTTCCTCCGGGTACTCTGGTTTCCCCCAACAGTCCAAAGACTTGCTGAGGCTAATTAGAGTTGCTAAATTGCCTGTAGGTGTGCCTGTGTGTGTAGATGGTGTGTGGGTGTGCCCTGCGATGGGCTGGCCCCCCATCCAGGGTTGTTTCCTGCCTCGTGCCCATTGCTTCCGGGATAGGCTCTGGACCCCCCCACGACCCAGTAGGATAAGCGGGTATAGAAGATGGATGGATATACACACACATTTGTATTTGTATATTTAAGGGGACTCACCATATCTATGGAAAAAATCCTAATCGCATCAATTACAACTGTAACCCCTACCCAGCCCTAACCTTAATCAAACAAAATGCAAGACCTTTGGCATTTTTAGTTTTTTGATTGCAGTCACAGATTTTCGGAAAATTTAGTTTCCTCTTGTGGGGACCGAAAAAAATGCTCCACGAGGGCAAAATAACGGGTTTTACCACATTGTGGGGACATATGGGGTCATAATGGGAGTGGCTTCTCACCTGCCATTGTCACTTTCTTTTTCTGCAGAAGGGGATTCTGGGCCAGCAGTATTCAGAAGGCTTGCCCATTGGTACAATTACACCCCCCCACATACCACTTGACCTGAAGCTACCCCCCCAGTCACACACACACACACACCACAAAAATGTTGCATTACCTCAGCCTCATCTCAGAGGCTCAGCAAGTGTCTCGACTGATGGAAGCAAAACAAGAACTATGGACCAAACCTCCATCTCCTCACCTTCAAGCCCCTGGCTGCCTGAGGTTCATCACATGGAGAAACCCCTAGGCTGAAAACTACTGCCTGTCTCTCCAGACCCCCTGCAGCAGCTTTTACCCTCCTGCCATCTGAGGGTCCTGGTCACTGGTGGTATTCTTGGTGACTCCCATGTTCAAGTTCAAAAATCTTTGGCTTTGTGGTTTCTGTGGTCCAACTCAAAAAGCTACTTTGCCGCCACCCTCCTATCGCCCCTCAAATGTTCCAAAAAATTAAATAATTTGAGTCAGAAGATGCCACAGCAGCATCGCCAAAAAAAGAATTCCTTCATGTAATATTTAGTGTAGTAACTGTTTGCCTTGGGGCCTCATGCTAATGAATGGTTTGAATAGTGGTAAATACAGTCGCAGCAAACACCCACATTTCTGATTGGCCATTCGTGTCATGTGACCTGCCTCCCTGTCTCGTGATTAGATTTTTTTCTGGAAGGCTTGTCATATGGTGATACCAGTAAATCTCCCACCCCCAAGGAACAGTAATCCCCACCTGTTACAGTCATTTCATTAGGAGGGAATTTACTGCATCCCTTATCTTCTGATGGAAGAGCAAAACATGGAATATAATTGCTGAGGGTTTAGGGTTTAGACCTGTTGGACACTGACACCCTCAGGAAGGGGGGGGGGGGTGTTAAATCTTCCCTGCGTGCTGGGAAATCCCCCCACCCCTGACAAGGATCTCTAGCAAGGAGGCCTCGTGTGTCCACCAGAACGGACAGTTTGTTGTTTTCTTTCTATTTGCACAAACTTAATTTATCTGTACATTTTATTTTGGACTTCTGTTGCTTTTACATTTTAGTGTATTTTCAGATGTATGATTGCATTTAATTATTCAGCTGTAATTTTTTGTCTAGATATTTGATTTATTTCGCACTTATGAAAATGTTTACAAAATTATCTGAAATGGCGCAAGATGAACACGGACCTGTTTCTATTAGCGTCGGTGTAAGGCGCACATTCAAATGTACGGGACAGAAAAAAACTTGTTATACCTTTTTTACTTCGGTGCGTTTTCATTTGACCGAGCAGAACGATACAACACAGAACGGCTGGACCAGTGCTATTTCTTCATAATCTTTAGTCCTAATGGTTCCTGTAATATTCAACCAAAGCCAAAGTATGACTCCTTATAGCTGTTTTTATCTGGAAGGTTGACTATGGAAGGGTACGTTTGATTATAATGGCAGTGATGCTGATCAGCAAATCAGTACATCGTGCCGTGAAAAGAAAAAAGGTGGCATTTTAACGAAGCTGTTTTTTTATATAGTCACGTTTGCTATTTCCATGTTCCCTGACTATGAATTATACAAGGTCGCCGGTCAGTAGGACTCCGGGTTTATTTTTACATGCATGCGTATACGAATTCTCATGTAAAAACTCGCCTGTGCTGATTAAATGAACCAGTTAATGTATAAAGGTAATTTGTATTTTGACAGAGTAATCAGAGCAGTGTGACAGCTGACCTTGGTGTACATGCATATACTAACTGTGCATTTACAGTAACTTCAAACGACCTTACATGCCTTAACTGTGGACCTGCAGCCCCCCGACCCTCCACTCAGCAACCGGTCTTCAGGTTACGGACTTTCTTTCGATTCTAATATTTTGTACCTAAAACTGGACTGATCACATTTTTTCCTGAATGTAAATTTGCCCTGTTTGGCAAAACAGTATAAAGCATTTTGCCTAGAAATGTACTTGTCATAAATTCATCTTGTTTTTTCTAAACAATGGTTGTCATGTTGGTTATTAATCCTGCTAATAGCCCCGAAAGGTAATCATTACTAACAGTTTCCTGCTGTCTGTTTTCACACGTTTTGCCATCATTTAACAGGAAATGAAACTGTTCCACACCGGCATTTCCTAATGGCATCTAGGTGTTAGTCTCTGACATTTTCTATATTTATAGAGATACTTTATATCCAGACTCCGTTCTTCTTATTTATTTTTCACATTTCTTTTATTAAAGTGTGTATCCGTTTTATGCACTTCTGTTTTGAGATAAGGTTTGTCGTGTGTTGTTTGGCGTATCTGCCTCTTGTTTAACACACTGGACAGGGTCACGTGGAGAAGGATCCTTCATCAGTGAATACTGAATTTAAACGTAGCCACCTGATGGCCATAATCCCAATCAGCCCTGTGCCGTCCAAAGACTGAAATGTAACTCAGAAATTCTTCGTGCTGGCTCTCCCTCCAAATCATGTGTCGCAGTGATGTTTGACCTTAACTTTGAGGTACAACCTGTTAAATAAACTTGCTGAACAAACTTAAAGTCTTCTGCAGCTTAATGCCAGTTATTGGGTGTGTTCACATTACCCCCCTCCCCCCACTTCAGTGGTACTGAACTTGTACCCCTGGACGTGATCTATTAATCTAATGCTAAACCAAAACGGAATATTGCTTAATTTTTCAATTCATGGCTATTTTTCACCAATCTTGTCAACCCCAGGCAACTGCATGGTGAATGTTTACTGAACGTTACACGATTGTAAAGTTTTGAGTAACGTAAAACCCAACCTTAAATATGACGCACTGAAGACCCTCCACCTAAGACCGGTGTTATGCCGAAAAAGGCATCCCGCTGTAGAATGAATGCCTGTCTCTATATGACTGATTGGTCGCTGATCTGAGAGAAGTTGAGCTACTTTGTCGAGTTAGGCTACCGTAGTGCTAATCGATAGCCCTAATCCTAACCCTACTCCCCAAAACACCCCAAAAACCTTACCCCCCCCCCCCAAAAAAAAACCTAACCCCCTATCCCAAACCCCTAAAAGCTCAACTTGTCAGAACACTGGCATGCATTCTACGGCAGGGATGCCTATTTCGGCGTAACACCGGTTCCTCTTCGCTACCATCTCAAACACATTTATATTTGTTCTCCAAAGTTCAGCGCAAACGTCCTGACGACGATACTAATTGGGGATTAAGCTTTCATCTATCCGTCAGTCCAGTGGATCCTTTGGGTATTTTACAGTGGCGTAACGTATATCCATTTATCACGTGGCGTAAACTGCAGATGTGTCATGCTGTATGTAAAACAGCCTTCATTATACGTCAAAAGTTAAAGATACATGGGAGTAAAGGGAACAATCTACCAGTTAAAACTGTTTAAGCGTGGGAAAAGGTATAAATAAAGTCGTATAAAACTTTACGCCTCTATGACTCCTCTGGGATCTTTTTCAGGCGTTAGCATGGGGCCGAAAACGTGCTTTCTTGAAAATAATTGACATTTAAAATAGCCTGCCTGAGGGTGTGTGTCAATGGTTGCTTAATCTTAGGGTTTAATGAATTTCAAAGACTGCTAATTTTGCCATTGGGTATAATGTGAATTATTAATGCAATATATGCAACTGAATTTCGAGTTTTGGCTTGTGCAACTCAGTATAAAATATATATATAAATAAGTATAACTATAGTAATAACAGCAAGACTGGTTGGCAGTAGAAGGCACCAGAAGGGTAGTACACACATTCCAGATCCTGGGACTTACCTGCTCCTGCACCCCGCCTCCGCTCGTCTTTCACTCCGCCCTTACGCAGTCACCGCCATCGGCGGACAGGGAGTGGCATACAGGGAGCTGAGCCCCGGCGGGGACGGAGGTACGAAGCAATCCTGGCTCTGTTCCCCGCAGCAGCGTTAGGAGCTTGCACTGACGGTAAGACGCGGTTTGTATGATGGGCAGAGACTCTGCAGTCCAAGATGGTAACTTTGACGCAAGTTTAATTTTTAAAGCCGCCAATCTCCGACCGGTGTGCGGTTTCAAGGTGGATCTTACAGGGCACCCTGGCTTTATGGATTTTACTTCTCCGCAATCAGATGATAAGGCTGTTGAGGGGTCCAAAGCCAGCTGCACCGACAAAAGCCATTGTGAGACCCTATTGAAATGCGCTCAGACTGACGGTTTAGGCTTGGGACACAATGGACCAAAACTTTGTATACTGTCTGAACCTGGGCTTTCAGACCCCCCAGTCTCGGTAGAATGTGTTCAAACGCGGTGCAATATGACTTTTGTGAATCTGGATGGGAAGGAGAAATTCGCATTTGATAGACCCAATACACAAAAATATGTTGCGATGTGTTTCCTCGGAAATGTGTATGCATTTGGGTTTGTTCTGTTTAGTTGTATTTTACGTGTTTGTGTGTGGGTTTGGAGTTATACGTATACGCCTTTGCACTTGTGTTTGTGTGTAAGGTTTGTGAGGGGGGGGGGTCCGCCCCTAACATTTGCCAGGTTCCCTGATCTATTACCGCTTTCGGCATGTCCGAAAATACTTCGTTTTTAAAATGAGGCTTAGAGAAGTACCTTGATGAAATTCATTTAAAAATAATATATATAATAATATTTATAGGTGGCTAAATCGTTCTATTTATCAGTGAGTGCATAATACTTAGTGATCTAAATGGGATTCTCAACAGAAACAAAAAATCATGTTTAAAATAACATAACGATATGAAATGAGACAGTGATACCGTTTTTATGATGGGAACCACTCTTGTGGATGCGAATGAAGCAACTTAAAGGGTATTTTAATGTTAAACGTCTACTTTTCTATGTATACGCAGGGAAAGCGTTCACTCTGTTATACTGTATGGTGTTCTGCATAATTTTTTTTTTTAGGCGTGAGAAAGCCTTCTTTATTCCGTTTATTATAGTGTAAATAAGATGGAATATTGTACCTGATTTTTAAACGTTTTTGCCTCTATGGGGAACAGTATCAAAATTTACGGTTCAGCAGATATTGCACCCAAGTAATGAATTATGTTTTTCCTTCTGTTACATTTAGCCTGTTTACAACAGTGTAACAATGACGGGTAGCATACTTTAGAGCCTCTGCGATCAGCATCTCACTTTTTAGGTACATATTGCATGTTTCAGGCAAGAAGCTGACCTTCAGGTGCACGCCCTAACAATGCTAATTGCTGTGCCTGTTCACCTTCGCTTCCTTCAGCTTGTCCACCCTGTGTGTCTTGTAATCCGGATTCTTGATCATCCGAGCTTGAAGACCTGTGTCACAGGCAGCTTGGGTGGGGGCAGGCGTGTCTGCTAGTGATTTTCCTGAGCAGCCAAGAGTGAGATGTACAACACACACACACCGCGAAACCCACTCCAAACCCCCTGTGTGACTGTGAGTGACTGCTGTCCAGCACAGCACTGAGAAGGTTACCTCACTTTTTGTATCTGTGGTTCCCTGTAGACTGTTGGCAGTTGCAGTCATGTGTCTGTCAGTCCCTTAGCAAGCCCCCCCCCAGGGGAAGACCCCATGATTAGGGAGCTGTTTATGGAGTTGTAATATCTGTAGATATAAGCAAATGACAGAAAGAATAAGGTTTAATGATGAGAAGTCAGAGCTGAAAATGTTAATGAAATCAATATTTATTGAGAGCCGAGAATGGAGTATATTTTTCAACTCGGGTTTTACGCAGCCATGAGGTAGAAACAGGAGAATGATTGAGGAAACCAACAGGATGTTGTTAGTGTCTGTTTACACCAAGGGCTTCTGATAAGGCCAGGAGTTCATGGGCTGCTGGGCACACAACTCCCTGTCAGGGCTACTGCTTTTTAACCAATGCTTATAGCAAAGGGTGTCAACCTCCAGTCCTGGGGGCCGGATCCCTGCACATTTTTGGGTTTACCTTCATTTAACACACCTGATTCAACTCCTTGTGCTAATTGGCACACAGATTTTGAGCTGAATCATTTGTGGTGGAACTGGGGAAGAACTAAGCTACACTGGTCTCTGCCCCCCAGGACGGGAGTTTGATACCCCTGCCTTACAGCATGGAGTGTTTGTAAAGGTAGGACGGCGCCCTCTCTGTCTATCTGATGGAATGCAGTCCAGTGCTCAGAAGAGCTTTACCGTTTCTGTAGGGTTTCTGTAATACTGTGATTACTGCCAGTTGGTGGAGACGAATTCTTTTCCAATTTTTTATTAGTTTTAACAGTCTGAACCTTCTTTAGCTGAACTTGGTGTTGAAATGTTGTTTCCTTTGCTGGCGCTTTTACAGACGCTTCCTTTCAGGGACCAAACCTAATCCTAAGTGGTTACTTGGGGTCATGCGGTGCCACATGCCTGTCTCTGGGCCGGCCCAGGCAGCTAGAGGGAGCTGACGGCTCACAGCTGTTTAGCTGCCCTTGATTATGCGACAGCAGCAGCTGGAGTCATGACCCGTGACACTTGTTACAGGTTTGGTGCAGCCCCGCCAAGTGGTATCTGGTTCTCGACACTTCTGCACAGTTTCAAGCTTTTTCTGGTTACTCTCATCCTTCTTTGTGGTCACAGATTGGGGGGGGGGGTGCCTGCTTCACCTCTGTCCCTCACACATGTAATTTAATATGCTCCATATTGTCCCTGTTCCTCCCCCCTTTCAAAGTGACACTCGTTTTTTTCTTGTATTGATGGGCTGTGACCCAGGAATGGTGATTAGTCCTGAATTACTGGGGCTTGGAGGGGGGGGGGTAGTCATGCCCACTTCCTGGTCCAGTTTGAGCCACACTAAGGAGGCAGGTCTTTAGCTTCACCTACTGGTCACCAGGAGCCCATGAAGATAGGGTTTGAGCAGTCTCTGCGTGTCATGGGCTCATCTGGTTGTCTAGCAAGGCCTTGATGGAGTCCTGAGCGCGCCAGTGGGCCTTATGTGGGAACCATTCTGGGTGGAGGGGCATAGGGGCGATGGCCTGGCCGTACCTTTTCTTTCCACGTGGCATGTAAACTGTGCCCTTTTCTAAACTAACAGTGGGAGGGTGACTCTCATGATGGATGAAAAGCGACTGCATGACAACTCCACCGAGATTAATGATGGTTGACTTTGTTAGCTCCTCGCCCCCGGTATGCCTGGCTGTGCCGGGTCGCGGCTGCCTTTACACCATCCCTTCCCCCGCCCGGCGCCGTGCTCGGAGTCTTACCACGCTCGTCCACATCCCCGCCCACCAGAGGTTCCTGAGCTCGGCAGGCCTGCTTTGTCAACATGTCTGAAGGCGTCCCGAACACTCCTCCATCTCTCTTTGTCCTCCATGTCCTCGACCCACGTGCTCCGAATTAATCACAGGCAGCCTTATAATTCTGGCACTGATAGGCGGGAAGTGCAGAGAATATGCTTGTCTTTCTTTTTCTTGGTGTCTGAGGTGATAATGGATGGAAAATGGCTGCCGCAAACACTGCGCTTCTATTGGCCCGGGTGGCAGCTGGGATAGTCTAACCTGCCCTAACCTATAATAAGCATTAACACAGCATGTTTCTGTTTGTCTTTCTGACCGCAATGCTTGCGTGTTTTCTTTATTCCCTGAGCTGTTTTTTAATAACTGCCTGTTGATATGTCTGTACACCTTTCATTTTCTCTTCGAATTTGGTTTTCTTTCCGGATTTTTCTCTTCCTCTGTAAATCCTTCCGTTCCTCTGAGCCCTCGTGGGCGCCTTGAGGGACATACCTCCTGTTTCGTCTTCAAGTGCTTCGCCCCCCGTGTCTGTCATAAGACGTCCAGAACCGTGCACTAGCTGCAGCCCATGCCAGCATAATTGTGATTAAAAACAAGATATTGTTCATTTACTGTTGAGTGTATTTTGTGTTCAGCTGTATTAGCATTTGATGTTAGTAAACATCCATTATTTGCATTTTATACATTACTGCCTTTAGAATATTTTTGTGACATTATGGTCTCTGGGTTTTTTGTGTGGAGCTTTTACACCCTGAATAGCTGGGGCTGCACACAGCTCAAAGCCTTGTGGGCAGGCTGGGTATCTATGGTCCAAGAGACGGTACAGGAAGAGGGGGAGACTGGCAGACCGTGGCAGGAAAAGCAGCAGCCTCTGCTAAATTGCCTTGGCGTGACTCCCAGGCAGGACAGCTGAAAGGTACGATTTAATCTTAACCATTAAGGCGGACGCAGAAGGATCAGAGGCTGGGAGGCGCTTTGCCTCTCATCGCTGGGGAAGATTAGATCGCCGGCCGAGATAAACGGTGCCGAGTGAAGGGGGGGGGCCCATCTGGCCTGAGGTCTGCCGTGTGACAGAGTGTAACGAGACAGCTGCTGGAACAGGTAACCACTGCCTTAATTAGTTTGATTATATGCTCAGTTGACCTGGGCCTTCGACAGGGGCTCTGTGATTTTCTTGAATCCACACTGGAAGCAGCTCAGAGTTGTTAGAGGAAATCTGATGGCCGTCCTTTCTTCACTTAATGGAGGTGGAATCAAAAGCACAACTGTGTGATCATCTCAGATTCAAGGCCCTCACTAAAATTTGTTGACTATGGTGGGGGAGCAAAGTGATGGTAAAAGTAACTATATATGTATTAAAAAATGCACACAAACTCCATGACCAAACAAAAATGGTCCTGTGAACCCCAAGTGGAGAAACCCTGCCCTAATGCTGAGGGCAGGCAAGTCATTCCTGTGGTTTCCTTGCTTGCTTTGCTGGGAATGCTTAATAAAGCGCTGTTCTACAAGGGTCTCAGGTCAGATTAAGGGTCAGGATGGGTCTCTAGATTATACCTGTTTTTGCAGGATAGAGGTCCTTGTGTATATAATTATCCCCCAGCTAAGGAATGTCTTAATCTTATGCTTTAGGTTCCAGTTCCTCTAGAGTGCACAAACGCTTTTATTGAATTCTTTATTTTGCTGCTTCTTCTGTTGACTCTGTGATAGCCAGGTTACGGAGACCTAGAATAGAATTGCCCAGAATTCTTTGACTCTGAGACCCTCATGACCTGTAAGCGCGAGGGAATCTGTAGCTGTAATGGCTACAGAACCGCGAGCCACTACTCCCTGATGACGCACACATGCAATCGCCCTCCCCAGGCTCCAGACCATTCGGTAATGGTTTTGTATTCTTGGCTTCGCCATGTACAGACCCCCCCCCATTGTCTCTGGGAGGGAAATCTCACGGCTGAAGGCGGACATGCTTTCTGTCTCATGAATAATGTATCTCATTCATATTCCAACCATTCGGGACCTTGCTCAGGTGCTCTGCATTCTGAGTGGCCCGGTGTATTCTCAGTGTGACGGTGGTTCTGTTGGGTCGTTTTACTGCTCCCACACTGCACATCTGCCAGTGTACGTAGAGTTAGTAGGGAAAGTCACACCTGTGCATAAAGTTCAGTCTACCCTTCGATTACAAAGTGCATACAGAGCAAACGCATGCATTGAGAGTGACATAGTATTATAGGTTATAGAGGTTTACCTGTTCCTTAAATATAATTTACTAGGGGTGTGACGAGACGCTTTTCCCACGAGACGAGACGAGACACGAGACTGGGTTCACGAGAACGAGACGAGACTTTTAGAATTTTTTTTTAAAGAAATCCTCAGTGTTTAAATATATAGCAAAAATAGCCTTTTATTTAACTGAAAAAAACAAAATGCAAATAAATGCATGTCCATTTTGAAATCAACTTTACGAAATAAAACTTCCAAATTTATCAATGATATACAGTAATAACATGTAAAAACTGCAAAATATTTTGCCACAAACTCACAGGCAATTAATTG
>JABFEB020000001.1:49464987-49479211 GCA_019775895.2 Stomatorhinus ivindoensis | reverse complement strand
TAATACATTTTATTTATAAGGCGCCTTTCTGACACTCAAGGACGCCGTACAGGCATACATAAAATTTACATATACAACGTTACATTACTGGGGGTAGAAGTTTACCGAAAACTTTAAAAAATAAGCAGCTTATTTAGTGGCTGAAGTAGAGTGCTGTCGAGGTGCGGGGGGTTTTTTCCTGGCTTGTCTTTCCCCCCTTAAAGGAGTCAGGATACAGCCTACTGGGACGGTCCCGGCGGGTGGAAGCACGCCTCTCGGTACCTCCGATAGGGTCAGCCGGACTGTGCTGAGGGCCGAGGAGCGGACGCACCGCGGAAAAGGCAGAGATCGGGAGCCACCGGTAGGTCCACCGCCCCGAGAAATGGCCTGACGTTAATGTTGAGTACTGAGGAAATTAGCAAAAAAATGGCTAAATGATTAATGATCCTGGGAGTGTGGGGATAAAGCGGAGCCAGGAGTCTGTCGTTTTCTGGTCTGCGAAGGTAGTTTTGCAGCCACCGCTCCTTCGCTGTCCTGCGTTTCTCCAGTTTCACCCGCCCTCACCTTGATCACTGCAGGTGTAAATCGCCAGGTTTCCAAGATCGGGGACATGCGAGTAGCTTCGTTAATGTTTTGCGTAAAATTATTGCAACACCTTAAAGACTGAAAAGCATTTAACTTGCCGGAGTGAATTTGTTACTGCTACTTTTTCGGTCTTTACGTACTCACAACATTTGGATTAATACATCCAGCTTTTCTTGCGCTTGGTTTTTTTTTTTTAAATAACTGGTTCGTGGTATCTAGGTGAACCGGGTGATAGAATGACCATGTTTTACTGTGCAAAAAAAGAGGACTGCGGTGGCAGGACGCAAAAGGAAGCGTCAAAGCAACGCAATTGTATACACGGAAAGTATTCTGACTGTAGAAAACAAATGTCAACATGAAACAGTACGAAATTCAGGACATTTCAGACATTTAAGGTCCCGAAAAAGATAACGTATGGTCACCCTAGTGGGTAATATACGTATGAGTTTGGGCAGCTGAGAAGCGTCTGTTCGCGGTCAGTGTGGTAAAACGCAGTATGTTTTAATCATCAATACACGTTTGGTTAATATAACATGAAACTAGTCAGCGGTTAGGCAGCGGTGGTCTCTGTGTATGGTGCAGCAGGTGTGCCTGGTATACGGGGACCTTTACCAGATGGGCTCCTGAGGGGTCAGGAGTCACCGGCTGTCTGCTCGCCAAATCCCCGGGGGGATTTCCCTCTGTGTTGCCTGCTTATTTTTCAGAAAACACACAGTATTCTGTTCAGCCCGTTAAATGGAAAATTACACCTTTGTCTTAATTGGTGTGATACATCATACTGGTTCGGTAATGAGCTTTTTGGGTTTACTCTTCTATGCCAAGAAGTGTTAGGAATTCTCACAGAAACCTTAACTTAATGGTGAAATGCATGTTCTAGTGGGGGATGAACCTAGAGGGACTGATTATATGTTAAAAGCAAAAATTGCTTGTGAACTGGGGAGGGGGGCTTTTTTAGAGGGGGCAGGGCACATAGCAGTTCCACCCCCTGAACTTTGCACGGTTTGGGGAAGGTAGATATAATTCCACTTTAACATGATGCTGCATAGATACATACTGAATGTACTCTGGTGCTTGTGTGATTATTTTATTTGTTTTATTCGGCAGCCGCTTTTGTCCAAATCTATCATACAAATGAGGAAAATGGCAAATTACAAACACGCAACTTTCAAGGATTTGATTCAGCATAAGTACAGCAAGGCTGAGCTTTCTGTGAACATATAGATATAAACGTAAGCAGCATAGGAGCAAGAGCTACACGACATCTACAAAGCAAGAACCTAATAGGACGCATGATCAAATCTGCAGAAAGTGTGAATAGTGTCAGGCAAGTAGAGATATTCCTGGAGCAGATGAGCTTTGAGGCATAATTGACATATTTATTATGGATGATCTGTGCTGTACGCTCTGTGATCATGAAGGTGAGCATGTATCTGGGTCCTCCAGACCTCCTGTGAGATGTTCATTCCCCCATCCCACTCCATATATACACGCCCGTAGTGAAACTGGCCTGTGGAGTGGTTTCATATGGGCAGGTGTTTGCTTGGTGTCACCCGGAGTGTGACAGGCTGTGCAGGAGTGATGACAGACGTGACATGTGGGTTGTCACTTGGGTGTGAGTGGGGGGGGGGGGTTCCATATTCGGACGAGGGGGGTCATTGCTTGCTGAAGCTTTCTGTCACATGTGGTGGTCATTTTGTCTTCTCCCTGCCACATATGGCACGTTCCATTGGGCCCAAATGCATTTCTGTCCCGGATCTGCAGTGTTGGGGTTCTGATCCTTCAGGCTTATCACCACTTTTGTTCCATTTTCATTCACTTTGGTTGTTTCATTTCCACTCAATCCTGAATACCAGTGCAGTTAACATCCGGATGTCAGATTTGCTGATATTGGCAGCATTAATGAGCAGGCGTATCCTATCCAGGTCGTTTTGGGGTCGCTGTGGGCTGGAAGTACTAAGGACCTCGTTTTCTGGATCCCATATTTAGATGGGGACACTGGTGTGTATGTTGGTGTGGTTCAGTGAGTTGGAGTGCTGTGTCTGTGATCAGAAGGTCACCAGTTCAAATCCCTGGGTCAACAGAATTATGTAAAGATCTTAATCCCTAGATGCTTCAGGGACTGCCGGACCCTGCATTCTCAATAATGTATATCAGTTCAGATAAAAGCATCTGTTAAAATACAAAAATGTAAATGGTATCACAGGTCTCCAAACAACCCTGTTTCAGTTCTTTCATGCTGTTTGGCTTTGGGATAGGAAGCCTTGCCTTTACAAGACAGAATCTGCCCCCAGGGTAGCTTCTCATAATTGACCCAGCCTGCATTTCATTAGAGATTGAGGAGGTGGGACAGTATCTCTGCCCGGGGGTGACAGAACCGGCTCAGTCTCCCCTCCCCATCACTTCCTGTCTGTAAAAACACAGCCTTCGGTCTGCTGGTAAACATACCCATTCTGTGTGCACTGCGATCTAGGCAGGAGAGACCTGCCTTTTAGTAATCAGGTTTAACATGCTATGCGTGCTGGTTTATTAATCTGTAAAATAGGAGAGAAAAGTAATGCAAAGTGGCTCATTCAGTGTTTGCCCTGGTTAATCTGTGTTCTATAACACAAGGAAATCTCAAAATTCATCCGGTCCCCCCCTATTTTAGAAGGGATAAAGGATATATATGTAAAATTTGCATGCAATTTTGTATGAGTGATTTATCAGTTCTTTAAATACATTGCCTGGGACAATTTTCTGGATCCAAACTGTCAGATAGGATATGTCTCGCACGTAACCTTGCCATGAAAAATCTACTCAAAGAGTTTGTGGCTGTGGTGCGCTGTCTATGGTGTTCATTCAGGGAAAATAGTGCTGTGAAGATTCTAGCTGGAGGGGAGAGGTTTTTTTAATTTGCCCTGGTCCTAATGCTGATTACAGTTACACTTCAGATGTATCCGCCAGACGGATGAAATCTGATTTTCACGGTTTTGTTGTTGTGGTTTTTGCCGCCTGTTGTGAGCGCACTGTGTGTTTGTCTAGTTCTGTTCACAGAAACAAAATACTGATATTTAGGAAAAGAAATACTTCTATTTCCTTACTTCAAGTAATTCTGCGGGGGAGGCCTCTAGCATGTCATACCCAGAGTCTGTGGCCTGAAAAGCAGAACCACTGGATTTCAGTGAAGTGCTTTTATTTTTCCCTCGCTGCTCTCCAGTGTGGCCAATGAGAATAATCCTTTCAACACTTACATCCCCAATAATTACCACCAGCGGGCTGCTGGCCATGTGACTGCTCTTTCTCTGGAAGACCCACACAGTAACACAAGTAATTCTGGAAAAGGTTTATTTATCTTTTTTGTTCATCTCTGGCTTCTCAAAATGAAAATCTTCATTTCTCCAATATTTTGTGAAAAATTGTTTCTCCTGTAAGGATTCCTAAATCAGTCGTTTCAGGATACGGTTTGGTTAATCTTTGATTCGTTGTGGTTGTGAATTATCCAGATCTTTCTAAACTTTGAAGTTTTTTGTTTTGTTTCCCCGTTTTGCCTTCCTCTTCTCGACTCTGTACCTGATGTGGGTATTCCTCATCCAGTTCGTAGCTGGAATCGTAAAACTGTCACATTTCTGAGGGGGAGTGTGGAATCGCCCGCTCCAGCCAACATCGCACAAGCTGACATCAAAGTGTTCTCTTTTTCAGGGTCATGTCTGGGGGGTGTTGGGTAAATGCCTTTCTTGACATCCTGACAGCTGGGGAGGGGGCGTGGGGGGTATGGCCTGCTGGTTCTGCCAACAGGGCCGCACCACTGATGGTGGACACTCATTCACCTATCCATCCTATCCCCTTCAGAGGATGGCCCCCCCCCCCACCTCTCACAAGCACCGAGTGCAGCTGCATGTTAATGAGGCCCAGATGGAGGGCTTGTCCTTCCACTGAAAAAAGGGGGAAACACAGGGTTTCCATATGGATGCTGCCTGTGAACACGGCCCCTTAACCTGCAGGTCAGCCCCCCCCCCCCCCCCAAAAAAAAAACCCACACAAACAAATAACCAAATGTTTATTTAATTATTTATTCTTCAGCTAACATTCAAGTTAGAACTTCAGGTGCTGCCCCGATCTGACCAACCGAGAGCCAGTCCTGCTGTTCTCTCCTGTGGGTGACATTAGTTTCTCAAGCCTTTTCCTTCCTGTGTATCTGTTTCTGTTTCAAACTTCATGTTGACTGATCGCTCTTATCAGATTCTGATATCATGAAGTTTTTTAATCTGCCAGGGGTGGGGGGGGAGAGATCTCCTCAGTCCCGCCTTTAAGGCCGCAGAGGAGGGCCGTCCGATCCCAATTAGTTCATCTTTTTGCTTTTTAACTGCCACAGCTTTTGACTTTGAGTTTGTCCAGTTTCTTATGACAGCTGCTACGGGGGTGTATTGCTGCCCCCGCCCAGCAGTAGCAGGAAGTTTATGTCTGACGTTGTCTTCAAAGGGGTTTTGTGTCCCTGCACCTTGCTGGGCAATGGCATTGTCTGCAACGTTTTGTCTTGGTGGACAGGTCAGTCGCCTTCTGTAGATTTCAAGGACGACTTGCAGAGTGGAGTGCCCAACCTCCTTTTTTGCATTCATTTGCTGTGTGATGTAGTCCCTTAATAATGGTTTTAGTTGTAGTAGGGTAAGTATGTTTAGATACCATACTTTGCTGGCTTGTGTATCCTGAACATTGTCACACTACATTTTTGCAATTGGATTGTTCTGTTCATCCGTAACACTGGGGTTGGGCGTGAGAGATCCAGAGGACTTCTTGATGCTTAGGCTGAGCTGTGACATCCATCCTGTGCTAATACGATAGGTCTACCTCTACCGGGTCTCAGTCTCACCCAGTGTAGGTGGTGGTGCTATGGTACATGGGAGAGTCCCTCAAGGTTTTACATCTGGATTAGGAAAGCTGTAGTCACAAGGTGTGTTAATGGTAAGTAATCTGGGGGAATTGGTACATGGTTAATCCCTCTGGTCCTTATGCGTGTGGTGCTACCAGAGGATTACGGAATCGGGCAGCTGAATGAACATCAGCGAATGCAGCAGGAATTATGGTGTGTCTAGCAAGATACTGCTGGCAGCTTAATGCTTAATGACGTTGGTCCTGATCCAATGCTTAATGGATGGTTCTGATCCAATGAGATCCTGAGGAAGGTGATTCTAATATGTGTCCCACAGCTGTATTAGTCTCTGTCACCTGATAAGGAAGACCTGCACTTTTCAAGGGAGGTGGGAATTGTGAGGTTGACCCTCTGGAGCTGTTCAGTCATGTAGTGACCAAAATGGTAACACTTCCAGCAGGTGAAACATCCATAAACCCTTTTAGAGTTGTTCAAAATGCACAAGACACAGGTTCAGTTTCTAGGCGATTGTGGTAGGAGAGACTTTGATAATGGGGTGACACAACTTATTAATTTAAATACAATGGTCTGTTTCTTGTGGAGGATGAATGGATTCAAATGTAAATGTTGGGGGTACACATCCCCCTCGAGCCCTCCCCCCCCACCCCTGCCAATGGGGTTGAAAAGCATCCCAGAGATCTGTCGACGCTTTTGCTGCCGTAGAAACTTGCCGAAAAAGGCTAAGAAGTCGCAGAACAGTCTGCCATCGCCACCCAGCAAGGCTGCATCTGGTCCAACGGGTTTGTGGGGTTTTGTGCAGCTCAGGAGACGCCGTGGGGGCAGGGAATTAGCATTTCCATCCTCCAATGGAAGGAACCGCTATTCACAGAGCGCTGTGTGACCTGCAATATCACGTTGCTGGCATGGATGGCCACTCCCACACTGTGCTGGGCTGGAAGAAAGGCTGTTCATCCCGGCTACTGGGGGGATGCAATTTGTTATGTTCCTGTCGTTTTGCAGCTGCTGGGAAGGGATTGTGTTCGGTATATGTGCAAGGTTTTTAATTTTTTTAGAGTATGCAGTTTTTTCTGGCTGGGCTGTGACATGCCGGGTGCTTTAGGACTCCGAGGCAGGCAGCCACAGTGGGCACCTTTTCGACGTCCCAGGTGACAAGCTTTCCCTTTCTGTGACGCAGCACAGAGGCCACAGGCGCTTGCACGAGTTCTGCCCTGGTGTTGGGTGACGATCAGCCTTCCCTATATTTCATTCGCCTCTGGCCTCCAGTCCACCATCTGAATTCCCACGCATCTGGTTCCTTGTTTAAAACCGTGAAAAACCTCTAACCATTATACAATAGAAAGTGGATTTTTCAAACATAAAATATTTTGTCATTTTCATAAATGATCACGGCTGTGTCAAACTATTGTGCATGACCAGGGTTGTCCTCTTGCACTGTCCTGTGTTTTGCACTTTTATAAATTGTGAATTTCCCCCCTTTTATTGCCATTGCAACTTTTGGCGGCATCAGAGGGGCATGGACACCCTGCCAGATCCAGGGACCCCACCACTTGACAGGGGCCCTTCAATACATAAAATGATATGTATAGCTGGGCAAGGGTGGCGGGATTGGGGACAAGGTAGAATTTTGTCAGGGATTGCATAATTTCTAGGCGTGCCCCTGTAGACTGTGGTCCTTGGGGAACATTACCCCCTGCCACTGTACACCAGTGTGACCGTAAAGCCCATTTGACTTGATTTGACGTCAGTCATGCTTATAAAGCATCTCGGTAACAGTAAATTGTGTGTGTGTGTGTGTGTGTCTATACTGTACATGGCAAAAAAAAATCATTTCCTGCAGAAATTCCAGCAGCTTTTTGTATTCCTGGGATTTGTGAAAAGAAATCATGTGCTTTAAATAAGTGTCCCGTCGGAAATTGGGCTGACAGCAGTGGGAAATCACCTGGTGTGTGTTATTAAAGTACTTGGGAATAACCTTAAAATAGATCCATTTACGGCCAGGGAAGGGAAGTGTTTTCCGGTGATGAGCTGATGCTGAAATGCCGGCTTATTTGCTTTATTCCATAACGGGCCATGGGCCATGGGAGGGGACCGACTGCCTGCTGTGTTTATGCTGTATCACATCATCTCCTGAAGTTGCAGGAAGGAGACCCAGGTGCTTGAAAAACCATATCTCTTTGAAGGGCTGCAATAAAATTTATGTGTAGACATGAATCAGAGGTCTGGCCGTGAGAAGAGGCAATACGGCTCTTATAAATTCAGAGTTTATAATGAAGCACAGCAGAATGTGATGGCTGTCTGTAATATCTGTTTCAGAACTCCTTCAGAACTGTGAGAGTGACTTTTGGGAGATACACTGATGACAAAACATTAGGGAAAAACATCTAGAGTTGAGTTCAAAAGGGGCTATCAATCACACATCTCGTAATCAATACCAGTTATCACAGACTTTTTCTGGAATTCTCTGTGAGACTTTCAGTGATGAACTTCATGGGATCTGCAGAGCAAGAGGACAGCTCCAGAACTTTGTGGAGAGATTATCACCTTGTCACCATGCCTTGTGTCTGTACTGGGGCTATCAAACCACAAAGAGGAGGCCGTCTCCCATGAACAGGGGACTTGGGTGGTGAACCACCCCAAAAGTGACCCACGGCTGCAGTGGTTCTGATCTGGTTGGGAATAAAAGGACAGGAACATGATGGCCACCTTACATTATGGCCTCTTGTTAGCGTCAGTATCTAAGCTGTGCAGCCGTAGGGTTTGATTTTATGGGAACTATGCATCTTGAACCTCACCTGTAATCTGCTGTACGTTGCTGATTTAATTTTATTTTTAAGTCATTCTGATGGGATTGATGCATACTGTCATCGTTGCTTTCTTTTCCCTCTCGTCGCTTTGGTTCAGATGTGATCATGTGACAGGGATGAGAAAGTGGCTGAATCCACAGGGCAGAAGGTGGAATTGCATGAAGGGTAACTCTACTGCTGAAAGTGTACTGCAAAATAGGTGCAGAAGGTCTCCATCAGAAACTCACACAGGTACTAATACATCCCCCCATTATTTTATTATGTTAAACATTTTGGTTTATCATTGTGACCATAAATATTTTGTTTGAACGATGCTATTAAGAATTTCAATATTATTACAAGGGGCGGTCAGCTACATAACTTGGTGTGCTGTGGCCTGTCCCATTTGATATTTTTGTAAGGAAATAGTAAACAATTCATTTCAGGAAGATTTGTCTTTGTGGGCTTGACAACATTTACATTAGCGACGATTAAACAAAAAGGAAGTGTGTTGCCAGGAAGCATGTGATTGGGTAGCCTCGTGCGAGTGACAGGGTATGACCCGGTCGCCGTATCTCCCATTGGCTGCCTTGGCATGAGAACAGGCACCTCTAACATAATGTATGGCTAGCATGTCAAACGCAGAAAGGAGAGATTTCTCTCTCTCTCCCTTCCCCCCGCCTTAAAATAAACACAGGGGTGCCTTCCCAAATTGGGAGCCACCAACCACTGTTCCAAATCGGCCACACGAGACTGACAAGGTCGGGGCTGATGTACATCAATGCTGCCTGTGCATCCGGTGTTTGCGTAGCTGTGCAGTTGTTTACCATCATGGTGCCTGTCACTTTCTCCATTAAAGGGAAGGCGAACTTCTCATCTCCATACTGACTGAAATGCCCAGGCACTAGACGGGTATCTGGTCTACTTTGTCTAAACTGAGCATTTAAAAGACCAATCAAATGCAACCGAAACAGCCAGAGCGTATGGCTTTCAGAGGCAGACGGGTAAATGAGATTCATTTTAATGATGTCTGTTTGAGGAGTAACACTCTGCATCTCAGTCTCGTATCCTCCAGCATTCGAAGGCAGGGCTGGCTGGTGTGATGACCCCAGTGACCCTCAAACATGCTCTGCTTCCTCCCCAGTGCCTGCAATCAATAAGGTTACTGCCCCGTGATTAAAGCCCCCTCCACCCGCCCCAGAAGAGGGGCTTAACGTCAGCCCTGCCCCTGACCCCGGAAAAAAGTACTTGGGACACAAAAGCCCAGGGTGTTATCCGGGGATTAGTGTTGCATTCTTTGCCGGAGCGTGACCCATCCTGCAGGGATGGGGAGACCTCACAGCTATGGAAACGGGCAGCCTTGGCCTCCACACCAGCACGTACGTGTCATACAGAGATGCAACAAGCTGAATTATAATGCCCTTACTATGATAATTTACTCCATGTGCTGAAATTTTGGCTATGGTGACTGTATCTTGCCAGCCTGGACAAGACCACAAACCAAAATGTCATAGTTTTTATGAAAGGATTTAAAAATATTTTAATGATTTAGTTAGATGCTCAGCTTGTCTTTGTTCCTGAATTCTGATTTTTGAGTTCATAAATGTATGGTAAGTGGAAATAAAATTAAAACAGAGTGAAAAGAATGAAAGATTATTGGTGACCCTAGCTGTGCTGTGATATTGTGGCTCTCTCTCTGAGATTCTGACTGACTTTCGCAGGCACAGAGTTAGGCCCTTGGGTTTTTTTTTTTTTTTTTTTTGAAATATGATAAAAAGTTAATCTGAGCCTTCCAGCATCCCAAACCCTTAATGCCTACAGGTGTTTCGTGCTGCATGACTGGATTTTCACTATGGCAAAACAAAACATTTCCTTATGTTCTGGGCTCTGAGTCAACATCTCTGCCACAGCCACCGCGGAGGAGAAGAGCTTGACATGCTTACTGGTCCCTGCCATCGCTGTGCTTTTTGAACCTCTCATGCGTAGCACTGGATCCAGCAGGCTTGCAGCACACCGTGAAAACACCTTTCTGCTGACCTGCAGTTGGGCTCAGAAAAAGACATCTGTTTTGTGAGGTGTCCAGGCAAGAAAGGATTTAAACAATGAGACATGTAGAAAATGTATTAAAATGTTATGGGGTCAGTTAAGCTTTGTTTTGTTAAATGGTAGTGATGCATTGCAGTGGCAAAATTCTTCTAAATTTTGAAACTTTTCATTTAACAGGTACCACAGGTGTTGTTGGTCAGCTGTGTAGCTGCATGTTTGAGGCCACGCCCAGAAATGGAACCCTGGCCTGTACTGGCCTGGGTCCTGCTCCTGGCTCTCATTGCTGATTGGGTGAAATCTGTCCAGTCACGGGACTTCACAGTGAAGGACATCGTCTTTCTCCATCCTTCAAGTAAGAACTGAAGTTACGTGAGCTTTGACATCCTGACGCTTTTTTTTCACATGCTGCAACAACATCAACAGATCAGTTTGACATTTTCCATGCCTGTTAGTGCATCCCTCTGTATGAAGCCTGCATTTAATGCCTCATTTCAAAGGCCTTTGCATGTTGCATTTTCACAATGCTAGCTGTTTGGAGACATCAGACCCCTGTCAGCGTCGAGCTGTCACCCTCTGTTTCTGTGTCAGGGTGTTAAATCACCCCACCTTTCGCCATTGCTGCCGACATTCCGCTGGCTTCCCATAAAGATTGCTGGGATACAATCGTATCTGCAGAGTCCACTTTTCCAGCCCTTGTTTTGGCTCAGCATGTTGATGTGTGACTTAGCAAAAAAACTGAGCACCCTCATTCTCATTAGTAATGTTCCAGCATCTTCCTCATCTTCACCCTGAAAGGATTATGGGAATTGGGTGGATGCTTTTCTTGGGAGGGAGTGTCTCTGGGTACAAATAATTAGTTGTTCTGGATTGAGACACTTTCATTGCCCCCCTTCCCCCCCTACCCCCCCAAGCTTGGGATTAATAAGTAAGCTTGAGCTCATTTGCTTTTGGGGTCACTGTTGGGTCAGAGGCTCGGATGGGAAGTTCCCGGAGGCGACCGGTCTCTTTCGGCTACTCCAAGCCACCCCCCTCACAGCTGCAGCCCAACGCAAATGAGAATGTGCGCAGCTTCATTATCATGTTTCTGCTACTATGTTTAAACCACATCCACATCATCTAGTCTGGGACCCCTCTTGTAGCATAATCCTTTGAGGGCACAGCTAGTTACTGCTGTCGCACCATAAAAATGTGAATAATGAGGGTGGCTTGTTTGAACAAAGCATATCACTGATTTATAACTATCCTCTTCCAGGTATGTAATGTAGTTATTATGCTCATCCTAAACACCGTAAAACACTGATCCCCGGGAAGGACCTTGTTTCAATAAAAACAGAAGAGTGGGAGGGCGATGCTGGGCTGGGGTGGGGGGCGGAGCCACGGTCGGGTGACCCCCCCCCCGACCCACAGCTGATGGAGCTAAAGGGAGGCACTAATGAGGTCTTTTTAAGAGGGCTAAATGGGCTGCCATTCAACCACGACGCGTCGCTAATCTCCACGCTGCCGGCATTGACAGCAGCGCGCTCTGCTCGTTCTGTATGCGGGTCTGGTCTTGACACTATGTTTAATGTGTATTTCAGGAATGCTCAATGTCCACTGGAGGCAATGTATTCACATTAATTTTGGGTTCCTGTGTGAAGACCGTGGTGCACTTCTGAATACGTGATTCCTGGCTGTCATTCAGCATCCGTTTGTATATGTGCAGGGTTTCATACGCTGGCCTGACTTCCTGCTTCCTTTTTGGTCCCCATAGCAACTCCCTATCCAGGGGGATTCAAGTGCTTCACATGTGAGAATGCACCAGATAACTATGAATGCAACCGCTACGCCCCAGACGTCTACTGTCCACTAGGTACACCCCCCACCGCCCCCTCATGCCCCTCACAAATGGGAAAAAATCTGCCACACAGCACTGGTCTTCAAAGCTCCCAGTTACTTTTGTCCAGAAAACAGACGTTCCCCTATTATACCAGTACTCCTAATTCATCTCAAGTATTTTAATTTGTATACATTTAATTTAAAATTGTGATCCCACTGCTCCAAACAATTTAAAAAGCTTTTCTGAATTTCTCTTCTAATTAGTGTGGCCTTGGAACCAGTATAATTTTATGATTATTGTATTATCATACTTTTATAACTATTTATAATTCTGAAATCATATTTTTAGAAATAATTGTATCTTTTTCACCACACCCCTTCATATCCCATAATGCCCCACTGCATCCAACACCCCGGCAGAAGCTCGGTACTGCTCCACGCGCCACCTGATGGACGAGCAGGGAGCGAGCATCTCTGTGACGAAGCGCTGCGCGGTCCTGGCAGACTGCCTCTCCCCTGGCTGTTCTGGCGCCGCCCGCCCCAGACACCAGGTACGGCAGAACCGGGCCCTATGTCACAGTACCAGCAGAAACCCCTGGGAGCCAACTTTTAGCATGTTAGCGGTGGATTCGCTAACATCTTTTCCCGACTTCCTCTCCCTTTCCACACCTGTTGCCCGGCTGCAGGTCTGCACTTCCTGTTGCGAGGGACACGTCTGCAACATGCCGGTGCCGCTAAACGAGACCGAGGCCATTTTCAGCACCACCTCGCCGCTCAACAGCGCTCCCTGCACCTCGCGCAGGCCTGCGGCAGTCACCTGTTTCACCGCGGTCGCCTCGGCCCTCCTTTTAAGTCGCATCTAGGAAGGCATGCCACAAGACGCAGCGGCTTAGCGGTCACATAACAGTATTACATTACGTGTTTTTCTAATTCTCCTGACTGTTTAGCCCCATCAGTGTGTGGTGTTAACTAGGTCACACCCTAGTAGATTTTGGGTGCCAAACTAAGTACAGGCTGTGTTCTGTGTAACATACAGTATATATGTATATAGTGTATTTATTTTTGTACAGTATGCTAATTCTAGAATTAAATTATGCTAGCAGTGCAAGTTAAAGCACTTAGCAACTGAGCACCTGACTCTGCTCCCCCCACTTTTCATACTTAACAAATGTAAATGCACATACATTTATTTGCATGTGTACAGGGGGTGCCGTGGGGTATACAGAGCCCTCAGTCTGAACGCAGGCCAGCAGCACTGTAGCTAACAGCTGATAGCCAATTTGTAGCTTATAATTGTATTTTCATATTTGTATTTTCATCCTGTGTTACTGAAAGTGACTGTACATTACTATGGATAGTTATATGTGCATGTTAATCTACATTCGTTTGGTTATGTGTACAGTTACATGTATTGAACAGTTTCCTTGGCACAGCTCCAGCTGTGCTGGTGGGAGGATCTTGAAGATGGCGCACTTTGTCATCCCGCTGCTCCTGCATTCTGGCCTTTCCTTCCTTCCTGTGGTTGAAATGCAGATCTTGCTAAAAGTCGCCTGTTGTCTGTGTGGCCAGCCGCTTTGTTTAGGCTGGCAGCCCATAGATGTGAAAATGCACTTATCTGTCATAATGCTAAGCCGATAGCCTTTTAGCCCAGCTACCGTAAATAAGCACCATCCACCAATCAAGAAACAGGGGGGGGGGGGGGATGTTGCGTTTCACTCCCGCTGGCTGATTTCCAAACAGTATGGGGGGTAACCAACCCAAGTTGTTTCACTCTCTCTCTTCTTTACACAAGGTAATGCTGACCATCTGTTAAACCTGAGTCCCTAGTATAAACCTGAATCATGTTAAAATTAGAAGCAGGATTGTACCAAGCACTGCATTCTCTAAACATTACTGTAAATATTGTACTGTAAATATTGCATGTCATAAAATGGAATATTTGATTTGCCGTCACATGTGATAAATGTTAATGCAGCACAAAGTGAACATACATGATTTTGTTTTCATGACCTGGGGGCAGAGAAAATGACGCCCCCTCTGGTTGTGTGTCCTCATCCTTAAAGCCCATCAGTCGCCGGGTGGCTCTGCATGGGAGGATGCGGCGCCGGGTGGCTCTGCATGGGAGGATGCGGCGCCGGGTGGCTCTGCA
>JABFEB020000001.1:49424136-49434836 GCA_019775895.2 Stomatorhinus ivindoensis | reverse complement strand
GTGGCACACACGAGGCTCGAACGGACGGAGCTTGACACTCCCTTGTATATCTCTTTGGACACTAGCATCTGATAAGCACAAGTTTGTATACAACTTATATTTATTTAGCAGATGCTTTTATTCAAAGCAAAATATGGTTGAGAAAACAGGGTCAGACAGGCCTTGGAGCAACTGGGGCTTAAGGGCCTTGCTCAAGGACTCAGTGGTCAAATCACTCTGCTAACCACAGGATTTGAACCAGCAACCTTCTGATCATAGGCACATCATCTTGTTGAACCACACATTGTGGCCCCGGGGATGTAATGGGTTTGTCTGAGGAGCCCCTGATTCATAGCGCAGACAGGATGGAGGGCACCTTTTCTCTACTCAGTACTATACTTCTCCCCGTGGCCATAATTTCAGTCTGCCAGGCAACATTAACGGCTTTCTGTTTTTAAGCTGAAACCTCGGCGTCTGCCGCCAGTTTGTTTGCCAACAAACAGGAATAAATTATGGATGTGGAGAAGCTCCCTGTCTGCATCTGAAGGTGCTGATCACATCACTGCTCATTTTCATAACGGGACACGGCATCATTTCAGGACCCACAGGAGACTTGCCTTGCGCTGTAAGGGGTTGCCGCGCCTTCTCAGTCATGTGTCCCCGCCCTTTCACAACTATCACAGCCAATCAGCTGCTCCTGGGAACAGGAATCACCCCTAAAGCTGACTCCGAACACTTAAATGCAATTCCTCCTCAGTGGGTGCTAAACAAATTTTATTAATGCTTCAGAAGGAATGCATCTTTGAGCTGCAGAGATGGAGTGAGAGCTGGAAGCAGAGAGAGGCATATTTGCCTGGGCACTTTGAAGCAAACCGATAGCGACTGTCCCTGCTGTGCCACGCAAATTAAAAATGTAAATGTGAGATTTCAAATTTAGATCTTTCTGGAGATGCAAGAGGTGCCTGAGCCAGCAAGCAGATGAGAAGATGAATGTACTGTGAGTAATTGGCTCGTTTTTAGGCCGCGTCACACCTCCATTCCCGCACAGCTGGCTGTGAGTCAAAGCCTCCTGTGGACGGTGCACGTCGAAGGCCTGAGCTAAGGTCCATGGGGAAGCTCTGAATCTGCATCATGGGGTGGCTTTGCAGTACTGGTGGAAAGCCATATGGCATGGGGGGCCGGTTTGCACCGTCAAATAATGGCGCCCCCTAGAAACTGTTTATATTGGTTGACCAGCTCTGCCACGTCCTGATAGTCTGGGTCGTGAAAATCAGCACCATGAGTTCAGTATGGCAGCTCTTCAGATCTGTCTTTTGCTGCTCCATTACCACCGTGGAGACGTGAGTCAGCTGTTACTTAAGGTGGGAGCTAGTCAAGAAGCAGATATATTGTAATATCCCCCATTATAATCCTGATTGTTTTTTTTTTTTTTTTATTGCGGTTTCCCCTTTTGACACTTAAATGATGGGCTGGTCCACCTGGTTAAAGGCAGTTTCGGTGCATGTTGAAAAGGCCAGGTGCACGCTGGTCCTGCTTTCACCCCACTCAACAGGTTTCCCAGCTCAGCAAACAAGCTACAAAATGCTCCACATCCTCATTGTATATTCTGGGGTGGGGAGCATGACCATACCTGCCCCGGTAGTGGGTTTCAGGCCAGAACAGTGTGTTTATTAGAACACCTGCGCAGCAAAATGCGGCAAGGCTGTTAGACCTCCTGTGTGCATCTGCACGCGCGTGCAAGTCGGGCATGGAGCCTATAACTCAGTCAAATGCCGCATGTGATTTATGTAGCGATGGTTTGTGCTCCTGGCTTCGGGTCAAGCCAGAATTCCCATAGCACTGCACGCCTGCTAATGTCCTCCTGGTTCCTTCCCTCCTTCTCTGGAGAAACCTCCAGAAATCTCCACAAACTGGGCGTCTCTCCAGAGTGGGTCTCCACACATCTAAAGTTGTTTCGACAGCGTGGGCTTCAATCCTAAAATCTATCTTATGAACATAATATGCCCCCTAAAATACATTTTGCTCATACATAAGTCATTTGCCATGCTCTTGAAATTCCTAGGCTTTTCCCTCTGAGTTCTTAAAGGAAATTGCTTTTCATATATTACTCTTACCCTCTGAAAAAGGATTTTAGAAAGGGTTGGGAAGCTGACTCTAATTTCATTACTATAACCGAAGAAGAGAAAGATCGATACCAAATCCCACTGCATTACCCTCAGTGCTTGTTATGCTCTCCCACTCAGTACTGAAGCCAAAGTGAGCACTGTATTTGGCTGGTTTCTGAAGACAACAGGCCCACCCAGCTCTTGCGTGTAAGTACATTATAATTCACTTTGAGGACATCGCTTATCATAGCTGTTTCCTTCCTTGCTCACACTTTTAGGTATTTGCCAGTAGTTCTTCAGCAAAATGTGAGGACCCAGCGACATTCAATGTGAGGACCCAGCGACATTCAGACTCCACTCCTGTTTAATGACATTACTGGACCAGCATCTCAGCTGTTAGTCTCCAAGTTAGTTGAGAGTTGGATTTCAGATTCTCCTAAGAACAAATTGGTGCTTTGGGAGTTAAGCCAACCGGAACATGCTGGAAAGCGCATGAAAGATGGGCAGGGTGGTGCTTAAAACAGCCGCTGGATCACAGAAATTTGATGGATTTCACCTGCGGCACTCTGGATGGCAGGGTCGGCTTGTGTGGGTTGTCCTCTGCAGGCGGCTTGAGCTGCAAACATCAGGATGAGAGTAATGTGGTCCCTGCTGAGATTCTGAGCTTCTCCGCTGATGCCAGGTGAAACCAGGCCAGATCACAGACCCCCAGGATCCCAGTGAATGAAGCAGCCCCTGGGAGAGCATGCTTGCCTGGAATAACAAGCCAGGAGGGATTGGCTTCAGCGCACATTTCCCCGGAGACACCCCTTCTTCCATTTGGGTGCAGCTACTGCTAATTAGCTTTGTTAACACTGCATTCCAAATAGGGGAGTGTGAGGGTATAGTGCCCAACTTAAGGACATTTCTATATAAATCAAAATCAATTTATGCACTTCCACTTGCATTTGCATAACAATAAAAATACATTAAGTGAAATGTTTATATTACACCTGCCATCTGTTTGTGCTTCCAACTCATGGTGGGCAAGGTCGGGGGCGTACAGCAGTGTCGGGCAGAAGAATCAAGTGACGGGGCTTTTTAGTTAGTCATCTGTGCCTTGTTTTGAAGCACCTATAAATTGACGTTTTATTTTTTGCTCCCTCCCATGACCCTGCAGTGAGCAAAGATTATTTTGTTCTATGATACACCCACTTGAGTTTGTTGTTTTTTAATGCTCACTGAAACATCCATCCATCCATCCATCCACACAGCTAATCCAGTACTGGGTTCTGGTGCCCGCTGAAACATTGTTTCATTGACATGACCAATGTCCTAATATGTCCCCATCCATCCTGTAAAAAAACCCAAAAAATTTCCATCCTGCTCCTCCCCGTCTCACATAACTGGGGCAGGGGTCTCAGACCAATGACCACATACTTCATGCTCACAGCAACTTGGACTGACAACATAATGCAAAGACAACAATAAATAGTAGGAGCATGTGATTCAGCTGTTTTTCTTATTTATAGCAAACAAGCAGGTAGTTCAAGACAATAGGTGGGAAAATCCGTCACAGGAATAAAGCAGCTTGTGAATCTCATTAATAAAGGAAATAATACAGGTGACCTGGAAGCTAAACATATATGACAGATTATGTCGTCCTCGGGTAATGCTGACCTTGACCATGACCTAACAGAGAGTGCAGCAATAAAATGCAAACTCGCGTGAGCAAACGCAGCGGTGAGAGAGCTGCTCGGAACAAACAAGACAACAGCTGCTCATTATAGAGTCGATTATTTATCTAGGATTCTGCAAATGGAGCAGAGTGTGTTTTATGACAATGCAGTGGAGTTTGATTATTGTTATTGACCTGAGGGCACCTGGTACCAAAACAGTTGTGTCTTTTGCTTATGTGTGTTTGTTTATGTTCGTTGGATGCGGGGGGGGGGACAGACTTATGTATTATTTAATACATAAAGAGAGAAGTATTATTCTAATAGCAAGATATATGCCCACCCCCACTTTAACCCGATCAGACGACTAAAGACTGCTTTGCGAAGGCAGAGACATTTCTTTCCCGACTGTAACACTAATGACAAGAGCAGGCAGGTGTTGGTTCCACAAGTCATTCCCTATTGCCTTTCCCACCCAATCAGAATCTGCGTCCCCTCAACGTTCCTGATCCCCCTGAAAAAGCCTCAGTGATCATGGCTGACAGAAACGATCTTCGGGTAGAAACTGGAAAATGGGGACTTTGAAACTGCTGGTTTACCATGTGCTACAAGTCAACAGCTGAATTCACTCAGATCAAACAGCTAAGTTCTCTAATCATCAGGTTGATTACAAACCTGTAGAACCGTATTAGTAAACCCAAAGGATATGTAATTAGTTAATTAATTAGTGTTTTGCCTCAGGAGTAACACGGGGTGATAATCAAAACCAAGTCAATATCAAACACAGACGATGCTGGAACTACCAGGATTAATTACGTGCCCACAAGCCTGGCATTTCACTGCTCACTTCAAATACCTCCGTCACATCAATAGGATTAGCTTGTTGCGAGAGACACGGTAAACAGACAGTTTCCATCACCCCCAGTGCAGCACTTGCTTTGACATGGAACAATGGGTTTTCATTGGCTAGCAGACAGGAAGTGAGATCGCTTTGTTCAGGGACAAGTTCCTACAGGACCTGGTCCTTACTGGCTCTTCCTAAAGTACACAACAAAAGTCTGACATGGCGAGTCATTACAGTCCTTCAAAGGAATATTGTCAGCTCCTTACATGAATGAAAATCGCATCCAGGGAGTTCAACTTGTCAATAAAACCCAAATTACAGCTGACCAGATGGTGTAATACCGCACACAAGGGGATCCACATTCCCAGCCCGATTCACTTCCCTTTCGATACCACCATCTGTTAAATATTCAATGTCCGTAAAGTAGTCAGTAACTCTTTAAATAACCTGTGTCCCAGTTTCATACACTTGCAATGTTCATAGATGTAGTCATTCTTGGAGTGTGACTCCTTTTAGACTGAAAGAAAGACTTCAGTGTATTTTGATGTAATGACCTTGTACAGTAGGTTCCCAACCCACAGAACTGGTGTGTGGTCCATATTCCACCAGGTCAGAGCACTGGGAATTTTGTGGAGGAGTTGGATAATTTCCAAAAATATACTATATATTGGCACTTTTTTACGATCCCTCATGCTTGCGCATTTTGCTTGCATCTGAAAATAAAATGGAAATAGTAAAAGTTATGAAATCATCCATTGATCTGCCGCGATGGCCCCTCCCCACACTGCCGTTTTACTGGTCAGTGAACATAAAAACACTGGGAACTCTTGCTGTATTGTATGGATGCCAGAGCTGACTGGGGCAAGAAGAGAGATCATTCCAGTTAGCAGGAGAGCAAGACTTCAGTGTCACATGTACTTATCTAGTAAATTAGTCCTACCATTACAAAAACCATCACCCTCAGAGCACTTAGCAGAGTACCCTTAAATCTTTCACTTGACAGATTTATCCAGAACAATTGGCAAAGCTTGCCCATTTCTAAAGTTGCATCCTGGAGTAACTTTAGTTGGGTTACACAGCCCATCCTATAACCTGACTTAAAAAGTGACCTTTTGGGCACAAACATTCTCCTTTAACTACTATGACTACATACAGTAGGTCACTGACCCATGTTAATGGCTTTGAACACCCAGCCTGTGAGGAAGTTGTGCATTACTGTGTGTTTAATGGTTAAAGAGTTCAGTGAACAAACACCATGGTATGACGATTAACTCACTCAGGATCCCTTACGTATTGCTCAGGTGAAATGGAAATATTCCCCTATGAAAAGAAGAATGAATTATTTTAAAACTCATAAGAATATGTGCTTGTGTGAGTAGAGAACAAGCTGAAGGAGCCAGAAAGAAAATTCCTGGAAACACCTGACTATCAGCACTATATCTGGCCATCCCAAACTATTGAGATGATCTTCATTGTCTGGAAACACATATGAGCCTCGCACCGTGATTGGTGGATGGGCTAGGGCATGGAGGGAGCTGCTGCTATTGGTCCGCAGGTTGAGGGGCGTGGGTTACACTCACACATTTGTACAATAATGAGCCTCTGTGTTTGGCCTCTGTGTCCGTGAGTGGAAGGGGTTTGAATCCCATATTCGGCAGAATAGTCACATCACCAATGAGCCCTGAAAAATGCGCCAAGGACACTGGGTAAATGACTCACTGTAAGCTTCATTCTCACCTATGTATGTCTTAAAGCAGAACAAGATGAGGAGAAGTAAAGAAGTCCAATGTGCATATACAGGTAATTTTTAATTTCCTATCATTACAAGGATGCAGGAGGCCATGGCCATTTGGGGAACTTGGATCTTCTCATAGTATTATTTTATTATTAGTATTATTAATATGCAATATTCAAGCCTGTCACTGAAATGGTGATGTCAACAACACCAACCTTGTAAAGCCAAGAGATAAGGCATGCCTGGTGTCTGAAATTGCCATATCACACACCGCTTCCCACCACACGGGCTGTGGAGAGGCTCAGCAACAAAGCCGACACGCCGATTAAATAGACAAATTGGCCGGGGAATTAAATCCCCAGCCCCGCATTAAGGAAGCACCCATGAGCCTCCTATGCTGCCGAGACAACAATGCAGTGGAAAACAAGAGCTGTATATTCCATGTAATCATCTAATTTCCCCCCTCATTCATGCAATAACATGAGGAAACACATTAAAGATTTCAACAGCCACAGACACCGCTTCTGTTAGTGGAGAAACTCTATAGTTTTAAACGTCTAATATTTGGGTGATGGTCTACAAGGCATCCTATACTCTAGGAACTCACATAAATGAGCTTGCAGTTGCGTGACCCTCTACAATAACACTGCTATGACCATCCTGTCTTCACAAATCCCAGTCAACACAGCTGAATGGAACATTTTGAGGGCTGAATGAAGCCCATCGATCTCTAGGGGAGAGTGCTTCAGGTCCCACCTCCACTGACCCCACCCACCGGACCACTCCGGCAAAGATCCCACAACATCACACCAGGCTTCCAGCTAACAGCTCTCACCCCAAAGGTTTCCCGTTGAACCTCTGTCAGGCCATAGGGGGCTGGGGAGGGGGGGGGGGCTGTGAATATAGAGGACAGTATAAGGATTTGGTAGATGCTAATACTTCATGACCTATTTTGGTGAGGTGTTCTATAGCTGATGATTCCTCGGTCTCACTTTCAATAAAACACGACACCCAACCCTTCTCTTGGGTAAGGGATATTCATTTGACAACCAGTGACACCTCAGCTGACTTGGAGGGGCTTTAATTGAGGAAAATATGGAACAGGAGAGACTAGGAAGGAGCGTTCGGTGTTGAATGAAAATACAAGAACAGAACCTTGCTATTCTCGGCATTTGTAATATAAAGTCTTAGTCATCCATCTGTAGCTCCTGGTCTTTGTCTTCCCATATGCCTGTTTCATCCTCTTGCTCTCTGGGACTTCCTTGGTGTTCCTTTTGCGCCTTGGGTGTCTTTTCCTTCCATTCGATCTCTCTGCACCTCTCCACCCCCTGTGGCCTCTCCCTGCTGTACACACAGGCATCACAGCGAGCCAAAAAAGACAGCAGACGCCTCTCTTTCTCAGGCTGGTGCTCCCATTTCTCTGGCAGCCCCATAGAATTATGGGAGTCTTCCCCTGGGAAAACAGAGACTTCAAACGTGCTGGGCTCCACACATGTGAACCAGAGGGGAAAACTGCAAGCTTGCCTACCAAAAGCAATTTCAAGGCAAGTCACTGCTGCCTTCGAAAAAAAGGCAGGATGGATATTCTCCAGGCCTGTGTTTTCCAAAGAGCAGCATCGTTGACCTCTGCGTCCAGTGGAAGAGCGACTGCAGATGCAAACCCAGCCATCCTCATTGATGTTTCTGCACACGATGCTTGGCAACCACAAATAAACAAAAAAACCAGCAGCTAAGAGCACATCCACCACCCAGCAACAAACATCTGGCACAAAACAAATGTTTGTTTGTTTTTATGTTTTGCCCCACAAAGCAACATGCTGACATTAGCTGTTTTTCTTAGAAGTTCAGCACGCCTGGGATGGAGGACTGTGAATAGGGGGCCATTTTTGAGAGGGGGTGACCTTCAGATTCCCAGACCACTCCATTAATGGCCCTACAGGGTATCATAAGGCGTGCCTGTGTTTCGCAGTCCACACGCTGAGTATGTCATACTGGTCCTAATGTCCCTCACGGGAGACAGAATGGTTAAGAGGGAAGCCCGCTCTGACCCTCATGATGGTCATTGGGATGTGTGTGCAGACCAGGGCTCCATTTTAGTCCAACATCATTCTCATATCATTCCCTCTCTCTATGTCTTTCCCTCCTTCTCTCTCCCTTTCTCTCTCTCCCCCCGCTTCTCCTTTCTCCCTCCTTCTATCCGCTATCCCCTCTCTTTCCATCTTACAAGAACACATCTTTCTTGTGTCCCTCCCCAAAGCACAAATCGCCGCTCTGGCCAGACACACTGTTCCTGCTGGGGGAGCCTTTAGGGGGAGCGGGAGGTTACTGGCCTCTCTGGCTCTGAACTTTGTTTTGCTGCTAACAGAAAACATCTGGGCAGTGTCAGTCCTGAAGAGGAACCACCCCCGCCCCACCTCCCCCGGGCCACCCCCAGACACACGGACCTGCTGCTTCTGAAGCGTAACAGGATCTCTGCAGTTACAAATACAAACCGCTTTACGACACACACAAACACACACAGAAATAAAGAGGTACACAGATAATGCAGCAACATTAATAAACATATACATATGTACACAAGAAACCACACCCACACAACACGTTAGCACAAAACCACACGCATGCCTACACATGCAAAACTACACACAAACACATACACACTATCATGGAAATAAGCATTCACACACTCAGTCACACACACACCCACACACACACTGTCTGCCCTGCCATGGTCTCAGATGCACATAACATCAAGCAGAGCCTCGTTAATATGCATATTTTAGGATTAGCATACTCACCCCCATAGGCCTGCACTGCTCATCTAATCGTTCATCTAATGGGATTCGTGACTTGTCACTGCAGCTGGTCCCGCCCACAGCCAGTCCCACCCACGGAGGCAGAGCTGTCACGGCACCAGCTAGTCGAATATGACAGTGAGGGGAGGAGGCCAGCTGTCCTCTGCATTAGATCCTCTTACCTCCATGTTCCTAGTCCAAAGTCACAGGGGACCATCAGCTGCATGCAGCTACCAAGCTGGGGTCTCTGCTTGCATAGTCCGCCATCTTAAACGGGGCTTGGACACCCCCTGCCAATCACAGACGAACATTGACCTTCAGGCTGGGGAGCCGCCATGAACGAATCAAAAAACAAAAGCCCTTCAATAATCCCCCACAACACTAGGGAAATAGATTATGATGTTTTTGGTGTACATCAGCAATGGGATTGAATATGCAATGATGTAAGTGTGCCTTTGCTAGTGCACACACTTGCATGCGTGTGAATGTTTTCATGTATGCGTGTAGCAGGGAGGATGTCATCGGCCACATGCGACACCAAATGCAGGCTACTGTGTCTGACTTTATAAATGCAGCCATCGTTCAGCAGCCCCCTTGCTGCTGAGAGCCGCATTAACAAGGTGAGATGCTAATGTCTGCGAAAACTACTCTGTTACCAGAGTTAAGATCCATAGAGAAGTTTCCTTTTAAATGATCTATACTTTGACCATAATAGAGAAGGGGTTGTGGGTGTAACAAATTATAGGATGTACCATATAACAAAAAGGTTACCATATAGCCAAACATAATGTTTAACTTTGGTAGAAAGAAAAGCAGTGATTAGTGGTGAAATAAAGTTGAAATCCATTGGGATATATGGCAGGGAGGTTACTCTAAGATGAAAAAGTATTTGTGCCATGTGTGTATATTAGTTGGATCACCATGTGGGTTTGGTTGGATTGGTGATCGATTGCTTTTGACGGTTTATGAAAGTGTTCTGTTTTGTGTTGTGGGTGTCAAAAACAAAGAAAAGATGAACGACTGGCTCCAGAGCTTGGTTGGTTTGTGTCTTGATTCACCTACAGTAAACAGGAGAAACTCAAAATAATATTTTTAGATATTTGATTTGGTTAGTATGATGGTCACCTGTCCTAACACTGCTGGTTCTGATTCTCCATTATTGCAGGAACATACACCCATGGTGCCTGACTGCCACATGCCCCTGCTACAGTACCTCCCTAACCGCACTTGTACCCTGTGTGACCTTTGACCCCGCTGTCTCCCGGCCCAATAAAAATCAAATATCATTGTTTATGTGGACAAAGGAAATAGGGTTGAGGCCACGGTAAATGTTTGTCTGTGAAAAATGTGGTGTTTGGTTTCATATATAGAATGTTTAATCTACTGACAGCTACGTTTGAATGGAAAGGTTTACAGCTGTCCTGCCATGTCTCCGATCTGTGCTTGCCCACAATCATAAATCAGACCTCTTTGGAGTGTGGTCGCGGCTGAAATCCCCAAATGCATTCACACGCGAAAATGAAAATATTTACGTCAGGCCATGGAGATATGGGCTGGTATGGGACGGCAGAGCAGACAGCAGAGCAG
>JABFEB020000001.1:49410877-49424036 GCA_019775895.2 Stomatorhinus ivindoensis | reverse complement strand
ACGCGAAAATGAAAATATTTACGTCAGGCCATGGAGATATGGGCTGGTATGGGACGGCAGAGCAGACAGCAGAGCAGCGCTTCAGCGTGCTGGGGAATAGATGAATTGTGATGTTGCTGTTTGAGGAAAACCAGGCCTCTGGCAGAGAAAATGTATAGAAAGGTGCCACTTTGGGGTTTAACCTCGTCTAAGCCTGTTGGGACAGACTCAGCTTGAGGTAACCGAGCTTCCAAATCTCTCCCACATCACGCTGAGATAAACCATCCTGCACTCCCAGTATGAGCAGGAGCGCTCCCAGTCTGTACTTCCAGCCCTACCAGAAATGCTCTACCTCCCTCCCAGTGCTGCTAACTAGGCTCTCCTTCTCTTCCAGTCCTCCCAGCTATGCTTTTCCTCCCTTCCAGTCTTCCCAACTAGTCTCTCCCTCCCAGTGCTCCCAGCTAGATTGTCCCTCCCTCCCCGTCTTTTCATCCAGACTCTTCCTCTTTTTTCCAGTCCACCCACCAGGTCTCTCCATACCTCCCAGGCTTCCCAGCTAGTCTTGCCCTCCCAGTCCTCCCAGCTAGGTTGTCCCTCCCTCCCAGTACTCCTAGCCACACCCTCCCGCACTGACAGTTTCACCAGCAGCACATAGCTTGGCTGGAGGGGAAGTAGAGGAGGGAGGGTTCTGTGTCCATGCCCAGACCCAGAGAATGTGGGAGAACAGTATTAAACCGGCCCCCTCTACATTATTCCAAACACCGGATCTGTGTCCAGACATAGCCTTGTGGGATTACGGTGAGCCCAGTCCTGGGAGGCGGAGAAAACGAGAAACAGAGCTGGACAGCTTCATCTGCAGATAGACAAGCACTCGCAGTTGTTCCTGAAGCACGGAATCTGGCGAGAAGGTGGGCCTGAAGCACGGAGTCTGGCGAGAAGGTGGGCCTGAAGCACGGAGTCTGGCGAGAAGGTGGGCCTGCTGCCCCAGTGGACGCGCTCATGCCAAAACATCGCTAATGGGAAAGAGGTTTATGCTTCAGGTTTGTTAATCAGAGCCCGGCTTTGGACCATCAGGTTTCCTCTCAGTCCTGCTTTATTCATCCAACATCTTTGAAAAAAAATGAAGCAACAAAACCGACCAAGATGAAGCCAGACGGTTGTGCAAGAAGCAGATCCTCAACATTCACAATGCTACAAGAGATCTGTGGCAATGCAAATGACAGGAGGGATCCATCCCAGGCCCCATTCCTAGAATGAACAACAAACAAGACTGAAGAAGTGAAGCTCAAGGACTAAACCGTTACACAGACCACCAGAATTTCATGAGTCAGGACAAAACTTCAGTTTGTTTATCATGAGATAAGGTCACAGGGAAAAACAAGCTGGCATTTCCAATTCATTAAATACATTTCTGAGAAAGCAAGGTCAGCCTGTCTCAGCAGCCACTGGGGCTGTGGGCCTTGCTCAAGGGCTTGATAGTGACATCATGCAGCCAAGCCTGGGATTTCAACCAGTGCCCTTCTGATCACCTGCTGTGCCACATATACAAGTCTCAGGTGCCACACCTTGTACAAAACATAAAATGTTTTCCACATTTCCATAAAAATGGTACATGATGAATTTGAACTTGACATTTCGGTGAATAAATGAAAATGGAAAAAAGTGCACTCCTCCAGTGACAACTTGCAACCATGTCACTGGGATGGTCTGCAGGCTTGAGGCTGAAGAATGTGGATGTTTTCCAAGGTGGGAGACCTAGATATGTCAGAAAAGTCACGTTTTCAACTCAGAGGCAGTGGAATTTCACCCCAGTGACTGAACATGTCGGCCACAGCGGCCCCCGTAAATTTGCTTGTCACGTTGTGTAAATATAATGGCTGGGGGTGTTTTTCCCCTGAAGAAAAACAGCAAGTTTCCTGGTAGAGGACCATGAGGAAGGAAGGTCAACAGGCAGCAGACATTCTTTTACTCCCATTGAATGTTCAGCAGCTCCAAAGAGTATGCACCTGCAATGCTGGACAGCAGGGGAGAAGCCCATCAGTAAGAAATACGCCTTCATGCCGCCCTGCAGCTCCAACCTGCTGATGTGAAAAACAACCTGCTGGGTGTCAACAACCTTTAACTGGACCTTCGCTCCTCAAGGTGAAATTTCTAGAAACCGCCATGCTTTTGATGTGCTCATTGAGAGTTTGTTTTTATGCAAAAATATTCTGAGGGCAGAAGGAAAAATGATTGGTTCAGAGAGATAACCAATCAGATTAAAGAGGAGGTGTGTCCAAGCAGTAGAGGAAGCAGGACCAGGCAATCAGATGTCTAGTTCCCACCTCCAGTAGTTACTTAGACCCACCTCCTCTACAATCTGATTGGCTACCTCTCTGAACCAATCTGAACATTTTTGTTAAAGTAAATCTCCCACAAGCTGGTAATGTGCTGGAGGATTCAGAGGCTGCAGGCCCTAGACGGGGCTTAAGAAAACAGCAAGCAGGAGCCATCATAAGCAGTGTGTCTCAGTGGGTTAGGATACCGTCACTGCTAGTTAAAATCTTGGGGTTGGTAGATTTCACAGTTAGGCCCTTGAGCACAACACTTAACCCCAAATTGTTCTTTCTGGATAAAAGTAAAATGTTTGTTACTTTACATGAAAGTGTCTGCTAAAAAATATATAAATGTCCTAGTTAAAGGTCAGAGCGTTAATCTCAACAATCAAAAAGACAGAAGTAAATCATCCAGACACAACTAGAGACTAAGCCCAGACTGGGTCAGCATTACTGCAATAAAATAAGGACACAGCCAGTTTCATTCCAACCGCATCTGAGGTGTCACCTTTATGGGAAGTTCAATACCAGTACAGTCCTCTTCACACTCAACAGGAAGCTGCATAAGTCCATCTCATAATGGGGGTCAGGGTGAAAGGTCAAACCGTTGGCTCTGTGATGCACTCTCAGGCACACTCAAGCAACACCTCATCAAATCAAGGATGATACTTGACCTGCACTGCTACTTAGAATAACTGATTGATTCACGGGTCAGTCAAGTCCTGTAAGTGTAGGAACCTGGTGGTCTACACTGCAGATTCACCACCAGAACTTAATAATTTCATCCATAGGCTTATACTTAGGGCTTAATCCTCATAGTCTTAGTCTAAAATGTGATGAATTTAGAGTTGAAACATGAAAGGCTAATTTTCAAAAAGTAACCACCCCTTAATAATTCTGTATCAAGTTCTCAGTACAAATCTCAAGAAAGGAAACTTCTTCCATCCTTCCAATTCCTGTTAAATTAAATTAATATACAAGTAATGGATTTAGTTTATAGCTGCTCTTTCCCCCTGAAAGGCCTTATGTTATGTTTGTTTTTTTCTGTTTTAGATTACAAAATAAGAATGGGAGGAGATCAGATAAGGGCTTTTAATGGTTTGTGACAGGACAACAGTCAAACACGAGGAATCTCTATCAGATAGACTCTGTGTGGGATGATGCTAATCTCACAGCATTGACATTGTGTGGCTTAGTGGCTCAGGCTGCTGTACCTGTGATCAGAAGGTTGCTGATTTAAATCTCAGGGTTGGCAGGGCCTGACTGACCCAGTCCTCTCCCAACAAAAGAGGAAATTGCACTGGATAAATCCATCCATTTTCCATACCTGCTCATCCTACTGGGTCACAGGGGGTCCAGACCCAATGGACATGAGGCGGAGAACAACCCTGGACAGGGGGCCAGCCCATCACAGGGCACACACACACACCATTCACTCACGCAGGCAATTTAGCAACTCCAATTAGCCTCAGCATGTTTCTGAAATGTGGGTAGAAAACAGAGTGTCTGGAGAAAACCCCACATGGAGAACATGCAAACTCCGCACACATATAACCCAGGCAGACTCGAACCCAGGTCCCAGAGGGGCGAGGCAACAGTGCTAACCACTGCACCACCATGTCACGCACTGGGTAAACGTATCTGCCAAATTGTAACAAAATTGTAAAATGTAACATATAGGATTGATGTGACGTGAGTGCTGTCTATACAGACCACATTTTGTTTCTCAAAGAAAAATATTAGCAGGTCTTTTTGCGCCTTGTCAGTCACAGTGTGGCATGTCTACCTCGGCCCTCAAGTCTCACAGCTAACAGCTCATCTGCTCTGTTTTGGTGAAACATCCAGCAGATATTTCAGATGCCCCTTGCTCTCTCTTTGCGTATTAATTCAGAAAACAGTATATGGATCCTTTGAAATGACTCAAGCCCAGGAGCAAAACTCACATCAAAGGGTAAACTGATCAAAACTCCCCAGGCCTCGCGTAGGACTTTACAGCTTCCTCAGCTCAGAAACACTCGACTTTGGATGCCAAACACTTGTTTATAAGAACCCCNNNNCCAGCTGTATGACATGCTTCAGATTGTCGTTTTCAGAAAGGGTTTCAAAGGTACCGAATAACTGCAGAATCTTTAAACCAGCAGTAAAATCAACAGGAAAAAAAGAGCGGAGATGGTCTTGGCTCGCAACTTCTGTGAGTGGTTTGGGAAATAATCTATTTCCTCTTTGAGTTCTGAAACCTACCCTGTTCTGTGCTTTCACCATCTGGAACCAAGGAGGCTGCCAGCTTTGTTTATTTTTCTTGTATTATTTTCCTGAGATGTGCTTCTGGGCACCTGGATCTACAGCATAGCCTGATGAACAGGTCAGATAGATAACAGGCAGTTTATCCCCATACTGATTACCGGGCTCTTTCAGTGAAAACCTCTCAGCATCATTGCTAAAGGCTCCACTAAACATGCCTCAAGTGAACAACTAGATATTTACATCAGATGAGTTGAAAAGCATGCGGTTGATCTCACCCCCCTGTTGCCGAACCAAATGCCTTAATCCCATTGAGGTATTTTTCTTCTGCAAAGAAGCTCCTTATCTCAACAGGGCTAAAAAAAAACAAAGAATAGTGAAAAATAACATGTTATTAGGCTGATCTGTGCTGTCAGCCTGTTTATGGGACCTTCTCTGTCTGAGAGATGGCAGGTGTTATAAATAATAATTGAGGGGTTTGTAGAAATAAATTTTTTTCCCAGAAGTAGAGGGGTCTAGAGCGATCAGGACACCTGGGATGCCTGGAGTACATCCTGCATTTCAGGAAGTGCGCAAACCCCCCCAACACACACACACACACATACTGCCATTTTCCCTGAATTCCACATGGTAGGAGTTTCTGGGTCACACCGGGGACGGATAGAGAAAAGGGAAGGAGGCCGTCTAAATTTACAGAGCTTAGAAAATTTCCAAAGTAGGTGGGACTTCTTCCCAAGAGACAGACACTCGTCCTTACAGGCTCGAGTGAGTGAGGACAACACTGGGGTCGTGTTTGCGGAGCTCAAGATATCACAGACTAGAAACAGAGCTGAGTCACTGTGGCCACACAGGCTTAGCGATGCGGATTTATGCAAACGCTGTTTATGTCATACTGACTCAGAGTCACTGCCATGGAAACTTTGCAGAGCTAATCAACAGCTATGAGGCTGTAGGTGACTGGTTGGGGATGGTCACTTCCTGTGACCTCCAGTTCTTGTCTACCATATCGTCAGAAGGAAGTGAGCAGCAATCTGACTCATCCTAATCAGGTTCTCCACACTGGGGTAAATAGATTAGAGATAGTTGTGTTTAATAGGATAAGTGCTGAATATTCATCATTTAACATGATGAGACCAACAAAGTGCTTTAGAGCACAATTAGCCTGGGTAATATTTACCTGGGTTTTCAAAAACAGCAAGAAATTTTATGGGAGATATTTAACAAAGAAGTTCAGGTTAAGCATTGTGCTGCAGGGTACAGCAGTGGTGACTCTCTGGGGATTTAAATACAATTCACCACTGCCTGCAGCACCTGAGACATGGTGAGGAATTAATGGGCAGAGAGCCAGTACAGTGTGTTTGGCAGCACCATCAGAGCTGGATTGGGGGGCTACGGCACCGAGACTGTGGGCTAGGATGCAAATGTTTTGACTCTTGCAACCATTCATCAAGTGGCCAGAGGTGAAACCTCCTTGCAATCTTCCCTGCAACCTCACACTAAGCAAATGACTGTAACCTCGACGAAAATATTCTTCCTCATTAACAGGCTAAACAAGCCTGCTAACGATGAGCAGGCTTCATCATGATGGAAGCTCATTAAGATGATATTGACCGCCTGAACTCCAGCTACCATGCTCTGCCTTACTCTGAACCACAGTTATATGTCTTTACTATTGTGTTGCTAGCAGATTTACCTCTTCTGGTGATTATAATTGTCAAGTGACTTGGCCTCCTCTCATCCCTTATTCAACATAAGGTTTAACGCTGCCTTAACACTGTCCCATCTCTCTGCCGTGACTTATATTGTGAGCGCATGCTCTATGAAAGCTTGCATTGGTTCATCAAGGCCAATGACATCATTAAAACTGGGTGTGGGTGTGGGGTATTTCTTGGCTGAAAATATATCAGCTGCCAGTTGACCTTGGTCCTCCTCTGGGACATTCTTCGGTAACATATTCAGACTCTTTAACACTGTGGTAGCATCAACAAAAAGCTACCACACTGCACAATCACTGCACAGAAGAATGGTGAAAATAAACCATTATTCTGTTTACAGCATCATAAAAATTCTGTCTGTAAATGCTGCTTATATGATAATCTAAAGTGCACATGAGTTTATTTTTAATATGCTTTACTGACTCATCCACCCAGCCAGTATACCATAAAATTATTTTGTAATTAGAGTTGAGCATGCTTGTATTGTTATGAACAGGACTTTCTGCATAAGCACAGAGATATCTACAAAAAAACCACACCAGCAGGACAAGCATAATGTAACTCTGTTTGACAAGCTGTCACCGTTGGGGTTTGCATTCTTCGTTCCTGCTCTCCTTTCCAGAAATACTTGAAAACAGCAGAATTTGGATGTTACAGACTATAACACGGCTTCCCAGCAGGCAGGGCCAAGATCTACAACTTCATGACATTGTGGGAAACGCTAATAAGATATTACAGCTCAGAGGAGTAAATTTAATTAGATTAATTGGGTAAAGTGATTAGATTAAAAGGGTATGAGGTTTTGTGGGCTGCATCACTCTCCACAAAGTTACATTCGGGTAACTGTTTCCTTTGAGATATGCACTGGTTTCAAATACACATAAAGGATGGGGTCTCTTCTATATTTGCGTGTCAACATTTATACACATTTTAGCAGCCACTTTGATAGTGCTTTGAAATGGAACAAATCACTGCAAAGGACGCTGTGAGAAGATTCGAGATTCGGATGCGCCTCTGTAGAACCTGCCTCAGTGGACGTCACAACTTATATAAAATGGCAAACGTTGTCTAAATTCTGACAGTGGGATACACAGCATAGGTAAAGGGAAGAGAAGACAGAGCCCAGCAAATCCTCCAGGCTGTGCTAACGAGCACCACAGCTAGCAGGGTGACCGCTAAGCAGAGCTCCTCGCCTCACGGGCTCCCGGCTGATCCGTTGCCCTGACACGGCTCCACTGTGATGGCCAATCAGCCGAGAGATGAGCCTGGGAGATAATAACCCCACATTGCTTTATTTTTAGGGTTTTCGCTCCAATCTGGTCGTCTCTTGTGTGGGTTTTTTTTGTGGTGGCAAATCTCAGGGCAGTGTCTGCTGCTGACGCTGCTGTTTTTAGACATATTTGTGGAGGATGAAACGATATGAATGTGAGGTAAACCCGTGGCACTCAATTATGGCCCAACAGACAGTGATTTGGATGAATCATTGCCACCCTGACAGATTCCTGAAATCCTTTATGTCAAAGACATACCTTATCCTCTGAGGCTTTGAAGCCTCCTGTCATTGGTAAAATTTTCGCCAATCAGGTTATGATGGGTGATGTCATGGGCTGCTACTTCCTTGAAATAAGAGGAACCGGCAAGTCTGGGCCTTGGTTTCTTGACGGTTTGTTTGTGTTATGCATTTTTCCCCCATGTCTAGGTTACGAAATGCTTGAGCTAAACAAAGAAACCAAAGAACGGCATCCATCATCTCGTAACTTTGATAAATTTTCCAGTCTAAACAAACCATTCCTACCTTCTCTATCAGGCGCTTCCCACTAAAAGCTGTCATGTGAACAATGACCAACAAGATGATCAATGTCTCATCAAAAAATAGAATCTATCTTCTCTTGTTGATGCCCACCTTCTCACCCAGGAAACTTTAAATCAACACATGGCGCCCATACTTCTCTGATTGGTTTCAGGGAGATTTGTGCTTAAGGTGAGAATTCCGTACCAGTCCTGCTCTCTGCCATTTGATGATCTCTTGGCTCTTATACGGCATAAAGATTTCTCTTGGAATGTGAATCGAACCTCAAAACTGAACATTTTTACATAAAAAGAAAAAAATGACATTCAGAGTGAAATATGAATGCTAAAAACCGATTCTATGTTTGCCTTTATGTTGTTAGGAGTCTTTCCATGGAAAATAAGGTCTTGACACAAATTCTGGCCATTAACTAACGACGTGTCCCGGTGCCAGGACTGGCCACACTGAATTTAGCTCCTCCTGCTTAGTTTGCCAAAAACGTTTTTCAGGGCACCGGAAACTTTTTCTCTGCATTTTCAAAATCTCTGGGACAACTAGAGTGGAAAAACAAGACTCTGGCAGTGGGATGTTATGAGATGCGACAGGAGGTCTCTGAGGCTGTGCCCTGAACACAGTGTGGGCCGGCCTGAGACTTATCTGAGAGAAAGAGCTATTTCAGATGAAGAAATATAGTCAATCATTGAACACCATTCGAGGAACTCTGGTCACACTGAGCAAACTGGTCAATTGACCACCTGCACGCTCTGTCCCAGGGGATTCACTTATGTTCTCACCATCACTGGCACTGGCATTGTCATGGAATGCCGCAGGGTGGGGGGTCTGCAGGCTGCAGCCCAGAACACTAGTTTAGTTGAGAGACAATGTGTTTGTAATGAAATTCCATGCCTGGGGGCAGCATTTAATGTACCTCATTTGGATTTTGGCGAATACTAGAAGGTTCCCTATTTCTGAGAAGGAGATCATGGAGGGAAAGGGATATTTCATCCCCTGCAACACATTTTTCCCATTTATTCACATCCCATAATACATTAGCTGGTAAACAGACATTATTTCAGAAGCCACTTTAACCCATTTAGATAACTCCAGATTCCGAGGTTCTCTTTAAGCTGATTACCTAAAGGCATCAGAGAAGACCGGAAAATTACTGCTATATTAAATAGCAAGAAGTGGACCTGTTAACTAAAAGCTGTGCTTCCAGCTAAGCTATGGAAAAGCTGGAAATGACAGGCAGCAATTTGACTGCGGAAAGATTGGCCTCCTACATGGCACCGGATTAACCAGCTGCCAATGATAACGTCCATGTGGTCTGAAATCGTGCACGACATTGTTTTACTAGCAAAACCCAGAAAGGCATTCGTGTTTAGTTCGTTACAGTTATTGCACATGGCACAGGATATATGCTAAAAGCTAATCTAATCGCTTCTCCTTGTAACAAAAAGCATTGAGGTTATACTCAGAGGTATTTTCACAGGCACGTGTTTGGAACTTAAGACAGATCAGTAATGGGCTTAATTCCTTTTATCAAAGACACAGTTCAAGCCAGAGATCTGATGGAGGAATGAGATTTGTAGCAAAGCGGAACGTTTTAGAGTTTCAGCATGCTTTTGAGAGGTATTTGATCCTGCCACATGGCGCCGATGCTTCCCGGAAGCTCCACGGCATTAAGCAGAAACAAAAAGCTGTGCTTGGAGCTTGGTTTGCTACTTTGGGTCACGTTCCACAATCTCGTTCAGGTTCTCGTGTCAGACATGGAACCACATCCTAAACAGTGAGCGACGACCTCCTCCACAAACAGCGCTTCTTACAATGCTGGAATGGTCATTAATCAATATCCGTCTAACAGTCAATATCTCTAACCCAATGTTGCCTTTGGAGCAGAAACCTGCCATCATATCGTGGTCAGCCTGAGGCCAAGAGGCTGTAGATGTTACTCAGATTCAGAGGAATTCTTGGTGGTTTCTGTGGAATGGCTGGAGTTACCAGTAAACTGTGCCAGGTAGATTACATCCAGATTGTGAATCAAAGCTCCAACCACCCAGCCTCTGAGCCTCAGAATGACCTCCCGTGGACCGACACCCATCCGTGGTTTCACTCAGATATTTTGCTGGACATCCCACAAATCCCAGAAGAATTCTATATCTAAGGGTCTAGGCTTGTCTCACAGAACTTTCGGCATGGCCCAGTTCAACTAGAGGTGACGCCTCCCCCTTCCCTTTTGTTTGGGACTGCTGCAGGGTCTTGCCAGCCATGGGCATCTCAGGACAATGACGGCATTTTCAGAGGAATGCCCTGAGGTCTCAGGGGAGTCTTGGATGAGAAACTGTCCTGCTCTCTCTGCCGTCATTCTGTGTTTGGCCAATGAATAATAACTGGGGGGAGATCAGCTCGAGTTGGGGTTCCTGTGAGCCTTGCCTAGAAAATACAAATAGGCTTCATGGTGATCAGCCTATCAGACACCAAAAATGGGGGGAGGTGAATGGTAAGTCAAGCAAATCAACGATAGCCTTCCTCCAACATCGTCTCATAAATATTTCAGTATGGATAGCTACCTCTGTTACTTAATGAAGATAAATTCAAATAAAACTAGCATCCATCAGAACAGTGGAACCCACTGTTTTTAAAATTTGGGTATTAATTAGCCAACATACTGGTAGTCATGGCATGTGTGAACCACTGGCAGGATGGGGAGCATGAAACTGAAAGGTTTCGCAGGAATGCTTAATGGAAACAAGATTTAAGGGAAGTGAATAGTGTGAGCTAGTATTTTCAGTGGGGGGGGGGTGCAGTGTCACCCCCCAGCCCATTGTCTGGAGAGGAGCTGTGTTGCTATTGTGTGTGTCTTCGGAGCTATGTGGTGGGGGAGGGGGAGTCCGGGGAAGGATCTGACTCCGCCCAGAGAAGATGACAGCATGCTTAAAAATGACGGAAAGCCTTGAGCTTCTCAGCTGCCCCATCTTGCCCTCAACGCTGCAGACCCTCAATTACACCAATAGGCTGTCAGAACCCGCTTCAGTCTCATTAGGCTTAAGGAGTTCCTCCCCAACCTTATGACCTGTCGAACAGAACTGGCTGGCAAAGCAGCAGTCCGACCTGGGAACCCGAATTCTTTCCTTAGACTCATATGTGGGTATAACTACAGCCATTTTGTCTCAAGGTTGTCGGGTTGATGGGAATGCCGAATTAACTAGCCTGAGCTGGTAGGGGGCATATGACTAGAAGCTAATGGCTCACTTCCATTCCACCAACACATTTTGGAAGCCTGTTATCCAAAGTGACCGATTAAAATCCCTAAGGGTTTGCTGAGGAAACATATCTCAGGCCTCTTTGTCCCTCGAGATTTTTTCCCTCTCCGGAGAGAGGTCCATACATCTGCATAAGCCAATGCCTCTCTAAAACCCCTGTCTCCATCAACACATGGGGGTGATATGTGTAGACAGGCTCCGTGAGACCCGAAGGCTGGGATGGAGAGTAAGGCTAGCCCCCAGGCACGGGACCGGCGGGCGACACTCGGCCATGATAATGAGGTTAGTTGACAGCGGGACGCTAATCCGGAGGAGCGTGATCATCACGCTACGTGACTGTCTTTTCAAAAGTCCCCCGAGGTCCCCTGTGAGACCCCACTTCGGGCTGTCAACGCAAGGAGCGGAACAGGGGCCCGTCTCCTGTCAGCTGTGCCCGGCGGCCAGGGATCCTGATGAAACGGAGCACCGCGGTCGGCGGCAGGACCGACTCCGATTATTCTGGATGATCCGGCAGAGATGATCACTCCCGGGGAGTGACAGTAATAGCGGCCAGAGTGTTTGCAGAGCTCATCCATATGAGGGCAAGGGTGTCAAAACATATTCATCATTTTCTTACGCTTGTTATGAAAATTAGGATCAGCTAATTAAGATACAGGATTCACGCAGTCATTTTGTCACGTGATACAGATGCTCAGTCTTTTTAATGTTTATAAATGAGCAGCCAATAAGTTCTGCTTGCATTGGGACTTATTCTGAAATACTGTATGACTGATGATGAAAAAATGTAAGTAAAACCGGAGAAGTTGGCAAAAATCATGATGTGACAATGTCAGGCTGAACCGGAAGGCGTTTAACATTTCAGAACAGCTTTGGAAAATTACCATGGCATGTACATTTCAGCATTTCACCAAATGGGAAGTAGTTTCCTGAAAAGCAGTTTGTGCTAGTGAGTGAAGATGCTAAATCATCATCATGTACTTTGGCTGACAATAGTAACATCAGGTTTGCTCACTGTACAGGTGGACAGCTTCTTATAGCTTCTGTGTATAACTGTTGACCCATCGACAGAACCAGATGCATATTTACACTGCAAAGAAAGGGCTGTAATTGGCATGGATTTAAACACAAGTCAGCCGTCTGACATGCAATTATTCCTCCATTGCTCCCCAGCATGCTCCGCAGAAAGAAAAAGGAAGTCGGATGCAAGGGTGTCAATCACACCTGCACCCCCTCACCCTTTCAGCATAATGTGCCCTCCTCCCGGGTTTAATGCCCACTATGCTGCCTTTTTTAATAGCCATCAAGGTAGGGAGAGGTGTGGGCATTGGGTCTCCACAGAAACAGCCCATTTTAAAATCAGTGTTGATATATCCTCAGTTCCTGCAACTGGACCATCACCACAATCTTTTTTTTTTTCATGGAGGCGTTGGAAAGAGCTTGGTTCCTGAGTACACACAGCACCAGTGACAGGGCAGGTTCAGGACGTGGGTCAGTCCTCCTTAGACTGCCAGCGGACACGGTACATTTGTATGGCCCATTACAGTCACAGACTTCTCAGATTCTGTGTCAGGTTCAGGCCGCTGGAAATGGGCAGGCATTTCTGTTCAGAGCAAAATAAAAATGAATTAAAAACCTGGCACCACCTCGGGGCAGCCTTCGAGGACCCCTTGGCTCCCGGAGTGATGCCAGCCGGGGCACGCGAGAGTGACGCCCAGGAGGGCTGGCAGGGAGCTAAGTGCCAGTCAGGGACATGGAGTGAAAGCAGGTGTCGGGTCACTTTACCCCTCGGTGGGGCTGGGAGGACAAGGCGCGCCGGTGGGGGCACCAGATGGCCGGGAATGGGGCGAGTTCGGGGGG
>JABFEB020000001.1:49386932-49396983 GCA_019775895.2 Stomatorhinus ivindoensis | reverse complement strand
CAGCATAGCCATCTGGCACCCCCCCCCCCCCTCCCAATTGGAAAGACAGTAGCAGTATGGGAAAGTAGCTGAATATTACATAATTATGGTAAGACAGTTCAGGCTTGCTCACACTCGTTTGGGCCACATAAATTACACTAACGAAGAGGAATGGGAACTCGTTATGGTGGCTGTCACCAAGCAGATCCCGCAGCTCGGCCACCACTCTTCCAAGCCCCGGGTCTCTATGACATCTTCATCCCGCTTATCAGCAGGTCCAGCGACAAAGAGATGGAGCGGATTTCGGCAAATAAACACTAAACCAGTATGCTGAAGCCAAGCAAAGCCAGAACCAGTCCGGTCCAGAAATGGTCAGGTGCAGAAACAGTCAAAAACAGTTTGGCCTGGGAACAACAAACACACATGCAAGGTCAATCTGGGCACAGGCATCCAAACAAATTTTTAGTTAACCTGGTACTTGGGAAAATATATTACTATAATATATAATCTATAACTAGCAATGAGAGGATGTGGCCAAGAATTTCTTAGAAAACCTTCATATGATGGTTCCATTGAGTCCTAAAAATCCCAGTGAAGTGTGGCTCATGAGACTCAAGCCAAACATTTCCAGTTCCAGATCTTACCAAAACCCAGCACAGAGACTCATGACCCATGCTTTGCCAGTTTCTAGCAATTATCATTCTGCAATAATGCCTTCAGAAGAATAAGGTACAACAGCACAATGCATAATAGAGGAGCTCTGCCAAAGAAACCAGGCAGGAGGATCAAGCTGAAGATCTCTGTGACGTGGAAAAACAGGAATTCCTTCAGCAATAGCTCATCATCAGCATCTTCAAAATCAGCCAGAAAAATGACTTTGCCGCCATAAAGGCTTTTGTACATCAGCGAGATGTTTCAGATGTCAGAGAAGTTAAGCAAGACAAATGTGAATTAATTAGCAGCTGCACTGCAGTGGAAACCAGGACACATGGAGCAGCGCCAGGAACAGGCTGGGAGATATCAGCATGATCCCCAATTAATAAATCTCAGCTTTACTGTGATGTCCCATGACCGCTGTCTTCTGCTATCCCACCCTCTGACATCATGGAGATCCTCAGTCAGATCATCTTAAGTCACTGGTTCCCTTCAATCAGGCAGAGTTTGGTGCATTTCTGCAGGAACCGGGGCTGGGGGCTGCCAATACAGAGGTGGTAGGCCACAGAAAATCCCAGGGTCGGCAGAGTGATTTCACCATTGGGCCCCGGCGCGAGGACATTAACCCTGATGGCTTCAGGGACTGTCTGACTCTGCTTTCTGAAAAATGTCTATCTCTTTGGATAAAAGCACCTGCTAAATTAATAAAAATTAACAGCGCCAAAATAGACAAGGGTGCTATTTAAGTTTGAGCACAATATTGCAAGGTTAGGGGATGTTTCCACATATAACAGATCAAAATGCACATATTGTGCATACATAAAGAAAATCACCCTCAGTCATGGGACCATTTCCATGTGGACACTCAAACCTGTGTGAAAAAAGGGCATGGTTTCCTGCTGAACGTGGGCTACAGCTGAAAGAAATTATTAGATCACTCAATTAAGCATCAGGCTACGTCCCAGGCTGAGGTATAAGTCATTATTTTCCATGGAAGCATTACTGGAGACTGAGAGGTTGAGTCTGAAGCTCAATGACGAGTGTAGAAAGCAGGCTAAAATTCCAGGGGTATATACAGGGCAGGGCAACAGGGGCACTGGCCTCTACTGAATTTTCATTGGCCCCTGCAGTGTCCACTACCCTGTCACATGATAAAATTGCCCCCCCCCTGGATGAATTATGGCCCTTATTATCCCCCCACTTTAATAAAATCCTAGAACGCCCCTATAAAAGTCAGGCCCGTCTCTCTAGCTCAGTCTTGATATGCAGTACTGTAGTGAAACAGATCATCCAAGAGACTCTTACTTACCGGGAAAACCCCGACAGCCTAATTATTCTTCCTTAATAATGTTCCACCCTTGGATGGCGTAAGATTTTCGTCAGAGCTTTTCTCCCCGAGGTACGCAATGCTGATCCATCTGCACCCCCCCCCCCCCCAGGGTAATCATGTAAGCGGTACAGCCATTCAGTCCGTGCAGAGTAACCATTTGTGACATTAATGGCAAGATCGTTGTCTGTATCACTGCACTATTTACTACCACTAGTCATCATTATGGAAACAAGCGGGAGGATGGCCTGCATCGTCCAGGCTCGTGGTCCGAAGAGGCCCCCACTGTGTCCCCTGTGGCAGAAACTGGCAAATGCAGTATCAGATTGGAAGGTACTTTTCGCGGGGTTCTCCCAGGAACCCCTCGCCTGAAACATTTGTCAGTTAAGGTGTCTGCAGTCCACCGTCATTCATGACGACATGCACTGCCACCTTCATGAAGCTGTTACCCATGATGCTCCACTGTACAGCACAAATTACCTCACATCAGGGAACCACGGACAGAGAAAGGGAGACAAGGCACGTCAGCTTTGGATGCCAGACTACAGCATCTAACCTTGGTTTCTAGGCTGAACAAGGGCAGATGGATTCTGTTTACAAGCATTTTAAAGCATTTGCTTTAGTGGTCAAAGTACGTCTGGCTTCCCGCAGGGACACTTCTTCATCACGCCTAGGAAATCGCTTCATTAAAGACCTGCTACAAACAAAATTAAACCACAAGCTGCCTCTGAAAATCACACTGCTAAGCAAACAAAGGATGAAATAATTGCTGTGAGACACACACATTACAGATACCAACTCACAACCTGAAGGTAGCTAGGTTTAATCCCACGGAGGACTCGTGTTGGACCCTTGAAACAGCCAGAACTATGCTTAATTTTTTTTGTAAGATTCTTTGCATGAAAGCATCATCAATTCATCTGTAATGTGAATGCAAATTATAGCTGATCTCCTCTTGGGAAAGAAGCTGATGCCACCAGCATTAGCCCAGCTGTTGGATCATAGGGTAGCATTGTGCTGCAGTGCACCCCATGCCATAATGGCATGTTTGCCTTCCTTTTTGCTAAATAATCGTGTTTGCCTGGTCTGCCCTGTCTCTGGCCATAAACCTCAAATCGCATTAATACAGTCGAAGTCCAGCTTGCAGCTCGCAAGTCCAGTCGCAGTTCTGCTGTGATCATTTCTCAGGTTCATCATGCTCCTCTGCATGTGCTCCCCAAAGATATGCCTGGACAAGAAGAATTTAATGCAGCATCATTTCCCCTCGACAGAGTGATCAAATTACAGCTTGGAAAACTCTGCAAACAACGAAAGTACTCTCTGAATAATATTTGAAACTAATTAGATTTAACCCAGAACAGATGACCTGAAAATGGTTGTTCACCTAGTCTGTGATATCAAATGTGCTTTTGGGAATATGTCAATGCAGGTTATTTTTGATGAAAGAACTCATTGTTTGGTAAATACAAATAAAAGTTTAAAAAGGGTACCTCGGTTACTGAAATGTAATGAAGTGTTTTCCATCTGGCCTGTCTTTATCGTGCAAGCCAAGAACCCCACAAAAAATTATCTGACAGTTTTGTAGTGGATGAAACAGGAAATGGGAGGCGGTTTGGGTCAAGCAAAGTCCATCCAGCTCAGAACAGACATACAGGATTATCATGTAGCTTCACATGTCTCAGGATACCAAGGGAGGATAGCAGGTCACTGTGTTTTAATGGCATCCAGGACGATCTTACATTGTGATATTTTTAGATTTATGCTTCTTATTGAACTGTCAGAACCAAACCACAGACATATATGGTGCGTTTCCACTGGCATACAGGAACCAACCTGTACCGTACAGGTAATGGTGACACAACCAACTTAGTAAACAGGGCAATGCCTGCGTGGGAAAAGTTTGGGTATGTCTTGGGTACACCTGCTTGCAGTATGGGTCTGGTACGATTTGTTTCTTGATGGCAGTGGAAAAGCACCAATAATTAACAACAAATTTAGTTCTATGGCACTGACAATGGAAGTCAGTTAAAAGTAAGATACACAACAGATTGATTTAGCAGATGCCTTTGCCCACAGCAAAGTACAATTCAGAAAGCCGGGTCAGGCAGTCTTTGGAACAGTTGTGATAAAGGGCCGTGCTCAAGGGCGCAATGATAAAATCAAACTATCCAGCAGGGGATTTGAACCAGGAACCTTTACAGTAGAGACAGAGCACTAACTCACTGAGCCACACACAACCCTTGACCAATATGGGCACCCGGGGGAAGTCTCCAAGAAGAAATTCAGGTGAAGTACTTTGCTGATGTACACAAAAGCAGCTGCTGGATCAGCAGCCTTCGCTACGTAACTCTATTTGTAAACTAGGGTGTCCCATGTCCCATTTATAAACCATCAAAGTGTGAGCTGCTGCTTCACTGTTAGCAGTGAAACACACATGTATAATTCCTGTATATTATGTATGTGCAGTCTTTACATTCAGCTGCTAAACTATTAAAAACAAAACATTTGTAGCATCATTTTCTCATTAAAATATTAGCAGAACAACCAAGCAGGTTTTTGAGTCGACTCTATCAGAAATGGTCAGAATGCAGAGAAACACTGAACCCAGGGAACACCGCTGATCTGCTTAGGGGATTTCACCGGAGGAGAGGCTTGTATTATCACCAATGGATTGCTCAGGGATATGAGATGATTGTAGCTCAGGGCCAACCAAAGCTTTTCACTGAGTTTTTGTCTTAATTCCAGAACATTTGGGACATAATCATTTAATGAGGGCGTCTCTCGTGCACTGAATGAAAGGACTGGGAACGTTACCAGCATCGCTGAGTCAGACTCTCAATACCAAAGCCTTCCAGTCGCACAACAGGAATTTTACTCTCATGACATGAATTTCAATAACCTTTTAAATGCATACCTGATCCACTTAGGCTGATTATTGATGTCTGACGAGAGAATAACTTGGAAGGACACGGCGCTCTACACATCCTGTCAGTTACACCACATCTGAGGTACTCTGAAGCATCGACAGAAACCCCCTTCTGGGACAAATTCTACCTAAATGTTTGCATGTGACACACCTTATCCTTTGTCCGTGTTCCCTGTTTTCCATCTTAAGCAGTTCTCTTCACAGCTGTGGCTAAGCTTCAAAATAACATGTTTATTACCCAGCCTATAGTACCAGCCACACAGCACTGGACCCAAACCTGTAAGCTATATAAGTCTCAAAAAACCTTCAAATTTAGGACAAATGAAAGTGGGCTAGTTGTTCATTAACGTTAGCACATGATCATAATAAGTCCACTGCCACTTTAAATAAGTTTCAGCTATTTTTCTTCTATAGTTTTGATTACAGGGGACCATTTGTATAAACAATTCTGAGTAGTACATGATGCATTTAATTCAACATCATTGCATTGCATTGCAGTCTCAGCCCTCAAACTTCTTAAAACCCATAAAAGGTTAATTATGTTTGAGAAAAAACAAAGATACCATACCACAAGCATTTTTTCTGTATTTATTTCAAAGGGGAAAAATAGATACTTCAATAAATACTGCTAAAACATCAATGGAACAGACATACAAACAGACATTTAGAAAACGTTGAGGCTCTACAGTTTTGACACACTTCCATAAATTAAAATTTCATTCATTCGTTTGTTTTTTTGTTTTGTTTTTAACATTGAAATTGAAAGCATAGCCAGCTAGCTGATAATACTGCCCCCTGAGGATAATGGGGGCATCACGGTGAGGGCAGTCCAGGAACAGGCCCAATTAGCAGAAAGACAGCTCACTGCACGAGGTGAAGCCTCATTTTGACGAAAGTGCGACCGCCGCCTTGTAACACAGACAAAAGCACATCCAAATGCTCACCCGGCAGCGAAGCCTCTTTAATGGAGTAAAAAAACAGTCTCCGTTTTCTCGATCCCTCACAAAAGCCTGTAAAAACCTGCACAGGAGTGTGTTCCAGCGGTAAGTGGTGTGTTTTTCCGATGACCCAACGTGGATCTGAAGAAAACTACATGCATTGCATAGTCAAAGACCCCCCCCCGTACAGGGAAAACAAGGGTACAGCGGGACAGGAGTTTGTCTGAGGTTGTCTTGTGGTTCGTGGATGAAGAGGAGGTGGTGAGGAGGGAGGATGAGAAAGGGTGCTGATTGGCTGAAGCATGTTTCCACACGCGCGCATCACAATCAGGCACTGGCACCGAGGCCGACCGCAGGCTAGGGCGAGCCGGCGAAACACACCGGCGTATCCCACAATACCCTGTTGCCATGGTGGCACGTCAAGGCTTGGCTGAACACTGGTCAAGAGCGTAATTAAATTAAGAAGCGTGCGGAAGCTTCCGGGGGAATTCGACACAGATCTTTGGTTGAAAAACAAAAAAAAAATGGTGTAGAGTGGAATGTTCTCTGAGTTGTGAATGTGAGCGGCGCAGGTTATCACACCTGGAGTGATGTTTGCGGTGCGGCATGCAGAGAGAGGTTCCTCATTCCACTCGACGGACTGGGATGGCATTGAGGAAGAACTGAAATCCTGAAGAGCTGATTCTAAACCACAGTGATTCACGTAGTCCTTCATTGTCCACCTCTGTCATAAGTGCAAGGAAGGCGCTTGCCTCTCCTTTGTGAGAGTGAGGGGGTTCTCCCCCTCCCCTGAGGAGAATGGCCCTCCAAAGGAATCCCAGTTTTCACATCTTTCATCATAGGAAGGGATCTGACTACTCCCATTTACCTCCTGCAGGAGATAAGAATACCTCCCCCCCCCGCGGCCCGCCCCGAGAGGTCATAGAAGGTCACCAGCAGGGTCTGGGAAGGGGGTAGAGAAGAGAAGTACTTTTGGGGGTATGTTCCAAAGCTGGGGGGCAGACATGGGCGGGGCATGTCGGATGCATCGATCAGCTTTTGGCGAAATCTCTCCTGTGGGCATCTACTCAGGGTCGTTCATTTGGCACCTTATGTTCCAGCTTATGTCAGACCAACAGCCGAAGGGGTGGGATGGGGGGTGGACAGTGGATGCTTTAAAGTGCAGAAACAGCCACCTGCCGTCTCCCAAGTTTGCTTGATGGTCAGTTGGATCGAGGTGGACCCAGTGGGGGGGCCAGGTTGACGTCCTGGCACCCTGCTCTGCCTTCACCACGGTAACCCAGTTGTTCCCAATGCATCACATGACCACACAGCTCTTGGCTTTGTCCTTACGGAGGTCTGAGGGCACAGTACCGAGCTCCGCCCGCCCAGGCAAATGCGAGATGCGCTTGGTGCTGCGAGTTGTCTTGCTGCGTTTCACATGCTTGTTGTTCTTGTTGACGCTCGCCAGCGTGGCCATGTGGAAGATGTCCCGCACACTGTTCTCCGACTGCAGTGCCGAGCACTCGATGTAGGGGGCGCCCATCTGCTTGGCCATGTTGGAACCCTGGAGGACAGCCGTAGAGTCAGTCAACAGACAAGCAGCCAAAGTGTTCACGCTCACATCCCGGCAGCAGAAAGTTCTTAACTACACCCAGCCCCTGGTCATACCTCAGCTACTTCGCATTTAATCATCTACTAAGCGGCCAGCAATATCACCACACAAAATTTACATTACACTTGTCGTCTCTATGTCTGTCTATCATCTTAATTTATGACCTAAAAACGGACAAGTAGACAAGTCAGAGACTACTCGTCAGGCACTGTAATGGACAGCTCTGGTCCTAGCTGAGACCAGGACTTAGAGCTCACCTACAGAAGAGGAACATACAAAAACCAGCCTACACGTGGTACATCATTTAAAATAGCAGTACGAGAAGGGCAGCTGCTGATAATTTATGCGATGAAGGTTAAACCAAAGATGTCATCAATCAAAGGGCCGGTGGAAGGACTCTCTGGTCAGAATCCATTAGTATTCAGATTCAACAGCTCAGAAGTTGGGATATTAAAAATGGGAAAGGGGGAACGGAGCTGCTTTTACATTTAGACATGTCTGTGTGTCAGCAGGGGCGGCATGATGGTTAGCACTGTTGCCTCACACCTCTGGGACCTGGGTTCGAGTCCCCGCCTAGGTTCCATGTGTGTGGAGTTTGCATGTTCTCCCTCTGCCATCGTGGGGTTTCCTCCGGTTACTCCGGTTTCCCCCCACAGCCTAAAGACATGCTGAGGCTGATTGGAGTTGCTAAATTGCCTGTAGGTGTGGATGGTGTGTGAGTGTGCCCTGCAATGGGCTGGCCCCCTGTCCAGGGTTGCTCCCTGCCTCGTGCCCGTTGCTCCGGACCCCCCGTGACCCAGTAGGATAAGCGGGTATAGAAAATGGATGGATGGATGTATGTCAGCAGCTGTGTTCAGCCACACAGACTCATCCAGTGAGGAATGATGCTCACCTGATCATATGACACGGGGGTCTGCCTGTGATTGGACAGTTCCACCAGCGTGGTCAGATCGGTGCGCAGGTCAGATTTGCAGCCCACCAGCAGAATCTTGGTGTTGGGACAGAACTCCTGGATCTCACCCTTCCACTGTGGGAGTCAGGGAGATGAACGTTAGAAGAGGCAGCTTGGAGGAAAGTCCACACTGAGAGTATCCCAAGAGGCATTCCCGCATTTCAAACACAAAAGTCCAGGCTGTGATCTAACCGCTGGCAGAGGAAGACTGAATGATGATAAGGTTAAAGGTTGGCCAAGACAGCAGTGCTTGCTGGTAAAGCTGTGACCATTACAACCTTTTCAATTACCTCACTTACTGGTTGAGCTGTTTTGTTATGGTTGAAAAGGAGCCCAAAGCCCCCCACCCCTTCCTGCTTCATATAACTCCCCCCGTGAGTTGTCCAAAATCACTTGACCTGTTGCAGGTCAAGTGACTTCTTAAAATATACATGAAACAAGCAGAATTTTTCACTTCCTCCACCTCAAAGCCCCAAACCACCCGTCGTTCTTCCTGCCCACCTTCTTCTGCACGCTGTCAAGCGTCTCCGGCCGGCTGATGTCGAAGCAGATTAGGACGGCGTCTGAGTCTGGATACGAAAGCGGCCGCACGTTGTCGTAATACGGAGACCCTGTAAAAAATGTAGCCGGGGGTGGGGGGCAGATCAGCAAGGGGTATGTAAGGGACGAAGTGACTCTGGTCAAAAAGGGACACCTAAGGCCTGCAGTGACATTCAAAACAGCGTCACTGGGGACCGGCATGCCACGCTCACTGCACCTGGATGGCACTTTTATACTGGATTACGAATCATGATTACTAACCATTTAACCCATTTGTACAGCTGGATTCCCATTAAGGAGTTAGGGAGCCGGAATCTGTGGTCTTAACCATTGCTGGAGCAGGGGTCATAGCATCAGCCATTAATTAGCCACTTCCGCATCATTGCGAGTCATCTCAGCCGTCTGACCCCCTCAGCCTGTCCCCCGAGGAAGATTTGAGCCTTATTTGCATCCAGCAAAGCAGAGGAATGGATCTTACCCCCCCGCCCAGCCCCCGCCGAAGACTTGGGCCAGACAGTCCCCAGCAATTACTCAAGCCGTTCGGAGACCTCTTAGTCTCCCAGAAAGCACACAATAAGTCACTCCGTCAGCAGCTCCGCCAAAAAGAGGTAGATTAATTTATCTCAGCCATGGAAAGAGCCGTTTCCCTTTTAAAAGATAATTTATAAACATTTACTTTTTGAGTTGCATTGAAAGCTCATGGAGTGTAAAGATCAGCCTCACCAGTGACATAAAAATGATGGTGGGGGGGGGGGGGGGGGGCTACAGAGAGACCAAAGAGCTGATTGGGCAAAAAGCAAAGTGTGCCTATAAAAGCAAAGCCCCCACAGTAAGATAAGAATCTAAAAAAATCTGTTTTGTAAAATTCTTTATCTGCTTTCCAACGATGGACAGAAAACAGAGAGCGTGCCTAAAGCAACAAAGCATGGCGGGGGTGTCACATCAAGTTAAGGTGACCCCCCCCCCAGCTGGGGAATCTGAACTACCCACAAATAAAGCAACACGGCCTTCAGGAATCCGGGGAATTCTGTTTGTTCAAGTATAAAAGTCCTGTGGGAAGGGACTCCTGCAAACCCAGAGTTACACCCTATGCGCGAGCAGTCGCGGGGGGGGGGGGGGGGGGGGGGGGGGGGGGGGGGGG
>JABFEB020000001.1:49355900-49373359 GCA_019775895.2 Stomatorhinus ivindoensis | reverse complement strand
CCATCGTGTAATGATTGATTGAAAGAATACATTAATTTGACCACAAGTTGTGGTGTTTGATGGAAATATTTGCTTATGTTGCATGTTTTTCATGTTTTGTGAGTGTTAGAGCATTTTGCTAAGAAAATTAGTCATTTTGGCCATTGAGCTTCAGTTTTATCCTATGTGTTAACTGTTTTGAAAATGTGATGTCAGAGTGGGCAAATGTGTTTAAGCAATCAAGAAAAACTGTAACTCATTTGCATTCAGTGACTAGTGAAATGAACTGATGCTGTAATGATTTGGGGGTCAAGATTATTTAGATGAAACTCGTATAATATATTTTGATCAACATGACATAAACAAGTGGAAATATAGGGGACAGCAGAGAATTGTACACAATCAATTAGATAAATGCACAAAAGCATTTGCATTTTGATGAAAGCAATGAGAAATGTTCATGTGTTGTGCACAAGTGACTAAATTACGTGGCGGCTGAACAAATAGTTTTGAGAATTCACTTTCTGATCTGAGAAATGCTCCAAAGCAACCGAGGAAAAACTGTAATCCCTCGAAGGGAAAGCGACAAAATGCCACCCCAAGTGTTCACTTGAGAGTCATGCATCCATTACAGCAGCAATGGGTCCTGAATGACAAAAAGCACTTCTCTAGAGTTCGGGGGGAGGGGGGCATAATTATACAGGACGTTTATTCCTCCCCAAGTTAGATAAGAGGGATCCTTTAAAAGAAAGAAAGAAAAGGATCTTGGGAGTGCAGAAAACTTTCTGGTATTTGCAGCATGAGCAAATATACGAGCAGAGCGTCTGAGCCACACAAACTGCTGACCCCCATTCCGGATATGTCACCCAGGATGCGGAATGCTAGTGTTCCCAGTCACTGCGTTAGGTTAATTTGGGTCTTTGTTGACTTGATTTTGTAAAACTGTGTGTGTATGGGAGGGTGGGTTCTGGTTTAGATTTTTTCATGGAGTGTGAAAATAAAGCAGAACCCCCCCAGGAACCAGTGGCTGGGCTTTTCCTGAGTCATTCCTAATCATTGCTCACTTGTGAAAGGTACGCCCAAAGAAATAAATCTCGTGCTTTAAAGGTGACAATAACACAATAACTGGCTTCTGAGACTTCAGCAGAGGTCATGCAGAAGAGGACAGGTGCAGAGGAGTGTCTGACCTGGTGCTCCGAGGTTTCCATATGAACACTAGACTTTTGCATGACCTTGAGTGATCAGCAAGCCTGTCGCTCGCGTCAGTAAAGCTCCTCCGTGCTTCTTAAACCCCTGGCAACACAATGTTGCAACATCCAACAGAAAATGTCACCTTGAAGATGCATCTTTTTTTTCCAAACAACCTTGCCAGAAGTACTGCTGCAGCTGATGATGGGACACACAGGTCAGAGATGTCGTCCCGGGGCTGATATGGCATCCGTCCAGCCTGTCACTCCAGCTGCTTTGCAGATCAGCAAGCCGTGGGACATGCAGAATTTTGCAAAGGAAACTGATACGTAAAACATTTAGCTGACAGTGTAAACAAATGATGCAAGCTGTTGGGATAAATTATGCTACATCCTAAAAATATCAATTTATCCTAGTACCAGTCACTAGAATAAAAAAGCCATTATCAGTGTAAAGAATTAATTATAAGGGAAACGTAATGAAATGGAGACCTATCGCTCCTTGTAACTGTGTGTCTCCATCTTCGAGGAACATTAACTGCAATGTGGCAGCAGCATTTAGAGATTCTGCGAGGTGATAATTTGCCTGAATTAACACAGCATTTTATCACCGCGCTACAGATCCTGCCAGTTCCAGCAAAAGCAGGCTTTCATTACGGCTGATATTGCACACGTTACAGACTTCCCGTCAATGCAGGATTTTACAGAAGGACTTAGACAGCAGGGGAAAAAAAGCGCATTAATTGTGATGGAAGGAGGCAATTTGCCTTTTCAAATTTTCCGCCACGTACATGAAGGGAGGAAGCGTAAAGCCAAATAATGACAAGGCGTCATTATTAAGGTTTCTCCTGCATGACAAGCATTTCTGCCCTGGCAAATGAGGTTACCTGGTCTGTGGCCTCGGGGTTATGGAAGGGTAATCTCTGGTTGACTCTCACGATAAGGCACCATGCGGAATCCTATTCCCGAGAACTAACATGAAATAAACTGCACAGAGATGTCCAGTATATTATAAAAACTAAAAATTCAATACATAAGCAAAATTAGATGGAAATGTTCGCTTGAGACTAGGATTTGAAGTTTACTCATCAACAGAGGAAATTGAGTATTTTCACAACAGAAAACACAGTTCATGTGAAATTATCGTGGGGTGACACTTTTCGTTTATTATTCGTAATGAACACTGAGGCCTCATTATGAATCCTTTTACTATGATCGGTGATATCAATGAATAAATCAGTTAGTGATCGAGTGCAGCTGTGAATCCAGTCTGCAGGTCTAGGGGACAGAGAGCAGGATAGGGACAAATGTGATGTAACTGTGACACAATTAGCACATGTGGGTTACTGTGTGGGTCAGGGAGTTAGTATGCTATACCTCTGATTAGCAGGTAACCGGTTCAAACAGCAGGGCTGGAAAAGTGATTTCACTGGTATGCCTTTGAGCAAGATCCACAACCTTAGTTGCTCCAGGTACTACTTTGTTGTGCTTTTTCAAATGCTGCTTGATTAACAATGTCTACTAAATAAATAAAATGTAAACAATATGGCCAGTAACATGATTCACCTGAATTTAGCCTTGGAAAAGCAGTTGAGACTATTGCTTGCTATCCTAAAATGCTGACAGGACTCCCATCCTCCTTTGCATGAAGGACATGGTAACAGGAATCCCATCATCCTTTGCATGAAGGACATGGTAACAGGAATCCCATCAGGAATCCCATCATCCTTTGCATGAAGGACATGGTAACAGGAATCCCATCATCCTTTGCATGAAGGACATGGTAACAGGAATCCCATCATCCTTTGCATGAGGCCATGCAGACTATTCTGCTTGTGCTGAGGCTCATTGACAGCACCCGGCTGAACTCAATTGTGTCTCAGATTTGATATTTCTGAGCTACAGCTTTGGAAGACCACCAGTACTTATGAATGATGCTTTTCCAATTCTACTCGGGGTCACCTGTGCTGATGGGATGTTGAATGTGCAGCCCCCCCACCCAGGCAGAAATAGGGTGCACTGAGCAGAGCGTGAGGGGAGGGATTCAGAGGAAGAGTAAATCATGCCTGGATGAGGCATGAGATTCGATCAAGCAGCAGAATAGCCCAGCCTCCTGACGCTTTCAATAAAACGCTATGGTTTTCACATCAGCTGAATTAAATGATCGACACTGGGATTAAATTCAATTTTCATGTCCAGCCTCCTCTACAACTATATGATCTCCAAAGCCTTGGAGATGACCAATGTCTAAATGACAGCACGTCGCAGTTATTTGGTGTCACAAATCCAAAATATTCTTTTTTTAATCCCTCAAACAATCAGACGAAGGTGATAAAATGAAACAGATCTAAATTAAGCCATAATTCAGACCACATGAAGCTCTTATGAAGAACTGGCAGTCCACAGTGGCTGACATTAGCATTTATGAATATTCATACACTACTTGGATGGAGTCAATCATCACAACATTGAGCATGGCTTTGGGAATCCAGAGGAACCTGACCAGAGACATTCTGAGGAAATACCGGCTCTATTATTATGTAATGTGTTATTAAGGTCATATATTGGGACTCATCAGAAGCAGGACACTTCATTTCTGTGTCACATTTGATAGGAACTCCTCTGGCTTACAGATCTACATCTCATCATATCTCCCGCTGGCCATTCAATTCATCACGCTCACCTATCATCAGGACCCCCCTGTGACTGCTTGGTTGCTGCTCATGAATTGAGCAGCTAAAGAGCAAGTCTGAAGGTGGTCCGTGTGTGTGTTCCACCTTCACCCCAACCCCCCACCTCTTACCTGTAACTGACACCCCAAAGCCACATATCTGTAGATTAGGTTGCTCCAGGACCACTGTAACGACGCATCAGTCATATTCAGCCACCGGGGCCTCTCAGCCTTTCATCAGATGGATGAATTCAAGGAGGGATTAAAAGATCAGCCATTTCAATGAAGACCTCTTAGATGCAGATTAGCTCCACCCCATCCGAGGAGACCAGCACCCTCCTAGGTGAACTGGATATCTGGCCTCATTGGATCACTATTACCAGGGTGTATAGAGAGCTAATTATCTAGGCTAGAATACCTGTTTGAGTCTTCCTTTGCCGTGAGTTCTAAGCACTGTAATTAAGCATTACCCATAAGTTGCCGTCTCTCCTGATGCAGCAGTTTTCTACGGTTTCCTGCATGCAGAAAGCAAGAAATGCTCTTTCATTAATTACAGACACGCAACACACACCGGGCAATGCAACAACATGGCTGCTTAGATAAATGAGCTGGTCACGTGGCAAATCATGGCCGTTACCGAGTGACAAACATCCCAGTAATGGGGCATGTTTGATTGCAGGTTCATATTTTCCCCAAATGTTGTAGAGGGAAATGGCAGAGACTCACATCCATCTACAAAAGCCACTGTGAGGACTCCCTGACATGCTCACCTCCTAGAGTCCGCTGTCAGCTTTCAGACTCAAACCAATCACTCAGATGATGGGGCTGCCTGTTAGCATCCACATGCTACATGCAGTCAGTGATCTTAATAATTACCCTAATTTTATGGTGTCTTAACCTACCCAAAGTCTGGGCTGTAGGTTTGTGTGCTGATGTGAGGGTGGAGGACATGCATGTATATCCACTGTAGTGGTGTTTGTGTGGGACCCCTAAGGTTTACAAATATGTGAAATAACATGATGCACATCCATTTGAAACACACATGACCGCCTTCACCTTCCCCAGAGTCCTGTTCTGTTCCTCGGCTGTGACCCTCTGGCTGGAAGCAGATGTTCGGAAGGTGGGCTGATAGATTAGGAGCGTGGGGATGATAATCCATCAAAGTGCTGCAGGCTGGCTTGCCGGGTCGGGGGGCACTGTCTTACCCTTCAGGAAACCCCAGGGGAAGATGAACCCCCTCCCCCCCCCACACACACACACACACACTCAGAGGTTGTCAGAAGAAGTGCTTGTCTTGTTAAACAGATAGATAGACCGGTCAGTTTATGGAGACCCACCTATTTATGGGATCCGTATACTGTGTAAGTTTTATCACGATAAAGTACACAAAACCGTTGAAGCCAGGAGTGGGCTGTACACAGATTAGGCTGTTTTGTTTAATGCACTCGTCTCTTTATGTGGACCCAAGCAGCACTGTTAACAACAACATGATAAAGATGTGAGGCAAAGGAGAAGGAGAAGGTAAACAGTGATTCATTTTCTTGTTAATTAGAGGGACTTCCATCGCGGTTTCTCTGTGGCCAGGAGCCTAATTGGATATCCGCAGTGAATAATGTCTGTATCGCCACAGAGTGACTCGTCCCTGAGAGACAGACAGCGATTATGAGCTGCTATCTGACGACAGCAGAGCGCAGCGGGAACGCGAGTGCCAGCTGCACCCCCTCTCCACCCGAGGGGGGGGGGGGTGCTGCCTGCTCCTGCCCCCTCCAGCATCGACAGGCTGCCATGCCCGCGATGTCACAGATCCTGGGCTTATTGTCCAAACAAACACGTGAGGCCTCACGGATTTCCGAGGGACAGGAGTTGGACATGCAGTAATGTCAAACAGCTGAACCGTGTGTGAAGGACAAAAAAAAATACCAAAAAGGCGTGTTAGATATAGAGGCCTGAAATGCTGAAATGAAATTACCAGTGTCAGCGGAAGCAGATCTGCACTGGTAGCGGGAATCTCAAAATGTCAAAAGCATCCACAGCAGTTTGCTTTGTGATGAATTGTTTGGCAATTTCTGGAGAACCGTTTCTCTGGTCAAAGGGGTTAACTTATTCACTTATTTCAGATCTCAAGCCTTTTTATTGATTTGTGTTGTTTTGTGTATGGAGTGGGAGGACAATTGGTAGAGAGGCTTGACATCTTACATCCATCTTAAATTCCCACCGCTCCACCTGTAGCCTTCCGCCGTTTTCAGCGTAGGTCACCCATGCCAAGCTGCCCAGTTCGCACCCGGTCTGCACCCCACCTCACTTGCCCTGGCTGAGGCCGGACATCTCTCCTTGCAGATGCAGTGGTCTGAAAGCCAGGGGAACATCTTCACCCGCATGAAGACATCATTGTTTTTTTTTTCCTTTTTGAAAAATATGTTTAAAAATCACAGTTTCAAAATAATGGGACATTAACAAGCAGGAGAATTTACAACAGCAGGAAGATGAGGTCAGCTATGTGCCAAAAATACAATGGACTCATTTGAGTCTAAATCCCAGAATGAAATTTATGAAAAATTCAAAATGATTAAAAAGGTTACAGTGCTGAATGATTCAAGAGTAAAGTCTTAAGTTACTGGTACCATAACAATGAAGATGTAGACTGATATCCTGGCATTGGGTGTATCCAACTACCAAACATTCAGTGTTTTAACTCACCTATCATACCACCTTGAGAACATAAAGGTGGGGCTTGTCAGGGGGTGTGGCATATTTGCGTGCAGATTCAGCCTATGAAGACCTCCCCCCACCCACCCAAAATCAAGCTTGACAATGAGACAAATCTATCGGTGAAAGAAAGCTGACAAAGAAACTGCAGCACTGTGTCGGATCCCGCATTAATCCCCCTACGCTGGCAGACATGCTAAATAAATGGTAATTAGGAAACAGTCCCAATCAGTCATCAGTGCATGAGACAAAGAGGAGCAGTGACCACGCCCCCCATTTGCATTCAGAGCTGCTGTCTGTGTTATGCTCATCTCAAGAATCGCAAGAATGATAAAACAATCAAAGCAGGAGAGTAGAACTGTGAGACACACTTTCACTTTCTACTATATATACAAAATACACACTATATACATGTTCACATTCAACTATATATAAAAATATACACTATATACACTTTCACTTTCTACTATATATACAAAATACACACTATATACACATTCGCATTCAACTATATATAAAAAATATACACTGTATACACTTTCACTTTCTACTATATATACAAGACACTACCAGCTGCAAATATGATAACCACAAATAAAAGGCAAATAATCTAAGTAAATACATAAAATGTTCTTAGGTTCATCCATCCATTGTAACTGCTGTACGGGTCACATGAGGCCTGGAGCCTATGTCAGGCAGGATGAGATGCAAGGAAGAGGAACACCCTGTCCGGGCTTCCCATCCATCACAGAGCACATACACTGTCACACAAACGATCCAGAATTTGAACCCTTAGCCTTGGGGGTGTGAGACACGAGTGCTACTCACTTAGCGACTGCTCAACAATTCTTATGTCCTGAATAATTAAAAAAAGATTCAACTAAAGTGTTGTCTCCTTGCACTTAATCTGACAGCAGCAGCAGAGCCCAGGAACCTTTGTGAGGGTCCTGGAGACATTATCACACATCGAGGGACTCCCGCGATTGTCCTGGAAATGGGAAATGAGGTTAACCTGCTGGCTTCTCATTATAGGAACTTGCTCTCCAAAGAGATGCAACACTTGAAATAACACAGGACCTCAGTTAACACGATGAAAAATCCTTCACAGGGTGAATCTGCAGCCACCTTCTGTCCCCATTTTCATGCAGGTAAAAGGTCTCGGAGTTTATCCTATAAATCCCTCAACAGCGATGCTATTTTAGTATAGAGTTATGGTGAGCAGGACTCATGTGTAGCACCCCTGATGACGTTAATGCATCTCAGTGCTCTTTAAAGGACAAAAACATTCCCTTCCCTTTGCAGAAGTGCTTTATATATCTGTTCAGATCTTTTTAAAGCCCTGTGAGTCCTGTTAGGAGAATGTGAAGAGTGTAATAATCATTGGAAAGCTTCAAACATTGTAAGGGATGTTTCTGCCCAAAGTGGCAGATTTAAAACCACAGAAGAAGCCTGGGAGGCTTTCAGCTCCCATTAAGGTACCGCAGAATCAGTGCAATTAGCTTTCATGATGCAGATCAACTTCCTCTTTGTAAAGGAGTCTCTGCTCTGTTCTGTTGCACAAAGGAGAAAACTTTTATTTTGGTGTATTCAGCAGGGGCGTTTACCACCATTAAAACCATATATTTCTGTGGGGCCCCCAAGGTTTGGTGCAAACAGTCTCCTCATAATTAGGGTTACCATAGTTGGTGAGACAAAAAAGAGGATGCGCCCAGGTATCAGAATATTAATGAGTTTTCATGGTCACCAGCCAATCGCGTAGAGCTTCTCTTATGAAAATTAATGATGTTCCCCTAACCACCCTGTGAAAATAAAATTCACATTCAGGGAAACCCAGATGTATGGTAACCTCACAGTTAACTCTCATTTTACTATCTAGACATAACTGTATATAGGTCTTTTTCAACAAAAGTTATAAAACACTAAGCTAAAGTGTGTTAAACTTCAAGCAAGCGACATTCGCTATTCACATGAAAACAAAAATAAAATGTTAAAGTGACAATGGTTTCTGGAAATTGACATCACTGAGTGGTGATACTGAATGGCTGCCATATATTGAAAATTGATGCCTTTTCCTTCACTTGGTATTCCACTGTAATTTGCAACACTGGGTCATACGGGTTGCAGTGCTAAACCTGGACAAACCACCAGATTTTGAAAATTGCCCAGATGCCCAGACAGGGGCCCAAAAAGAGGATGTGACTGGGGAACCTCAGACGTATGGTATCCATACTCATAGTTAAACTCAATATTAAACAAATGTGTTCCTTAATTAGGAGATGCTGAAGTCACATGTTCTGCTAGCCAACTAGCTAGTTACGATCTTCAGACTCCACTCACTAGATGACTCAGGTACATTCAAACTTAAGGCTTTACTGCAGTTCCTCTGCTGTCCGAGACTAAATGAGGGAAACACCAATGTCACGGCTAGTCCCTGGGGGTGATTTGTCACTAGGAAGCCGGCGGGTGACAGAGAAACATCATGAAGCATAAGGTGATCCACCAGCGTCTTTAACAGCAGGAGGCTTTTACACACCGATAACGCAGAACGTAAATCTCAGAGCCATAAATTTCAAGGAAGAGTAATTCCTGGTACAGCTACTCATTTATCAAAGCATGTTGTAGGTCACAGAAAACACCGGAGAGCTGTTGGGCGGAATTGTGAATCCTGGTGGGTCAGAGGAGGCCGTTAGCCGAGAAGACGGGCTTTGAGTGGTCCTGACTGACTCCTAAATGATCGCTCTTCAGGAACGGAGAAGATGTCATGGTAAGCTGGCCACAGGCACCAATCACACAAATTACAGTTGCAGTAGCCATGAACGAACATGGCAAATTCCAGCTCCCTGTACGATCGCTACCCCCCCCCGAAACTTAACATTCTCTTGATGGAGGTGACGCTCACCAATACTCATTCTCATTGGCAGTGCATGACTTTAGGGTCCAGTTGGAATAACCTCCACAGCAATAATTCAGGTTTGCCAGGAAGTGTGGTCTCCACAATGTCAACATGGACCTTAGAGGAATCAATCCAAGAGCCAGGAGCCTAAATTGTATCCAGATGACAGTGGAGGTTTCGCAAAAGACAGAAAAGCAGCTCATGTTAGTGTGAGCACAACTCCAATGGGGAAGTTAGCATTCTAGACTCCCTCTCAGCTGACTCTCCTGAGTTTTGCTTTCACTCCCCTAAAGCAGACAGACAGACTAAGGGCAGAGAATCAAAGCAGAAACTCAACTTGGGCCACAATCCGCCATGTTGCAGTAGAACCAGAAGCCTGGAATGAAAGAATAAACTGACTTGCAACCAAATGGGTTTAAACTGGACTGAAAATGTATTTCAAATAAAAATTTATTCCCCATTCTTCTAATAAATAGCCCCACTGTGTTTTGCACAATGCTAGACGCAGTACTTAAACATAAATTGGCTCATAACATCAAAGCATCATGAATGTGACTAGAGACTCAAACTTTAGTCATCAGTTCCTTCAGCTACTCTTAGCCAGATGTGAAGCATCTTCTAGATTAAGAGAAAAACATCCAGCTGCAAATTTTCGCAAGACTGGGATTGAAACATCTGCTGTGATATTTGTCTCAATGGCACAGACGTGACCCAGTGGTATCATCTCCAGGACAGCAAAGGAAACATCTTCACATATTAGGTCATCCTATTGGCTCAGGACTCCATGACTCATCAGACACAAATGTGAAGATAATAATTTGCACATTGCTGTAGGCTTTGCAAATAAAGATTACTCCAAGAAGACTGGATGGATCTAAAGCTCTGACCAGTGTGCTATCAGATTTATCAGCTCCTAACTGGGCTGGGAGGATCTGAAGAACTCCTTATGCTGTGCATGTCACTGGTGGCTGGTCATTGGAGAGTTGTGCCAGAGAGGCCTACATCATACCACCAGCACACCATCAGAGGTTGAAACGTGATTGATATGCTTCCCTGTCCACCATGAAAAGCATACTCATTGACTACACAACACTGTGGGTCCTAGAAAAGGTTTTCCGGCATTGACTGAAGCATATTCTAACAGCAATAACTCAAGTTAGTCTTACAATAAGAGAAGAAGGAATCTTTCTCCTGTGAAATCAAGCACAGTTATGAAATCCATACACTGGCTCTTATACCTGGATGTTTGAATATACCTCAGTCCCAAATGCACACTGAACAAACGTGTTGATATTTCACACAAGATCTCACATTATAGGGTCAAAATTGTTCCTTTTTGTTATTCTTTTTTTGTAACCACTGCTGTCCTGATGTAGATTTTCATATTATACACTTGTAACGACTGCAGTTAAGCAAATTAACAGCTGGGGGCACATGGCATCAAGTTTGAACAAACGTATAACATCATAAAAGTCCACAAGTGCACAGTTTATGATACAGTAAAGACAGACAGTAGGTGAATAGTGCCCAAGCTTGCACAGAACTGTAATATTTGCTTCAGATCCTTTGATATTCATTCTATTTAGAAGTTGGAATGTAGCAAAAGGATCGTCGTTTACAGGTTCCAGTTTTCCAAGAAATAATTTGTAATTCTGCCCACATTCAGATTGACATTCTGCTGTTCTGGAGGCAGACTTTAGGAATTTCACATTTTTACTGAAGCTCAGGACCAAGTTATCTGATCTCAATACAGGGGTCATCAGGACAGTGGGGCATCAATCCAAGGAAGGCTGCTCTTGATTGGAATACACAGAGCCACAGCTTTGCTTAGAGCAAAACAGGGCATTCCTTAGTAACCTCCATCACATGACTTTCAAAGGTTGTGAGGACCAGGCATACAGAAGCAGACTACAGTGACCAAGCTGTCCGGCCACGCCATGTAGCTCTGATGGATACATAGGAGCTGCGCACACGGAATTATTGGCCACTTTATGAGGAGACTGCTTGCACCGCAGTTGAGAAACAGACACAGTTTGCTGCAAGTGGATGTTTTCTCGATACCTGAACCAGCCCAGACTGGATCATCGGCGATGTTCCCTGTGGTTCTAGAGGGATTCCAAGTTGTGCTCTTATTGAGGTATGTTTTGCTTGGAAGCTGAAGTTTTAATCTTTTTTTTACATTTTTAAGGATCCTAACATTATGGGACATTATACATTAACCATTAACCATATATGGAAAACTTCAGACATGCAAAATAAATGCTTTAGTTAAGGGACAGAACACGCTACTAAGCTTTTTTATTGGAGGGGGGCTGCAGATTGCTTTGATCTTTGTCAGATCACAGACAAACTTGTCCCAGTTCCCTGAATTTGTGCAAAAGAGGGATTTTGTCTGGGAGAGTCGTAGATGTCAAGGCCTCTTGAGTATCCCCAGCCTAAAGATGATGGCATTAATTGCTGTGTAACCATAGCAACAGGGGCTGAGATGAGCGAGGTCAGGTCTGTCCAGGGCTCTCCGGAGCTTGTGGACCACAGATAAATTGGCAGGAGGCCCCAGCTTTCGATCTCCGGTTGGGTGTCAGAGCACAGCCAACAGCAGGCTGTGGAAATGTAAATTAATGGCTCATGGGAGGGTCCAACCTACCGTGTGTTTTTCATGATATCTCCTTCAAAGTAAGTCACAGTGAATCCGATACACACAGAAATCACGGAGCACTGCGATCAGGTCCCTCAGAGTTTTCGACAACACCTAAATCACACCCTTTGCCCTGTGTTAAAGGTCAATATACATCTTCATGTGAATTTTGGTTGCTGTTTATGAGAGATTCCCAATGTTAACAAAATAGCACCACAACAAGAAGTTAGACTAACCACCCCTCCTGTGCAGAACCCACCCAGAACCAGCTACATTCCAAAACTGAAACAACCACATTTATACCCTAGATTGTCACATCCTTCACTGTGACAGAAATGAAAAATATGACATTAAATTCACCAGCTTCTCCCTCCACCAACCTAAACAACCTACAGCTTTATTCTGTTTATACAGCTGGATATTTTGCTGGAACAACTCAGGTTAAGTGAGTGGCCCAAGGGTGCAACAGCAATCACCCAGCAATCATCAGGTGACCACAGCTACTATACGTGGTGCCTACGGAATGTACCAGAAACATACATAAATCATGCACAGGTCCAGGTTGAGTTTCTGGAGCCAGTAAAAGCCTCTCCTGTGTGGATTTACGACTCGTGGACCCTGTTAAAATGTAGAGGACATGCAAGTAAACCTCCCATCTCCTGCTCTGAGCAGACCGACTGGATTCACCTACCCACACCTCTGGGCTGTGCTTTGAGAAATGTCTCTGCCAGAAACCAGGCCGGGCTTATTGGGGGGAGCCCCACACCACCTCCCTCAGGAAGTATGAAACGTCTATTCTGTACATCCAATTGCAGGCCAAATGTGATGTAGCTGCCAGATGACTGTTTTACAGAAATGCCCCACCTCCCAGGAGAAGCGAAACATAATTATTAGGTTTGCTGTAATTTTTCACCTGGCTAGATGTGGGGCAGCGTGCAGGTATGTTAATGATGGATTAACGGTAAGCTGGGGAACGCGGAGACTGAGCTGGCCTCTCGATATTACACATGGAAAATGCCAGAAAGATGTGAGAAGCAAGCAGAATTAAGACCTTGCCTGGAAAACAGAGGGTCTTTGTGACACGTTTTTAGAATTATTAGTGTGAAGATTAATTCTTCACATCTGTTTCAGGTGCCAAGAGCTGGGCAGCACCCCTCATAATGAGACTTAACAGAAACCATTTATAAAAACATACATAAAAAATGAATGAGCATTACAAAAATATACACATGACTGCCAGCAATCTGAAACCACAAAATGAAAATTAAAAATGTAGTCACTGAAATATTAAGCATGTACTGGTTACTGGTGCATGACTCAACGTATTTCTTACACATGGCTAATAAACAACACATATCAAATAAATAAATAAACCAGCCAATGAGAGTTTGCAAAGATGTGAGCTATTATTCTGTAGCCCTTTATGTCTTTTGTTTGTCAATGAGCCCACTAACTCTTGACTACCAGAGGAGTTGTTTGCTATCGTGTGTCCACTGGATGGGAGTGAAACAATCGTAGGGATCTGGGGAGAACAGAGCTGAATCGGGGTGGGCTGGAAGTGTGCGGAGGCTGGAGGGGTGTAATCGTGCTGTCTGTGGTTGCGGCTGCAGACCAGGGGTCCCATGACACCCCCAATAAAAACCAGATGGTAATATTACTGCACCTTCAGCTGTTTGTCTAGCTAGGCTCCTCATCACAGTCTGATCACAAATACTGGTATCTATCTTGAATGCGCTGACATGAAGAGCAATTATTGTGTGTCCACTAGTTTTGGAGGGCAGGGGGGTGGGGGTGATTCCGACCAACCACTGACAGTCCCAGAAGTGACTCTAAAGATCTCCCTTAAAAGTCCTTCTCTAGAATGATCCTTTGCACATCCTTTGTGTCTCAGAGACGGGTATTTGGCTTTCAGACATTCTGCAGGTGTCATAATTGATGCTGATCTCATAATGTATCATTTATATTTAATGCCACAGGTAAAAGGGAGAACGATGCTAAATATAATGTCAAGAGAGTTTTTTTTTAATGATTTCAGCCCGACAAAGCAAAGAAAAACGTGGCATGTTTGCTTTGAATCTATAATCAGTCACACAAGGCCAGGGCCAGGAGACAGCATATCTGTCATTTAAGTTACCAAAAATGATACAACAGCCAGGAATCCAGTGATGCACAGGACCGTACAACATTCTCAGTGGCAGGAATATGGTGGTTGTGTTTTTGCTATCAAAATAAAATGGGTGAATGGCACGACTCTCAAACCACAGGCTGAGCTGCACAAATAAGAGGATTCAACCAGTCATGAGAAGGTGGGATCATCTCACATTCCAGAGACATCTGCCGCCCGCGGCTCTAGACTCCCCATTGGCTCCGTGGTTGGACTTCGACACGCCACTAGATGCCCTTGGTTATTACACTGCCCAGGAAGCCGTCAAGACTTGGCCAAGAATCAAGTAGCAAAAGTACAGGCCTGCCAATGTCCTGCCACAAAACCTCAAGTTGATTTGGAACTGCAGTAGCCACCGAGCAACACGGATAGGGTTAAGCTTGAGGATAGGGGTCATTTGCAATTCTAGTAATAATAATGCAATTTGGAATACATTGAATAGATGGAAGAAGCATGATGAGCAGGACGTGAATGAAGGGGTCAAAATGAGGCAAGCAGAGTGAAGGCAGCTTGAATGCTTGGGAGAACAAGAAGGACTGCTACTGGACATTCAGGCCTTATCCCCCTAGCCATCAGTTAGGACAGTTCCCTCTGGATTCCATATAAAGTTCTGCCCAGATTGGAGGAACCCAGAGAAGGTGATTCGCACAGATCACAGATTTGGTGAAAAGCATCGATCACTGTATGTGACTGGCGAGACGTGCAAAGATGATATACACCTTGAGATGACTTGGAGAACACCTCCTGTTATCTGTGCCTATGCTGTGTCTATAAATAAATGGGAGCTATCGTTATTGAGAGGAATACAGCGATGCCATATTAGATGCGGTTTGGTTGATATCACCCCTAGGGAGACAGTACAATGAAGAACCATACTGTATGATATATGCTGCAAGATTACATTTTTTAAAATTGTGTTTATATGTAGTCACTTCGGCCTAAGGACCAGAGACACAGGCTTAGGTGTGTGTGAGGTTGTGTGTGGCGTAAAGTCCATACATCTCGTACAATGAAATATTCATCGAGGTCGCTTACTGCCTGCTTTGCGGCAGTTCAACAGCCTAGGCGTGTGGCACTTTCCAAGGCCAGCGATAAAGATTAATGCCCTTGTGTTCTGACAAAGGGTGTGACTCTCCACAAAGCCTCAGGAGCAGCTGCTTTTCACACACCGGAAACCCAGCCCAACACAGCATTTCAACGTGGTTGAGGGGGAGACCTATATGAAAGACATTTTCGCTCCTTACCAGATACACAAACTGATGAAAAAATATGAGGAGAAACAACATCTGCATGCCAAAAAAATGTCATACCTTCAAATCAGGGGTTTTCAGCCTTCTCTAACCCAAGGACCTCCAAGTGAAACCGACCAAAGGTAGAGCCCCCACCACTTATATGAAGTCAATGAAAGTAAGATTGATGATAACATCCACACTGCAATTCGTCAATTTTCAACCCTCTGTTCTATGTACCCCTAGGGGGGGTGAGGGGTGGGCCCCAGTTGAAAACCCTGAGAATTTCTGACTGCCTGTAGCTCTCCGCACGTCCTGCCAATCTGTACATGCCTGTTCCTCAAGGGCATTTGAAGATACTGACTTTGGTAGCTTCATCAGCCTTGTCTGGCTGTGTTGTTATTTCACAGTGGTTTGCTAGTCATTTGTGAACCATGTCCTTTGAGACAATTCACTGTGTATGGCCAGTGATCATTCATCACTATGTAAGTATGTAAGAAAGCTCTTCTCACTCACGCTATTGGAGATTTCCAGAAAAGACCAGTGGTATGACACCTGGTTGACGCTTAAGCCCCGGAACTGTAACACTAGAATTTTGAAACACCGGCCGGTCCAGGGTTCTGATTCCAGGTTTTCTGTCTGACATATTAGGGCAAGCACTGTTACTGTGCTCCGAAAAACCTGAAGGGTGGGCTTCTCACCCCCTGTTGTTCGTGGCTTTCGACGACAGTGCTGACCATATGACTGAGGGTAAAGATGAACAGACTCCACAGGAACCCGAGAGAGGTGACAGAGAGCTGTAGACAGCCTTGGAAGTGGAAGTGGTGTCAGTTTTCAGGTCAAGGGCTAAATGCCTGCCTGTGACTTTCTGGTCATCACCGTAGAAACCGACACATGATATATATATATATATATATATATATATATATATATAGGTGAGGTTATGCATGGTATGAAGGCTTTTAAATATACATTAGATATACATATATAAGCACTGCCATTTTTCAAAACAAAACTCAAACCCAAATGTCATTCTGTCATTGAGGAAATGCTCTTGTGCGACAGACCTTAGCATCATTATTCAGGAAGCGCATTAGGTCCATCTCCAAGGGCGTCTTGTACGTTAAATGATGTGAATATCAAAATAGAACATATGTTTGCCTTTTGGGACCAAACATTTTAGTGTTATAGATGGCTTTTTTACTTGGCTCGTTGTGGAAATTATTTCTTATAAATGTATCTTTTTTGAATATTTTAAATCACTCTCCACCATTCTGCTGTGCCTTGACAGATGGCACTTAAGTTCAGATAATGACACTACAATCATATGAAGGTGAAAGCTATCCAAACTGGGACAGATCAGCGGACACCCTCCCTCCTGGGTTTGACCTGGAGAATTCATCAAAAAATAAGTGCTCTAAGGAGACCCCCCCGTCCCCCAAGATCACCCCCTGCTCTGCAGACCCCATCAACCCCTCCTACCCAACACAGCAAGGTTTCCCCACAGTTTGTCTCCACAAAGATCATCCCAAACACTTCCCCAAATGATGAATACTGGTATTATGTATGACGTGACACAAACTGGTGAAACTCATGAACTTTTTTTTACAAAATCATTACAATTACAAAAGCTCATCACACTGTGGATCCCAACATCCATCATTCCTTGGAGAAAATTCCCTTTTCCATGAGCAGATCCGGTGTCCAGAAGGCTAGCAGTTATGTCAATCCTGCTCCTATATTTACTTAAACTTTTCGTTGCATGTGCATTTCCACGTTTTGACCCACAGGACCTATTTACTCACGCCAGAGTCCACAGCAACACCTTGCTTATTGCTGTGGGGGCATCAAACTAAGCTAATTCGCTTAACCTGCACGTTTCAACCAACAAGACTCGCCTCCCTTTGGTCGGTTTTGAGTAAAAACAATGCAAAGGGTTACACAGCAGCCTGTGGAGTCCATCCATTGGGGGGGGGGGGGGGTGGGGAGGAATTA
>JABFEB020000001.1:49319960-49339492 GCA_019775895.2 Stomatorhinus ivindoensis | reverse complement strand
ACTTCCTAGTACAGACCACTGGTCAGTCAAAGACACTAGTATTAATTTTTATGGCAAGTCAAACTGAATCAGGTGTAGCCAAATCAGAAGGGCCCTGGTTGTATACCTTTGTCTTCTTCGAAGGTAATAAGGGCTTGCCCACCCTTCAGCAGAACACCGGGTTTCTGCCTGATGGTGAACTGACTTTCAGTGGTCTCATAATCATACTTTTCTGCATCTTTCTCCTCTATCACATGTGCAAACTTCACCTTCTTCTCTGGGATGTCAGTCTTAACCTGAAGGCAAAAGCAAAGACTTTGCCAATGTCTCCTGTGCAGAAACTCTCAGCCATCAAGCTCTTGGGATCCTAAATGCCACCTCAGCCCCTAATCGTTCCTGAGAATATTCACCACCCCTGCCCCCTCCAGACTGGCACTGGTCACTTTAACTTATCTATTTATTGCCTGTTAGTTAGTTAGTTAATCACTATATTTATATCACCTTAATGCTGCTTCTGTATTACTTATTGATAGGACAATTAAGTCCATTAATTAATTATTATTATTATTATTATGGCTTGCTGTCTGTATATGAAACTGTGGTCCTGTATCCCTGTACCATTTATACATATTTGGATGGTATGGTAATAAAGCCCACTTGACTTTAGATCTCTTGTACCTTTGATTGTTGCTGAAGCAAACAGTATTCCTCTGTTTTCACTTTCAGTGCGTCTTCATGCACTTTTATGCGTTCCCTCAGAGTCCTGTTGCGCTTATCAACATCGGAGTTAAGGGTCTGTGAACCAACAGCCGCATAGTCAGTGGTCATGAGGTACACAATCTGGAAGTGCATCCATTTTCTCCCATTATACATGGTGAATCCATTTTAAAATATATTATGGAAACAGGAGGATTACCTCAAGTTCTTCTGTCACCCTCAAATGCTCAGCCTCCTTCTCTTTTAGCACTGAAATCATATGCATTGTTTCTTTCTGGAATTTTTTCTTTTGGTCTTCACAGTGCATTTTCTCCAGTATCAGTCTGGATTGTTCATTTTCTGCTTCCGTAACCTTGGCCTAAGGTGACAAGAAAAGACATTTAAAAAGAAAGAAAGAAAATGAAAAAGAAAGTAAATCATATAACATTGGTTGCGGATAAAAGCAAAAAAACAAAAAAAAAACCTGAACACAGGACAAAGACTGACAACTAACATTCTCTAACTTACCTTCCAAAGTTCCAGTTCTTGTAAGGTAGCCGTCACTTCCATGCTTTATATCAACAAGTCTTTAGTACAAAGCTGTCGTAGAGAAAAAGATCAAAAACAAAGGTAAGGATGTACCGCTGAAGGTATTCAGTTTTTTGTACCATTATATATATGGGCAAGGATTTTTTTAAACTAGACTTGTCACGTAGTTGTAGTGAACCTCTGGTACACTGAAATTGGCTCGCTAGTGAAAATACAATATTTATTATTTACGTCGTCGGCCCGACTCTTTGGAGTAAGCCACCCCGACTGAAACCTGCTTAAAACATATACACCATAAATAAGAACGCAGCGATAATTACTAAACCCAATATTTTATTTCTAAGACCGACGCAGGCCTACACGAGTACGACAACTAACAGTATTTCCAAAACTAACTTTAAAAGGGACAGTCACGCTTTACTGCAGATTGTTTAGAGAACAAAACGTAAAACTTACTAAGAAATTTACAACTGCTTCCTCTAAACCGCACCGATATCACAAAAACGAAAGCAAGAGCGGTGGGTGCGCAAGAAATAAAACAATCAATAATGAAATCGGAGAATTAAGAATCGTGATAGTTCTAAATCTGTATAAAGCAGATTCCGAACAAAACATAAAATTAAAGTTTATCTGGTCACTAGCAAACTGCTGCCCAACTGTAACTTTAAAATGCAGTACGTCACAAGAACAGCCCAGCCGAAAACGCACTTTGCAAGTTGTGGAGGGTTTGTTCAATCAACCAGTCCTTCCTCGTAAGAGCTATTATTTCTGTCACAGTAACTTTCGCTTTCACTTGGGGGTGCTGGGTCATGTGAGCTCACAGGATATCTTCATCTGTTCCTGCTTATTGGGGGGAATCGCCACATCTGCTCCTGCTTATTGGAGGGAATCGCCACATCTGCTCGTGCTTATTGGGGGAATCGCTGGCATGGACAGGAAGGTGCTAGTCCTGGAGGGTCTACCTGACCAAGCAGCCTCGCTGAAAACAAAACTGGAGCTCTACTTCAAAAATAGAAGGAAATCTGGTGGAGAAGTGTTGGAAATTCGGGAACACCCCAATGAAAGGAAAAAGGCACTGCTGGTTTACGTTACCGACGAAGGTAATACAATCATACACATGAATACATTTAATTAAAGTAACATTTGATAGAGTTTTTGAGTACTGATACGACAGTATACGTAGTATTCGTCACTAACTGGAAGTGAAAGTGAAAATATGATTCTAAGAAGTTCCTTTGACCAGGACAACAAATGCAATTATTCAACATTTGCCTCATTTTTCTTAGATGCCCGAAAGGTCCTAGAAAAGAAAATTCACGCGGTTGATTTTAAGGCCCTAGGAAAGGTGGATCTTATTGTGACACAGCATGGGGAGAAAGTGAACACGGGTATTAAGGGAGAATCACGCACACCTGCACCCAGCTTGATTATGGAGAAACAGGAGCATTGTAGAGAAGCGCCTGGAAAGCAGGTAATACATATTTTTTACAGAGAAGTCGCAGATTTGTGAATTTGGAATAAAAAGCTTAATAAGAAGAATCGCATTAAACAATAATATGTTTACTGTTTTAGGAGCAAGTCACCGTTTATCAAGAATGTAAGTATACCTGTAACGGTGGCGTAATTTATCCATCCATCCTGAAATCACTTTATCCGGTGAGGTGAAGATGGCCTCGTTAGTAAAGATAAGAATTCATGGTTTTGAAACTGAGAAATTATGACCCCTAGTGATGATGATATGTAACACCTTTTAAAGCCTTTTTTGCCCAAGTAGTTTTTATCCTTTACTTATGCATGTAGTTTGTATGTGTCATTTGGTGTCCGTTTTTAAATGTTTGCCTGTCTCATTGCAACGCGTATGTTTCAGCCTCACAGCAGGGTTATGATGGCACAGTCACACTGCTAGTGAGTGGCACTCAGTCCATCAACGAAGATTTGCTAACACTGTACTTTGAGCAGTTCTCTGAAAATGTCACTATAAAAAAATATGGGGAAGAGGGTTGGATTCTCAGGCTGGCAAACCAGTCAGGTAAGTGGCATGCTTATCATTAATTAATATATTGAGTTCATGAACATTGCTCAGCAAGAGAAAAAAATGTGGTTTTGGCAACTTAAAGAGCAGTATAAGCTGTGGCCTAAATTCCTGTCATGCTTTCATTGCAGAGCCCTGCTGTGATAACAGTAACGCTCAAACTGTCCTGAAAGACAAGGGTGGTTTCGCTTTCAGTCAATGTTTTTTCCAGATAATATTTTATATGCTATATGGTTGGTGAATCAGGGTCTTGGTGTGACCACAGAACCCCCCCAAGGGTAGGGCTCCTTGTGGCCCCTGGACCCTTGAGGGTGGGGCTCCTTGTGACCCCAGGACCATTGGGGGAATAGCTTCTTGTGGCCCCAGAATCCCTGAGCGCAGGGCATTTTGTGACCCTAGAAATGGAGAGGGGCCGTTGCTTCTGAGGAAGACCTCAGAAAAATGCTGGAGTGGCTAATTGGGACAATCTGGAGAATCTGCGACGGATTGTGCTGGTTGTGGGCTGATGGTGATGCTCAGGAAATGTAATAGATTATTCTGAATGCTATAGTGGCTCTCAAATTGTCTGGCTCTCAAAAGTGACCAAACCTGAGAACCACTGCCCCTTTTCTGACACCACAGCCAGTTCATCACTCACCCACCTTCCTTTCTTAGACACGGAGAAGGTCCTGGTTAAAGAGGACCACAGGATCGAAGAGTCCTCCTTCAGAGTGGCACGTTACGATGAACGGGCCGAGGCGGAGAGGCTGGACCCACGTAGGTTCATCCTGAGTGGATTCGCCGGCAGCTGCAAGCACAGCGTCATTTCCGTCTACATCAGGAGCTGCAGCAAGGGGGCGGAGCACTCGTGGGAGACCCTCGGTGAACTAGGCAGCTTGGCAGTCACCTTTAAGCAGGACATCGGTGAGCTCCGCACTTTTATAAATGTTGGTATTAAGGAATTAGTAACTTGCCGATTTAAAGTAAAGTGAGAATTCTGGTGTATACAGCAGCAAAGCAAGTAAAGTGCAGACAAACAAACATGTAGTATAAAACAAGACAAAGTGCAAAGACAGTAAATACACAGTACACAAACCACACCCTAAAAAGAATATTACGGGAATAAACACGATGCATAGAGAAATAAAAAACGATGCAAAGATGAGGTGCTTCCTGACATGTTCTGGCTGGGGGGTGACATGTCTGGAGGACAAGTATTTACATTTTAATCTTAGAAACAGTTGTATAAAAGAAATAAAGGTGTATTAATATGGAATAACTGGAATTCTACAGGACTGAGTTGTAGATGATCTTCGCTTGCTAAATACATCAATCCTTCATTTAGACATACATTTTTTTCTGGAGAAATGCTCCATGAAGAAGCTGGAGGGCATGGAGATCACAGCTTCCCGTATGATGCGCACAGACACCGTCTTGGTCGAGGGTAAGATGGACAACATGTCTGAGGAGGTACTGAGGTTGTACTTCAGCAGCAAGAGGAGTAACGGGGGAGAGATCAACTCCTTGAACTGGGTCGACGGGACCAGGAGTGTGACAGTAACCTTCAGAGACTGGCGTGGTATGTTTTGATGACTGCATCTCTTTCTGTTTTTAAGGCCCTAGACTTTTGTAATCTGTGCCATTGCACAAAGATCTGTGCCATTGCACTGCAATTTTCATAGTTTTGTAATGTTCAGTTGGATTGAGTAGTTCCCAGGGCTGGACTTATCTGGCTTACCGTGCATTAACCGGGGAGGCCACTGGGGGGGGGGCACAAAGAATTTTGCTGGCCCACACCCCCATAGGCAAATTTGATGTTTGGTGGGCCTGCATGGGCAAAAGTGCCAGGTCTATTTTTAATCCTTGTCCAGCCCTGGTAGCTTCTACAAAAATAACCTGCGTTCTTGAAGTTGAAAAGATGAACCTAAATTTAGTAACCTAATGCTGTCTTTGAAAAATATCTGGTAATTATAAACAGAAGTAGTGATTTACATGTAATAACTCTGATGTCGAGACATTTTAAGCAGTGTCACAGCAACATTTGCTGGTTCTCCTTCAACAGTGGCCCACAATGTCGCTGAACGGACGCATAGTCTTGGTGGGGTCAGTCTGCAAGCGGTTCTGTTCTACACCCATCTGCAGAAGGCTCTGACTGGAGAAACCGTGCCCCCACCCACCGCTCCTAGCAAAATAACCTTACATTACGACTCTGTGCTGCTCAACCACCTGAGTCACAACAAGAAGTTCAAGGAGCAGTTTGAGAAGACACTGCAGGATGTCCACGCTAGAGTCTCGGTTGACAAAACCATGGAACAGTCAAAGATTTCGTTGGAGATGACAGTGGACCAAGAGTCTCTGCAGATGTACCATGTGGCCTCTTTTTGGGAGAGCAAAGCCAGGACTGATGTGGAGAGCCTGCTGAAGAGATATATTGTGATCAAACAGGACGCTGAAAATGAAATATGGAAGAGGATCAAGGATACATGCCTCAGCCTGGTCTCCCCTGATGTCAGTGTCTTTTATGAAGGTCCCCATCATAGAATTTTGGTGGTGGGGCAGAAAAATGAAGCGAATCTAGTTGTGGATTCTGTTAGGCTCCTTGTGAAGAACACCAGCGAGGAACTGGCAGTTCAGAGAAATACCGTGGTGAGGATGATCCCTCTGAATTCTAAAGAGGAGCTTGATTTTCTTTGGAACATGGTTTCCAGTAAAGTGGATGGTGTTGAAATATCAAAAGATGATGAAAACCTGACCATCTACCTTAAAGGACTCACAGATCCAGTAAATTCAACAGAAATGATTATCAAGAAAGAGAAAGAGAATTTGGTCATTAAAACATTAAATATCTCAGTTCACCTAGCAAAGTTTTTGAAATCTTTGGACTTGAAAAAATTTGAGCATGATCACTTTGTTCAGCAGAAATCCCAGGAAGGTATTTCTGCAGCCATCCTGAAGTGTGGGGACTCTTACCAGATCCTTGCAGAGAAAAAAGATATTTTTAAAGCTGAACAGACTGTAATGGCGGTTTTGAAAGAGGAAGTGTTGGAGCTGACCCCTGAACAACTGAAGGTCACTAAGGATGAAAACTGGAGGAACTTCTTTGGTGATCTGACAGAAGATGCGTCTAATGTCAAAGTTTTACAGTCTCACAAATCGATCATAATGACAGGATTCTGCAGTGCAGTGACAGATGTTTCAAGAAAACTGAAAGACTACCTAAATAACAAAATACCGGTAATGGATGACGTTACTGTGGAGTCCGTGGAAGTGCTGGACTTTATAAATGACTGCATGAACTTGTCGGAAGTGCCTGCCATCAAAGTCCTGAATGCAATAATAGTGCCATCAAAGACTTCCCTCTGTCTGAAGGTCACTGCAGCCAGTGACAAGATCCAGGAAGCCATCTCAACAGTGAAAAATCAGCTGGCTCTCATTGTGCAGGAGAAGCACACATTTCTCAAAGCTGGGGAATTCATAGTGCTGGAGAAAAACCAGACTGCTCTCAAAGCCAAAGCCAAAGAATTTGGGTGCATGTTGCATTTCCCTACTGAGGAAACCAGCTCTGCAGCTTCTGCTCGAAGCTACAGCCACAACATAGCTAGCAGCATCACGCTAACCATTGTCCAAGGTGACATGTCCTGCCATTCGGGTGATGTCTTAGTTTGTCCATTGAGCAGTAACTTGGCTTTTGATAACCCCATGGCCCAGAAGGTTCTAAAGATCGGGGGCCCTCAGATACAAGAAGCCTTAAAGGGTTTAACTAAGGAAAGAAATGCTTTAATAGCTGGAGATGTTGTTCTTTCCAAACCAGGAAACTTATCTGCAAAGATCCTTATGTATGCAGGGATTTCTGCTTGGGGGAGTAGTGGTCACCAGCTCAACGGTCAAACCATTGAGTTCATTCACCTCAAGTCAGCAATCCTAAAATGCCTGACAAATGCGCAGGACAAGAAGTACACCTCCATAGTGATGCCAGCTCTGGGCTGTGGAGCCTTCGGCTATCCTGTTAGTGAGAGCTGCAAGGCAGTTATTGAGGCCATCCTGGAGTTCTGTGAAGCCAACCAAGGAGTGCCTCAGGAACTGAGAAAAATACTCATCGTTGACCCAGATATCAAGATAGTAGAGGAATTCAATAACGTGGCAAATGAAATTGTAAGTGTTAACCATAACCAAGTTAAGCTAGGCGAAGAAGTTTTTGTTATAGCTTAATTTATGATAAAAGCCTAAAAATATATAATTAGTGTGTGTTGTTTTTAAGTGAAGTTTTCACTTCCAGGCTGGTAAACAGGCACACAGTGGCACCATGGGAAAGGACACCGGACCGTCAAATAAAGCACATCTCACTCAACCACTGCAGGTCCCATCGAACCCAGGAGCAGGTAAGTGATGATTCACGGTTTTAAGCCATTTGACATGACGATCAGCAGTCATGTGTATGCAGAACATTTGAGTTCATACCTGGACTGTCCTTCCTTCTGGCCAGGAACTTCTCTGACACCAGTATCCCGAGTGCTCATAGGCAGTATGCTGGTGATGCTGAAAAAGGGAGATATTACCCAAGAGAAGGTGGACGCCATCGTGAATTCCACCAACAGCACTTTAAATCTTCAAACTGGTGAGGGTCCACTAGTGGGGAAGAAAAGAGGGGATGTTGGTAGGATATTAGCGGGAAACAATAGAAATGGCTCAAATTAACTTTTAGCACAGACATTCTGTGTGCATAGTTCGTTTGCTATGGAACAACTACTCACTTCATTACAGTAATTCCAAAGGGAGGCAGCTTCATTCTCCTTATTACAAAGGATTGCTGTTTACTGCTAAATGCTTCATGAACTTTTCCCATTGAATGCTGCCTTATCTCCTTACTATTTATTAAGACATTTTGTCTCTCTTGTATTTGAAAGGTGTCTCTGGGGCCATTCTGAAGGCAGCTGGGAAATCAGTTACGGATGAATGTGCCAAATTGGGTAATATCTTATATCCCATGATGCTCAGTTTAGGATTAAAAGTCCATGCAGCAATAAGTATCAGCTTCATATATGATTACCTATGTAATCAATATGACTGAATAGCTCTCTTTAAGAGTGCTGCTCTGATGGGTGGTTTAGGTGCTTACCTTAAACATGCTCACCCTGTCAGGTACCCAGAAGGAGGACGGCGTGGTGGTGACCAGTGGGGGCAGTCTGAGCTGCAAGCACATCATCCAGATGGTGGGGCCAAACACCACAGCTGACATCACAGCCTCCATAGAGAAAGTCCTGCAGCTGTGTGAGAACAAGACTTGTGCTAAGGTTTCCATCCCAGCCATTGGAACAGGTGAAGCCATACCCACACCATGCCTCCTGTCACCCTCAGCCAATGAGTGATTCTTTTATTAAATACAAAGGTCATGTGACAGAGCAATAAAGCAGCGCATATTAAATGGTTAATTTCTCACAGGAAAAGGTAACATTGGACCAAAGGAGTCTCTCCAAGCCATCCTCAAAGGACTGGAGAACCATTCATCAAAGACAGCCTCAACCTGCATCCGATTTGTTTACATAGTGGCCTTAGAAGACAGGGTCTTCCAGTGCCTTTATGAATATATTGTTGAGAAGACCTACCTGTCACTGCCCAGGAAGCAGGTCTTTGTGCTTATTTGTTTGATATTGAACACCAGTGACCCTCCATTGGAGGAATATTTAGCTATGCAAACCTTTGCCTGTAGGTTTATTGCAGCTTTAGACTAATGTGTCCTGGGGCTGTGCTATATAGTCTCATGTCAGTATATTTATTTGTATGTGATTAAAATCAAGCAAAATAAAATTTTAATGGGATATTAATTGTTTTTCTCTCCATTTTGTCTGGAATTTCAGTTAAGTGAGCTACCTGCGAATCAAGGTAAGCCCCCTTTGTGGCATTTGCACAAAAAGTTTATTTTCATATGATTTGACTATTTACAAAAGATGCTCATTCCACCCCTGACATGTCAACTTGAAGTACGTTTTCTTGCATTTATTTGCATTTGCTACTACTAAAATAACGTTGACGGACCTCTAAAGTCATGATCCGTGAGGTGAGACTGGAGGTGCGGAAAGGAAACATCGTCACAGAAGCAGTGAGGGGCATCGTTAATACCACCAACAACAATTTCAGCCTGAAAGGAGGTGAGCAGCACTGTTTGCGCACGCAACCATGAAGCGCTTCTGCATGCATCATCTTTCATGTCACTGTGGTAACCTCCGGGTTTAGCTGGAAGGCGTTTCTATCTATCTCTCACGTTTCAGGTGTTTCTGGAGCTATACTGAAGGCTGCCGGACAGTCAGTGGAAGACGAATGCAAGAAACTCAGTGAGTCTGCATTGTTTGGCATGGAGTGCTTTGTTTTAACTGCAAAGGCAGCTCAGATTGTCACCTGCCTGCGTCTGCACACAGGTCCCCTGGATGATGACCGGGTCGCCGTTACTGGTAGTGGAGCCCTACAATGTGACTTCATCATCCACATGCTGGGGCCTCATTCGTGTGCTGCCGTGACGTCCCGGGTGGAGAGGGTGCTGGAACAGTGCGAGAACAACCAGATCACCACAGTTTCCTTCCCTGCTGTTGGCACCGGTCAGCATGTCCCTCTCCAATATCTAATATAATGGATAGATAAGATACCATAGATATCTAATCAGTACCATAGACATCTAACCAACACATGAAATCTCTAACCGTAAATATCCAGCTACAGCTGCTAGTATTGTGTCTTTTTTCTGAGCAGTAGTTGACATTCTGTGGTTAGTTGCAACATTGTAAATTTATGTTTTCTTGGTGTTGCTTCTGAATGCACTCTTCGCATATTGGTTCTTATCCCAGTAACAGATCCAGTTAATCGATAAGTGATTTCACTTGGTCACTGATGTCAAAAACAGAGGAGTCATTTCTGATGCATGTACTGTAATTAAACAGAAGAGTACAGTGGTCTACTTGAATCTTGTTATTCATTCTGTATCTTTCCATTCACTCTGACTGCAGGAGGCGGTGGTCTGAAAGCAGCAGATGCAATCACTGCCATGCTCAAAGGGTTTGAGAACCACCTCACCCAGCGTACCTCCACCGTACTCAAACTAGTCTACGTTGTTATTGACAAAGATGACATCCTGAAAGATGTTCTTCAGGGACTCCAGCTGTGGAAAACAAAATCAACAGTATGGAATAATTACTTGAAATAACTGAATCGCTGTATCAAGCAGTGACTTTCATTTACCAAATGGTCATTTTAAAGAAATCATGTTGTATTTATGAATTTATAGGTATTATTTGGTTTCTCTTCAACCAGAATGAATCCTTTGATGATGAGGAGGATTGGAGCTCTGAATCTGAAGAGGAAGATCAGGGTTCCACTAGCAGTAAGGCTTAACATGGTCTCCAGAAATGTCTCTCAAACACTCTTTAATGAAAGGTCATGACCTTTCATATTGTTTCTACCTGGCAGGCAGCATTAAGGTAGTAATGGGACCAATAGCCATTAAGGCATTCTGTGGAGACATCACCAAGGAGACCACCGACGCCGTCGTTAACAGCACCAACACATCCCTGAACTTAAACACAGGTAAACCACCCACTGTCACAAGTGTTTCAAAATCAAGGTGGGTCATCATTCCTGAGGGACGCAGTGCAAGGTGGTATTTATTATCAAAGTTAATGGGAAATGTTGATCTTGTGTTCTTTATTTCATATTTACCCAAAGATGCCAACATGTTATCTTAAAGTAGCCATGTTGTCTACTTCTGTGAAAATGCTGGTGACTGATGCCATGTTCTCCTTGTCAGGTGTATCTGGGGCCATCCTGAAAGCAGCAGGAAATAGTGTGGTGGATGAATGTAAAGCTTTGGGTGTGTATCCAGTGCATTCCTGTTACGTGGGTGGTGATGTCACATCCTATTTGTTTGTAAACACATTGTCTCTTTGTTTTGTGATTTTAACTAGGAACCCAGCCAAGTGATGGACTGGTTGTCACCAAACCAGGAAAACTCCCAGTAAAACACATTGTCCACATGGTCGGGCAGACCACAGATAAAGCCATCACAAGTTCCATGTGCAAAGTTTTGAAGGCTTGTAATGACATCAAAGTTCAGTCAGTGTCATTCCCAGCACTGGGCACTGGTATGCAAATGGAAATCAATCATGTTCTTCTCCATTTAACTGATATTTATATACAAAACTTTGCCTACTTTTAGTGATGGATTCACATTAAATATCCTGGATTTGAACTAGGGACCTTCATGAGTCTGTTCTTAATCGTCAAACTGCCAGGAAATTACACATCAAGTATGTATCCTTTCCTTGTTCAGGAGCAGGTAACCTGCATGCAGACCAGGTGGCTGTAGCTATGATGGATGCCATCCATAACTTCCTGCAGGACAATCCCCAGCCAAATGTTACTTCTATTCACATTGTCATATTCCAACAAAACATGTTTTCCAGCTTTGAACAAGCCATGAAGAAATGTACGGTGTCCCCTGGTAAGTCTTGGCAACCAGCTCTAGCTGTAAATTAGCCATTGTTAGGGGTCCCTTTAACCAGTGGGATATTCTAGTGACGGCCCTTCTGTAGAAAACAGCATTTTAGCACAATTTATAACACAAACGATTTATTCACTGTATGCTAAGATAAATAGTTTACAACATTGTGCAAAGCTTAAGGTGTTTCTCGTGTCCACTTTAGCAAAAAAGCTGGAAAAATCAAAACCTGGTCCAAAGGGAAGCCAGTCTCATACTTCACTGGATCTCAGCAGCCTGTTGGCCAATGTGACTTATCCCACCATGACCGTGGAGGTATACGGGACGGCTGCGGGCAGCTTGGCCCAGGTAAAGAAGTGCCTGGAGGACCTGCTTGCAGAGGAGTGCAGTTCACAGGATGTAGAAGCCCAAAGCCTGTGCTTCCTCCAGGAGGCGGAGAAACAAACTATCATCGACCTGAGCAACAAGCACCATCTACGTGTGACGGTCAAAGTCAACAAGTTGACAGTGTCAGGAAAGAAGGACGATGTTCTCATGGCTGTCCTGAAGATTAAAGACATCCTCCAGGAAGCAAAAGAGAGAGAAAAACAGAAGTTTGAGAAGGAACGGATAAAAAAAACAGTCCAGTGGGAGAAGGTGAAACAGGGAAGTTGGACCTCAATTAAGTCTAATATTAGCTATAACCTGGAGTGTGCCTACATCCGACAGGAGAAGACTTATTTGTTCACACAAAAAGGGAAAACTTACAAAGTGGATCTAGAGCAGATGCAAATGACAAATGGCAAAGGAATAAATTTCAAGATCAGAAGGACACCCCTTGTGGGAGATTCAGGCACAGGTAGACAAATCAAACTTCAGTGTATCCACAGCTAATGGGTATAGATACATCTACAGCTAGGAGACAAGGATTCCAAGGCTTTATTGATATTTGCACACATACAAGAACTATGAAATATTTGCAAAACAGTGAGAACAACAAAGTACATGCGATACATACATGCGATATAACGGAGCATTGGCAGCAAGATTAATGCTTTTGATGTCTTAACTTTTCAAATGTGGCACATTTATGTAGAATCATGTGTTCACCTCATGAGGAAATATATCAGGGTTATTCTTACATAAACCTAAAACATGAACTGCTGCCTGTCACTGAGGATTTGTGAGTAGTTTCTGAGAAAAGTGTTGACCATTCTTCCAAACATCTCCCTCTAGCGGTGATTCAGACGCCTCCAACATGGACCAAGATGGATGGTAAAAATTACACGGTTGTTCCTCTGGTTGCAACGTCACAGGAATACCAGAACATTTCAAAGGACTTTGTAGCATCCTGCCAACAATTCACAAAGACACAAAATAAGCACATTGAAGTGATCCAGGTGAGAAACCCAGCCAACTTCCAACTGCTTGTCCAGTGAAAGGTCAGATGGAGTGTGGAGGAGGTCCCAGGCAGGTCAGGCACAGGGAAGGCCTGCATGCTGGATGTGATTCTAGTGAACAGAGACTGTTTTTCAGTAAATAACTAGATTAAATAAACTGGAGCTCCTTGTAGAACCAAATCAAACTGTGACAATTCAATGTGAATCACTAGTTTGGCACTTTGCCGATCTCTTGACAGATAGAGAGACTCCAACATGACGAGTTGTGGCAGAGCTATTCTGTGCGGAAACAGGCCATTGATAAGAAGTATCCTAAGAACCCCAATGAGCAGATGCTCTACCATGGCACCACAAAGGAAATCTGCCAGAAGATCAATGCCTCTGGCTTCAACAGGAGCTTCTGCGGCAGAAACGGTGTGTTTAGCGTTAGCATATTCGGCAGTGATAACATTTCTAGAAAAATATTGCAATCAAGGGGAGACCTGACACGCTCAACATTCAGAGAACTGAGACATTTTCCTCACTCCACTCTTGAGTAAACCTGAAGACGGTGCCCCACCTACACAATTAGAAAGAGTACCCCAAAGCCCCCACTGCCCTTTGGGTGAAGGCACAAAGCTAGCTTCCATTTAGCTTCCAAGTCCTCGAATCAGTGCTAACTGTAAAGTAGTCATCAGGATTGACCTTTCCTGTGGCTCTGTGTATCTCCTCTCTCTGTCGACCTAACACTAAAGCAGTAATGTCCATTCTGACGTAGGGTGACCAAAGTTTCTTGACGTCTTCCACATCATTAATTACAGTAGCTTGCAACTTTTTCTGTATTGTACTGGGATATAGGTGATGAGAATAACATTTCCCTTTACCACAGCTACAAAGTACGGCTTGGGAACCTACTTCGCCAAAGAAGCTCACTACTCTTGCTATGAAAATTACTCCAGCCCAGACGATCAGGGCCAGAAGTACATGTACAGGGCCCGTGTCCTGACGGGGAAGCCCTGCCTCGGGGAGTCCAATCTGAAGGAGCCGAAAGCCCTGAATCCCAATGACCCCCAAGTCGGTCTTCATGACTGCGCTGTTGACGACCTGCAAAACCCTTTCATCTTCGTCATCTTCTCTGACTCAGGTGCCTATCCAGAATATCTTATCACGTTCAAGGCCGTGTGAGGCACAGAAACAGCCAGATTTCCTATCACCACACCAGCTTCTCTCGAGCCTACTCAGGGTATGGGGGGTGGGGGGAATGGACAGTTCCTTAGTTCATGTTTATATTTTTTGATGGGAAACTGACAGTGGATTATTAATTAGTAAAGCGTTTGGAATCAGTTTGCCAGGGTTGACATTTTTTGTTGATTTATATAATTAACAATTTTGTATGTAGAAGTGTTTTTGGATGCCTTGATCTAGCTTGTGTAATCTTCCTTTTGGTTTACACCAATGTTTTTCAAGCCAAACCATCCATATTTTTCCTATCTCCCTGCTCACGATTAGGGAGAACTGGTTTACATTGGTTTTTCATACACCTACCAGAACATTTACATAGGAGAAACAAAACTCACCAGATTGCCTTAGCCAAACCATTTCATTAGAGTGGTATAAGCACAGCAATTAACAATTTAAGCAAAGTTTTTTTTTTTTTAATGATGCATGTGATAAACATTAAAGTGCCGATAAAGCCATTCACAGTTTTACATGGTTCGTTAGAATGATGGGAATCTTAGGGTGATCAGAAAGCAGCGTGACCAGGGGGGAGGAGAAATCACATCTCAAGGGTTTCTCATAGACTCATTTGCAGGTTATGATGATGGATATGCATGTTGCTCTGAATAAAAATTGTTCTGATACATGAAGACTTTATGGTATTTTTCCTTATTCAGCAACCTGTGTTATGTTGCAAAACCAGAATTCTTTTGTTTGAATGAAAGGCAGTCGATGCTATTTTATCATTTATATTAAACTATTAATAGAAACCACCTAGCTTCCACCCAAAAGCTTCCTTCTGGTTGATCGCCACTGCTGCATCTTTGTTACCCTGATCCCTCACATTCTCTTCTGCACCTGCTCCACCTTCCTGCGTTCTTCCATTTTGGTCAAAAGGAAGCATGAACTATACAAATAGTAATGATCTACACAATGTTTGTATCCCAATAAAGAGAAACACAAACATTAAGGTAGTCAAAACATGGAAATGTGGTTACATTACATGTGAATAATTCATTTGTAAGAAAAAGCTAATTAAATAATTCTGTTAGCTTCCCATTCATCTTTGAGGGGAGCATATCCCTCCTGTTCCATCCTTGGAATTCCTTCGTAATTGGATTCAGTGTTAATGCAAATAAAGTATGCGATCGATTAATCCTGCTCCTCAGAGGATGTGCTTCGAAACCTTTGCACTGGAGTGCTTAAGGCTCAAGGTCAGCTGAACATTTGGGGGTCATCAGACAGAAGATGGTTTCAGTCTCTGAAGCAGGCAAGGATGCCGCTAGACATGCTGGGCCCCAAACCCGGACCAATCCAATTATGTCCCAAATATTTTAGGGTCCTTGTCACTCAGGAGCATAAGGATTCATCCTAATCCCCACCCCTCACCTTATAATGTACTCTGGGAAGCAGAAGGCAACAGGAGCCAGAGGGAGAGGGAAATCTCTTGATAGTAGTCTGCAAAGAAGAAACCATCTTGCAGTTTGATGACAGCCTGTACTCAATCTTGGGAGGATGGATAGGGCTGCCATGGGTCACACCACACCACCATTATAATGCCATTTTAAGTTAAAAGAGTTCTACGATTCCCGGTGAAACTGTTTGACTTTAGTATTGTACTTCAAAGGGCTTTTTGGTCTGCAAGATGACCACTAAAGCCATGCTCCAATATGCGACCATTTTGGAGAGGGTGCTTCTAAATATTATAAGTAGGCGCACCAGTGCGACTTGCCTTTTTTAACTGTCGTTGTATATCACATGAAACAACGGGAGGGATTGAGAACCGGTTCTAATTTATAAGATTTTCGAATTACGGTTCAATTTACAGATTCCCACGCCTGCATTTTTAATCAATTATGTAAGGGTTAATGGACGACAACCCGTTTGTACTTGAAATTACATTCACGTTTACGAATCGAAAACGCATTTATTAGTATAACTATTTAGTTTCGCGGTATAATGGCAGCATAGCTTTTTTCCCTTTTGGAGGAACTGTATCACGGGGTATTTGAAAATACCATAATAGTGTTGCTTCTTAAAATATAGCCGAAATACCGTATACCTACATGCAATGTATGGACAGCACCAAAAATTAGATATCGCCTGCTACTATTAAACGTTTTGGTTATATATCCTTCTGAGACCCCACCCATTCATTCATGTCCATTGTAGTGGACGTTTTATTTTTGCATCTTTTCACTAATGTTAGGAAACGTATTTATTCCTGTGCACTAAAGAGGACATGCTGTGAAATTTTAAAAATCTTTTGAAAAAATCTAAATTGAAAGATGTCTCATTTCCTCCAAAAGACAAATAACCTACAAGTGAAGGACACTTTTTTTCTTGGGTCTCAGGAGGATATGGCCCCAAGCCACCGTCTTTAATTCTGTGTTGCTAAGAGCAGAAGCCAGTCGTCATGCAGTTTGGAAACTGTCCATTGCTAAACCCAAAGGCCAATGTTTATAAACAAACTTTCAAACGAAATGTGTAACATCCGTGGTTGTTTATAAAACACATATATACACAGCTATAGGTACGCAGGGAAAGTTTATATATTCACTCAGTCTTTGTTTCAATTTAGGTTTATGTACCTCCTAGTATTAAGCTGCTTTATGGATAAAAACCGACTTGTTTACCGTTAACCGACTAGCGTATTGTCCAATTTAGGTAGGTTAAAGAAAAATGTAAAGTACTACTGACATCAATAGCAAACCGACATCCAAGATTCACTGTATGTATTTTCACTTAGAGCATCCCTTTAAAAAATGGAAATGTTCGATTTGACTGAAATGATAGATTGCAAATCAGATTAGGAATTGATACAATCTGAACGATACCCAACCTTGACTACTGGTGTGCGTTTGTGTGCGAGTAAGCGAGACATCGAGTGATTATAGTGGAGATCTAACGAGAGGCTACCATCATCATAACGCGAGTTGGGGACAATTCTGCGCAGAATGTTATCTACCTGCGTACAGTCCTCAAGAACTAAATGGCTTTTCTCTTAATGCAGTACTTAACTCTATGCGACGTTGTCCTCTACAGTCAACAATAAAACACCATACTGATATTTCTGTAAATTATATGTTTATTGCCAAACCAGTTATCAGTAATACGATTAAGAATGTGAATGTGTTGCTTTGCATGTCTATTTTTTAAATATGCATTTAAATGTTGTGTTGGGTGCCCGTAAAATTTTTTGTAAGTAGCACCAGTTTTATAGTGGAAATGGGTAGTCGGGAATCCTAATCTCAAAGGCCATTCCTTATCTTCCCGTATAAAATCGAACTGAACAGACGGTAAAACTCAAACATAATGATGTTTTTGAAACCTTTCACCTCTCGGAATTGTGCCCGTTTCGATAAAAAGTAAACATACATTACCACAAGGTGGCGCCATCACCACGCATTTATCACGACATATGGCATGCCTACATTGCTTGCTGGTTTCATTGAGACCAGATCCCAAATTAACCTGGCTGATTGGTCTGATCCATTACAAAAAAAAAGAACTATGCGCTTTTCTGTAAATAATAAGTTAATTTTGTCCTCTTAGTTTACTCAAGCTCCACAAGCAAAGCAACACTAATTAGTATGCAGTTCATTTATAATAAACAGTTTGTTCGGTTAATTGTTTAAGGTGCGAGGAACAACAATAAATCATAAAATGAAGCCGATGGCACATTTATATAATTATTTTAGTGGGATAAAAAATGTCTCTGCATCAACACATAAAGTGCCACACAAAGAATAAGTCGTCAAGTCGGAACAACTGAAAAAATAACCCAATTAAAGGCCGCAAAGTAAAAAGGAAGTGGTCGCACAAGCAGGGCTTTCTGGCATCTACATATACGTATAATTGCAATTTTTCGTTCTTCATCCTGTTACAAAATGATGCATCAGAAGTGAAGATAATCACGTACAGATATTCGAGTAAAACTGCTTATTGCAAAGCGCAGCCAGCATTACCCATAGAATGAGTTTATCTTGCGCCTCATTTGGGCTGCAGATTTACACTCTCACCAAGATTTATACTGGCAAGGGGAAATGATTCCAGTGACCCAAAACTACCATAATGTTGGTCTTTGACCATTTAAAGCGTCATAAAACGCCCACTCCCTGCGACCCCAGAATAGATATACAGCGGAATGTCATTGAGAATCATTCCGATCTTAGCCCCACTCGGCCAGGTAGGGTTCGGGTCGCTAGAGCTTCAACACAGTGACCACAGCTTTACTTCCACAACTACACCTGCCATCTCAGACCTGGCACACATTATTTTCAAGTTAAGTCTCAATGGAAAGTCCGCGACAGGGATGGGCAACAAACGGTGTGCTGAAGGTAATTATCTGTACCATGTATTCGGCTCGATGAAATATCACTGACACCCCTAATCCAGAATCTGCAGGAGAATTAATCGTAGAGTAAAATTATGCAGCTATGTCAACACAATGTCAGGCAACTTCAATGCCCATGATATGACCACTTGTGAAGGTCATACAGTGAAACGGTAATTCAATTATTCTTTTCTGCTTGTTTTCCTTTTAATTAATCCATGGTTATATTACTTACCTTGCACATACAACACAATTGTAAATAATACGTTTTTTCATATTTATCTATTTATGCTGCTAACAGTCATTGTAAATGTATTGCTCCCTTGCATTTTTTGCAAGCAGACTTAGTGGACAGTGGGCTGCAGTAAATACAGGGTTGGCAACTCTCACGCTTTTATAATCTCGCGCTGACACGAGAAATCTTACGGCAAATGTATGTTATTCCATTATAAACCTAGAATTAGTTACATGGAAAGCGGTTCGCAAACCCTCTAGACTACTTACAAGGTAATAAACTCTTACGTACATATAAATGCGTGGGTCTGTGCGCGCCGACTTGGCTCGAATTGAAAATCTCATTGCAGCCAGTAGATCAAGTTGACAGCCATGCATATATATTTTCTCATATAAAACTATTTACCCAGAACTCCCAAATACTACCAGAGTCTGCTTGTTTCGGGCTTTGTTCTAGCTTGCACACAAAATAGCATCCGATAGAAGCAAAATGTTCAGCGCACCCTTTTTTTTTTCCAAGTCAAACTCATTCGTGAGCCGCACGGCCATTGAAATAGAACGACGACTTACTCGGCTTTCCAAACGCGTTGCACCGTAGTGTGAAGGGGATTGGCAGATGGGCCACATACTAGGATTCCGTTCGTCCGGGAATGTAAAAGGCAACTTTAC
>JABFEB020000001.1:49305166-49315776 GCA_019775895.2 Stomatorhinus ivindoensis | reverse complement strand
CCCCCCCCGCTCATCATTAGAGGAATTATCATTAATTGAGAAAGCATAAAATGGCAAATTACATTTACAGAGCCCGTAAGGGTTTTTTTTAAAGATGGCTATAATGAGGAAAGAGGCAACAGAGGAATTATTTTAATTACAAGTCCGTATCTGTTCATTAATTAGCCTGTAAAGATGGGAAAGTACTTCAAATTAGCTCTTTAAACATAATGGCTCACAGAGATTCACGACCGCTCCGCAACCACAAAATGAGCCTTTATGTTAAGACCGAAAGCGCAGCTAGTACAAGCCAGCATGATGTATAAACACACCTCAGCAAAATCGATCTCTCTGTTGGGCACCTACTACCTCCAGGTTAAAAACTTTACACCGTGGTATTTAAAGGAGAATAATGCTGGGGAGATTACAAGGAAACCGATAAACCCCAAGTCCTCCCTTTGGGAAAAAAGACCCATATCTGCACACACACTCCCTTATTTACGACATGGTCTCCAATCTCACATATATACAAACGGATGGAGCCTGTGACCTCAAACAGAACACAGGAAGGGCGTGTGGCGACCAGGGGTACATGCACAACCCCCAGTACCTGGGCACTGCTGGCCAGGCAGCTGCTGAGAGCTGCAGGGGGAAGAGGTCCGAGGAAACTGCATCTGGTCCGAGCCTAGGGGGGGCAGGAAACTCACGGAGGAACTGAGGGGATGAAAAACACCCACAAAGAACAACAGGGTAAGTTTTCCAGACAGCTAAACAGCCATAATAAGCATATGGGACAGGTAGTGATGGCAGACACTGTGGGTCACATGACAGGATGGCAGAGATGGGGTACTGTTGTCACATGACTGATGGCATGGGACCGGCGCCGTTATATTAAGACCGGACGGACACCAGGGCTCATAAATCACAGTGATGGCGACCCACTAAACAAGCCCCCCCGTGACAGCAGGAAGAGTAATGGAGAGCATCTGCACCCAACCCCTTATGGGCCCATGCCCCAGCCACGCTGTGCAAGTCACCATGAGGTGGGGGGGGGGGGGGTGTTGACTGGGACATGTACCTGAGGGCGCTCTGCTGGCCAGCTGGGACGGCACTGTAGTACACCTGCACGCCGGGTCCTGGCAGTGGGCCTTGCACTGACTGGCCAGGCACGATGATTGGCTGTGGATACGTCTGAGGGGTCACACCCTGGGAGCCCTGGGGCATGGTCACCTGGGTGATGGGGGGGGGGGGGGACCACACACGCATTAGCTCTGGCTGAGCCGGACAGCATAGAGAGGAACAAATACGATTGTACTGTCGCTTTAAAGGAAGGAGAGAGAGAGAGAACAGCAGCTCTCAATGCAATTTCCAATTCCCACATTCCAGCCATTACACTCTGAGCTGGCTTTAGCGATTCAATTAGTAGTTAATTATCTGCACCACTCATATCTGCGCACTCCCTAAGGAAAGGAAAAATAATAAAACTGCCCCGAGTAATAAAAACTAAAGAAGTTAAATTCTGTAGCCCCCCTACCGCCACCCCCTCAGACGGAGACGTCACCGCGTTGTGCTGACCTGGTAAGGTGGCAGGGAGGGGTACGGCACCACCACGCCTTGCATCTGAGACCCCATATTGCTGTGCTGGCTGCTGACGAGGTTCTGATTCTGAGGCTGCTGGACTCCTACCACACCCTGGTATCCCTGCGTCGGATTCTGCAGCACAGCCTGATAAGCTGCAGGAACAGGGGATAGTTGTGTCAGATGGTGGAGCTCCCTGCGAGGTACACATGACCAAGGTATTGCAGGAATATAAAAAAGATCCCCCCCCAAAAGTGAACATATCCAAACCTGACATGTACTAAATGCAAGCCTAAATCAAACAGATTTATCAGTAAGCTAAAAGCACAGACAGCCTTATTTTACAGAGCAAGAAGTAGACATAAGTGTATACATTGAGGAGATCATGACAAGGGCAAGGCAAACATGCAAAGATAACCAAGTAAAAGATAATAAGCAGTACTGATGACGAAGCCTAACAGAGAGGGGAAAAGAATTAAGCCAACAGCAAGGGTTTCTGGGTAAAGAGGGAAAAGCATCCAGAGGACACACCCAGGCTGTGCTGCCTTGGGGACATTTTCCCAGCAGACAGCAGCCGCGAAAGAAGTGGGACAAAGGAAATGGATGGTCCCCAGAAGGCCGCTGCTTGGTTATTTCTGATGACATGCTCTCGACGGGGGACAAGCATGGGGATGGGAGAAGGGCTCTGGGGCAGAGACAATGCTGGCACAAGCCTCCTTTGTGTGTGTTTTTTTTTTTTTTTAAATGGAGAGCAGGAGCTAAGGAGAAAAGACGTCACAAGACCTTATTCTCCACACTCAGTGTCACCTGCCAATGATGATGATAAAAATATTAGGCAAGAAGCCCGGGTGCTGCTGGCTGCTGCTGCCTGCATTAAGGCAGGCACCCCAGGGACATGCACAGAGACACGCCTCATAAATATTTCCCCAAACTAAACATGAACAAACACAGCAGCCGTCCAGGGGATCAGCACTGAATACCAACCAGCACAGAAGAACACAACTTCACAGAAAGTAATTAATCTTCTCTTCCTGTCTTCCTGTTCTGCGCCCACCCCCAACCCTACAGACTTTAAAAATGTATGACGCTAATAGCTGCAACGTATGCCCTCAGAATAGATATTTAAAATATTAAACTTTAATCATATTAACACTTTGGGGCAGTGTTGTTGGGCAGGGTGCTATAAAAAAATAAATGGAGCAGAACACGCAGGGTCACATTTAAAGTGAATGTGTCATCGGCTTGTAGTTTCTGGCTAAGCGGTTTGTTAAATATTCTTGCCAGCGCTGAATTTAAGCATCACCACTGCTGCCATGGTTTATATGCACTTCAGGAATTCAAACACTGATACTGATTAAAATAATCTAGCTTCCTGTAAATCACTCTATTGGTTCCCATCTACATTACAGATTTGCAGTACAAGACCAATGAAAGGGGCCAGAGACAAGCACAAATAGGGCCTGCGACTGGCCCTTCAGTCTTGAGTTTGCCCCGCCCATGAGCAATGATTAGCTATGAGTGTCAGGCTGTGAAGTGGAGCGAGGGGCTGAAAAAGAGACCGGTTCACTGTGAGAATCGTAGTCCTCTCAGACAGCGCCCCGGTCCCGCATCCAGCCACTCCGGGTCTTGGTCCAAAGGGCGCCTACATCCTCTTCTAGAATATTCCCTAACTCACAGCACTTAATCACAATGTTACAGAGAGCCTCCCCATGCCGACACTAAATCACAGCAACCCCAAGAATGGCAAGGAATGCTGCCTTGAGATAGAAGCAGTATGATGAGAGCAGAGTGCAGAAGATTCCCAGCATGCCTTTGGGCAAGCGTGCCAGTTACCTGCAGGCTGGACCGGCTGTGGCATTGGCTGGCTTGGCGGGTTGCCGTAGTGCATGGGAGCAGCGGCCCGGTACGCCTGGCCGGAGTGCGGGTACTGACCTGGCGCACAGTAACATGCAGGCATCTGGAGGGCAGAGCAGGGATTACTCACAGTGAGCTTGGCAATAGCTGTGTGTTATACTGCCGGTGGTACAGTAACCAAATCAGGGCAAATTACAGCAGAAAGTCAATGGTGTTGGGGTCGGGGGTGGAGGAAGATACCTGCTGCACATAGGTCTGCTGCACGACAGGCTGGCCCGCGGAGGGCACAGAGCCAGGGAAAGCAGAGGCGGGGGGCACAATGTAGCCGCCCTGCTGCCCGGACTGCAGCACCATAGAGGAGGGGTACACAGCGGTGTGGCCTTCAGGGGCTTCAGCGGAGGGCTGCCGGGCCAGGCTCATGTGGCTAAACTGAGCCCCCAGGTTGTCTTGCTGCGGGTAGAACCGGAGTAAGGGAATAACACCCATGACTCATGAGAAACAGAAAAGGCACCGTCATCTTTTCTGAGCCGGTGTGGGCTACTCGCCACACCCCTAACTGGGGGAGAGACGGTAACCGTTTTAGTCACCGGATACTAAACTTCATATCTGCTGCAAATTCATCATTTAAAGCACACTTAATTATTTAGTCGTTAAGGGATGTTCGTCAGTGGAAGGAGGTAGGAAAAGCCATTGCATGAAGGGGATTTATGTCACCAAGCAGGAATGACAGCACAGCAGAGCATATAAAGCCCCCCCCAGCTCATAATCTACAGAAAAAAATCTGAAATGGCTAATTTTTAGTCTGACAACTTCCAGCATGCAAATTTAACTCAAGACCCATAAATACAAACGGGATACAGTGGATAATCACAATATCCAATGAGGGATCAACTGCCCATTCTGCTTTTCTTTATTCATTGATCAGTCGTTTTTAGTAAAAAAATAAATATAAATTATGAATTATTAAATTATAAAGTATTATTCAGCAAACTCAAACTATACAAGTAATTTGTGGGTATATACACACACAAACTGGTGATTCACACAATAATCCTTTAATTGCCACTAAGAAAAAATAATCAGAAGCAAAATGGAGAGTTTTTAGCATACAGCGATGGGGATGCAGAGGCTCAGTCAGTGAGAAAAACACAGACAGGCAGAGTGGAAGAAGGAGAAAGAGGAGAAGAGGAGCGGTACCACAGTGTACTGTTGGTTAGAGGAGACAGGCAGGAGCGGAGATGCGTAAGACACCACGGAGAACTGGAGCGGCGGCGGCGCCGGAGGCGGCAGGGACCGATTCGGCTGAGGAGGCAAGGGGTTTGGGGTGGGGGTCAGAGGCGGGGTCACCGTGCGTTTAGTCATGAGAGAGACAGAGGTTCAGGCTTAAAAGCCCTCAGAGTATTAGTCTATGAAGGAGCCCTCAATCATGTAGAGCTAACCAATGATTAATACACCAAAACAAAAGCATTAACTTCCATATTTAGGTTGAATAAAATAGACAAGATGGAGGGACAGAAAACAACAAGAGGACATTTGGCTGCACAAACCAAACGAGGTCTCAGGGATGCGGCACAAATCTAATCAAGGACCTTGCCGTTTGGTTTCTGCAGTGCTCCACTCAAAGGGGGCCGCAGAAACCCGAACGACCCCCCACAGTGGAAGATTAAAGGGTTCCATTGCATTGTCCCACCCCCACCAGGCATGATTGGAGATGCAGCAGCAGACTGACCTGAGGGAGCACGTGATTAGCTGTCTGAGGCGGGTGTGGCACGGGTGGAGGCGGCGGTGGAGGCAAGGAGAGGGGCTGCTGGCTCCTGCTTGGTTGAGGTGCCATGCTGGAACTGTACACAACCGTGTTGCCATCTGGGTGGAGGAAAGGCTGACCTGGTAGGAGAACGGCACCATCATGAGGCATGCTGCACATTTTGAAATTTGGTGGTACTAAAAACAAGCGACCATTTCTGTTTATGGAGATTAAACGTGTTTGAGGTCCATGCCATACATGTCTGGAGAGCATCTGACACCATTGATAAGACCAAGACAATTAAAAGACATTTCTTAAATGTTTTCAAAGCAGCACCCCCCTCCAAAAAAGAAACCCCATTCTATTTTAGGAAGTCTAATTTTGCTAAAAAATTCAGCCATCAGCAAGGCCAACCAAAGACTCCATATCCAACAGCACAGCTGAGACAAACGTGCATCAGCCGCGGAGTCACGGGGAAAGTGCTCCCTCCAGTCATTCAACAGGCCCACCCCCCCAGGAGAAATGTCATTTACATGAAAGAGGTGCCGCTTGAAAGCAGCACCGTTATGGTGCATCAATAAGAGCTCCACTGAACTCCGTAAACATCCAACGGCTTATTTTAAAGAAAGCGATTCAAAAATCATTTAATACCTCAGAACTTATTTAGTTGTGCCTCAGCCCACCGTATGAAATACACGCCATGTAACTGTAGTACACCCTTAAACCCCACCCCCTGGCCCCTGGTGATGGAACTGTAAGATGTGAGTAGTGTTAGTGGTATGTTAGGTAAACATATACAGCAACGAGGGAGCTCGCACGCACGCACGCAAACACACAGCTGCCGACAGACGGACCCAGAGCAGCCGGTACCAACCTGTGTGCGGGTTCACCAGGATACTGCCAGCAGGGATGCCGGCCGCTTCCAGAGGAAGCAAATAGTAGCTAGTGTTAGCAGCGGATGGCGCCAGGCCGCCCCCGCCCCCCTCGCGGGACACGGAGCTGCCGCCGGAGTAGGCCACGGGGGCGGGCGCGGCATGGCCGGCTGGGGTTAGGGGCAGGAGAGGTAGGGGTGCCGCTGCCGCTGGCTGGGGGCGCGAGAGTGAACCCGTGGACGAGCCTACACTACTAGATGACTCAGAACCTGGGAAAGGGGAGCAAGGGGAGGAAAAAGTGTTTACCCAAAGGCAGAGCATGCACATTAATCCTGGAGCAGATCACATGACCAAGTGGTTACGGCTGAATTCATTGGTTACGCTGGACTTAAAAAAAAAAAAAAAAACTCCATTGCTACTTAAGCAGTTAACCACTAATGGTACTTAAACAATAGACATAACGTACAAGGCTGATGTGCTTTAATCTCACGAGGGCCTATAGGAAATGCAAGGCATACAGCAATCAGAGGTCACGTGGGCCTAATTAGCACACTTGCTGACGGCCCTCGCAGAACATGCGCGTCATATAACAGGCAGAGGTGGGGTAACCAATGAATTCAGCCTGGGTTAGGAACAGGACCACTGATAAGCAAAAGACAAAACAGCTGGCTGGGAATGAAGAGTGAGGTGTGAGGCAGCCATGTTATCACTAGGCAATGAAACAAGGAATCATGCTGTTTGAATGGACAGGTACAAGCAAATGACAGGGGGGGGGGTGGGGGTGAAAGAGCGACAAGGAGCTGTGCCTTTCAAAGATTAGGGATATCAGATCACAGGAATTAAAGATTTTAACGACAATCTGGTAACTTTGTAGCTTTAACTCAAACACACAGGCAATTAGAGCATGGATTTTAATTAACCGAGCGTTGATGCATATCCTTAATATTAAAGAGCTGGAACCGAACTGCAATGGCCCTTTTCTACCAACGTGCACAGGAAGGAGGGGGGATTAACAATATACAGTCTGTATACAGTAAAATATGAACAGAAAATTAAATTATTTCATATGCCATCCATGGACAGCAAGTCCAGACACGTTGGATGTCCGCACCCACTTTAGAATTTCTTCATGATTTCACGAGGGGCCGGAGCCTTCACTGTGAGGTCAAGCAGCAGACCAGCCCCACTTGCCTGTTTTGGACAGCCGGCCAGCACCCTTGCTACTGCCTGAGCTGTCTCCCCGGATCAGAACTGAGATGCCACTGAAGCTGCTGGCCTTGGTCATGGCGGGCTTCAGGTTGCGGTTGGAGCTGTCCGAGTCCGTGCTGCTCCACGGCCGCGGTTCTGAGTATTTCGGCTCATTCTCGGAACTGCTCTGCCGGCTGCTGGCGGACCGGCTGTCTTTGGCCCTGAATATCTGGCGCCTCTGCTGGGTGCTGTTAGACGCATCATCTTCCTGGATCCTGCAGCCAGAAATGGCACCATTGGACCCAAAGCCAAACCCTCACCACAATGGGCACCATACATATACACGAAACCGGACGCTTACCTCTTATCTAGTGCAAAGCTCTCCGGACCCTGAAAACATATAAAAGTTATTAATCTAACTGACACCATCCAATTTTAATCACAAAAGATTAAAGCAGAATTTCATTTCCCATATCAGCAAGTATCTTCCTGATAAAGATCATTTAAAAAACTAAGCTGGAACTGTCAGTCTATGCAAAACATACTAAATTAGGGTGTACTCACACTAGGTATGGTTGCCGTGAACCGGGTCCGAGTACGATTGTCCCCCCTCCCCACTCCCCCTCTGGCCTGCACTCACATAGAGTTTCAGCATTCGTGCCGGAGCACGCTTACGTCATTATGGTGCGACGGTTTCAGGACAAACAGGAAGAGCGACGCTCTTGCTGAACACAATGGAGTCCATCGCTCTGGTTACTTTGTTGATAGTAATTTTGAGTCGTTTGGTACGCGGTGGTCCACAGCCCTCTCACAGCCTGTTGCTAAACAGGTCGATCGCTTTCGTGGCACGAAAATTTTCATGCAATCGTGCTGCTCGTATGAGGAGGTTTGCAAGGTACCAGCTAAAGTGCATTATGAAATTTGAAATGCAATATGTTTATAATGTTTTTTGTAATGATGACAGTAGCGTTCTATAGCTAATACTCATGTAACTTACTATCACTTGGAGCATCGCAAAAACGTGACGTCACGCGTCCTGTTTCTTGCTCCAGCACGGTTAGCGCTCACACTACATGCAAACTGCACCCGAGTCCAACTGAACCGTGCTCTGGCACACCTCTTCCAAGCGGGCCAGGGACGGCTAAACGAACCGCGCCCGGACACGGTTCGGAGCGCTCACACTAGTCAAACAAACAGCGCTTTGGTGGTGAAACGCACTCGGGCACAGTTCAAACTGCCTAGTGTGAGAACACCCTTAGTCGATTTCTACCAATATAAACAACCTGCTATTTTAATGGAGATCAGGTTAAATCAGGTTAAATTGGGCTTAAGCGCATAAGGGGAGCAGAGCCCCTTGTGGGATTTGAACCGAATCTTCAGGTTGGCGAGACCTTGACGTTAGACACTCTGCTACATCACCCCAAAAGGTCAACTGATATGAACTTTACTTCTTGTGCAAATATTCTCTCCCTGGCACGCTGGTACTCCTCCTCACGTTCCTCTATGGATTTACTCCTCCTATCCTCCTTCAGCCGCATACGCATCTGGAGGGGAAAAAAAAGTGGCATGGTCAGCATCGCCCCCTGCTGCAAGGTGCGGGCGCCACGGGACACCTGACAGGAAGCTCACCAGGTTGTCATCCCTGTCCATGCTGGCATTGTCCCGCTTCAGGATGTATCGTTTCTGAAGGTCATCTGCCTTGTCATCCTTGATGTGCTCGGAAAACTTCTGGTCCGGTCTGAAAAACAGTCCAGGGTTTCGGAACAGTGTCATGCAAGGATTGAAATATTAAATTTCAGTGCATCTCATGGCATCGCTTATAAATCAGACCACTTCCGCCAATGAGACACAGGTGTCCCGCCTGGATGGCTGAGCTAGTGACGGCTGTGTAGGCAGATTGGAAGGGAGGGTGGCTCTTACATTCTGGTGTTGCTGGTCTTGTTAATGATCACAGACTTGCCCGTGGGGTCCACGTTGTGCTCAAGGCCGAAGTAGGCGGCCACCCTGTGCAGCAGCATGCGGTGGTACGACGTCATGGGCGGGAACTTCCGCCTCTGAGTCCTGACACCATAGCAATTAAAAAGTATGGGAAGATTGAAGAAGATTAGAGGCACGGCAGGAAGAAACCATGAAATTCATATCTCATCCAGGAAAATGACTGAACATACTGGTTATTACTGATGAAATCGAGAATATCCTGTTCCAGTTTCAACAGCATCATTCTGTCCCTGGAATGAACACATTTAATTACATGAGACATCACAAAATGCCATTATGGCCTTTCAAACTGTGATACTAAAGAACCAGCAACAGCATGTACCTGGGGTTGTTATTTAGGGTGTTTACCAGGAACTCATGGAGGTCAATGCCAGTAGAATCTGTATATTCCTGACTGGAATCTGAAGTGAAGATAAAGAGAAGGGGAGGAATTATAGTCTACACCCAAAATCCCCTGATTAAAATGAGTAACTGAATAAAATATGAATTTCAAACAATGGCTATGAAATATCACATCCAATTTCAATGAAGGTTTAAAGGTACCCCAGGTTAAGTGTCCTCAAGACACACGTGCTCACACACACACGCTCACACACCTCTTGAAAGCATCTTCCGGGGCATCTTCTCTGACTTCTCCAGCTTGTCTGTGTTTTTCCGTTTCTCATCTTCATCTCTGACGGGTGGTTCTTCTTTGTCAAATGGCTGGGGAAAGTGACACGACTTTATCCAGCAGACAGTGAATTGCGGGGGTCAATAACCTCCTCAGTTAGCCAATGTCCCTCAAAAATCATAGGTGAGCCCAAGCCTGTCCATCACACACTTGAACAGCCCTTCATATAGCAGGGAGTTAATTAAGATATAATGATGAAAGGGTTAAGCTCCTGAAACAGACGGCACTGGATTTCGCAATACATTACTGAAAATCTTCCTGAATTTAAATGAGGCTTTCACCAAAGACCTGTGTATGCCTATTATGAGGATAAGGCCATAGACGTGCGCGAGCGCCTGCTCACACACACACACATACACACACAAAGTTGGTCTTCCTATCTAAATGGGGAGCGTCCATTCATTTCTATGGGAAAAAACCATAATCCCAATCACGACACCCTTAACCTCTACCCATCCCTACTCTTAACCATAAATAACCAACCCCCAACCCAAATACAAGACTTTTGGCATTTTTACTTTTTTGATTGCATTCACAGATTTTTTTTTTTATAAAACTAAGGATATCCAAATCAGGACCTCAAAAGATGTCCCCAAAAGTAGGGAAATTTCAGGTTTTACCCCACTTTGGGGACAATCTGTTCCTCAAATGTGATCTATGCAAACACACACACACACACACCCACACGAACCCCTGCAATAGCCACTCACTCCAGCCGTATCTGGAA
>JABFEB020000001.1:49270949-49281990 GCA_019775895.2 Stomatorhinus ivindoensis | reverse complement strand
CCCCCCCCCCCCCCCCCCCCCCCCCCCCCCCCCCCCCCCCCCCCCCCCCCCCCCCCCACTTGGCAGCTACGCTTGATGCTGTGGAAATGTGTAGGCAGTCATTTTCAGAAATGGAAACCGAGGGTCTCTCTTTCCCAGGCGGAGGTAGTGACAACGGAATTATATAAATGTATCACAGCGAACCATCCAAGCTGGAGTGGAAACAGATGAGAACAGGGACCAGTTTGTCAGAAAAGTTACCCCTTATTGGCAAAAATTAGAAATCCCAGTTATAATTCCTTCACATTTGTAATTGATACACCCTGGCTATATTTGGGAGCAAGATAGGACTGCATAAAATGCAATATTATTTTTATAAGATGCAGTGGAAAACTGAGGGGGGAATATGATTTAATACGCAGAGATATCTGGGGCGGGCAGCACTGGGGCTTGGTGGATAACACTAAAGCTCGCAGCTCCAGGGCTGAGAGGGCTGAATCAGCCCCTGCTCTGTGCGTGTGGAGCTTGCATGCTCTCCATGTGTCACCTAGGTTTCATCCTGGAGTCCAAAAACATTAAATTAGGCTAATTGGTGTCTTAAAAATTGCATGCAAAGTGCAGATTCTCACCGATCAGCCATAACCATAAATCCTCCTGCCTAATATTGCCGACAAAATAGCTCTGACCCATTAAAGCATGGACTCCACAAAATCTCTGAAGGTCTCCTGTGGTATCTGACACCAAGACATCAGCAGCAGATCTTTTAAGTCCTGTAAGTTGCGAGCTGGGGCCTCCATGGATCAGACTTGTTTATCCACCACATCCCACAGATACTTAAAATCAGATTGAGATCTGGGGAAAGTGGAGACCAAGTCAACACCTTGACCTCTTTTCGATGTTCTTTAAACCATTCCTGAACATTTTTTGCAGTGTGGCAGGGTTCATTATCCTGCTGAAAGAGGCCACTGACATCGGTGAATACTGTTGCCATGAAGGGGCGTATTTGGTCTGCGACAATTTTTAGGTAGGTGGTGTGTATTAAAGTAACACTCACATGAAGGCCAGGACCCATGGATTCATGGATTCCCAGCCGAACATTGTCCAGAGTGTCACACTGACTCTGCCATCTTGCCTTCTTCCCATAATGCATTCTGGTGCCTCCTCAGGTAAACAACACACGCACCAATGTCCACATGACGTAACAGAAAATGTGAATCATCAGACCAGGCTACCTTCTTCCATTGCTCCATGGTCAGTTCTGATGCTAACCTGCCCATTGTAGGTGCTTTCAGTTGTGGCCAGGGGTCAGCATGGGTACTCTAACTGGTCTGCGGCCACTCAGTCCCATAAGCAGCCATCTGTGATACACTGTGTGTTCTGTTGCCTTTCTATCATAGCCAGCATTAGCTTTTTCGGCAACTTGTGCTACAGTAGCTCTCTGATGGAATCGAACCAGATGGGCTAGCCTTCACTCCCCATGCACATCAATGAGCCTTGGGTGTCCATGACCCCATCACTGGTTTGCCAGTTGGCCTTTCTTGGACCACTTTTGATAGTTACTGTTCTCTGCATACCTGGAAATGCTCTGAAGCAGTCATCTAGCCATTACAATTTGGCCCTTGTCAAAGTTGCTCAGATTTGTATGCTTGCCCATTTTTCCTGCTTCCAACCCAACAACTCCAGGAACTAACTGTTCACTTGCTTAATATATAATAGCACCCTTGACAGGTGCCATTGTAACAACATAATCAGTGTTATTCATTTTACTTATAAGTGATATTAATGTTATGGCTGATAGGTGTATGAGACTAGCACCCCATCCAGGTTGAACCCTAGCCTATACTGTCTAGAACAGTCTGCAGTACCCCCCTCCACACACACATATAGAGGCACCATAAAGGGGGGGAGTTCAGACAATTCTAAAATCTGGAAAACAACTGAATTGGTCTGGGTTAGGGGCTCAATAAGATATGCTTTCATGGGGCCCAAAGTGTAGTGGAATCCCTGCTATGAGTGGGATAAGCGGTTTTAAGATGGATGATTGGATGGATGGATAGATGAAGATATCTGTGTGAGGGACAATCAAGTAGAGAGTTTTCATGTATTCTTTTAAAAGAGTAATTCAAACATGCTGCTGTGAGCAGATCCAGCTGTCTGAAACGAACCTGGTCATAAACACAAGTGTTTTCCAGGACACTGCTATTGCTGTCTTTGTAGAAAAATTATGGCCCCCTTATTTCCGCTGATCTTCCTGGTGTGTAACAAAAATAAAAATCCATAAAAGCCGAGCCGCAGTTAAGATTACAGTTTTCCCCCTCGCAAATCGTACATAAAACTTTTCCGATAGGAATTGTCCAGCACACTTAGCGCACTCCCATGGGTGTGTGAAGTGTGCCTCTTCGCTGTCTCTGGCGTTGCTATCCCTCCGTGTTATTTATTTAGGAATTGATCGTTCCCTGCTGCCCGCACCTCCCTATCTCCCAGGGAGGCCGAACGGCTGCAGATGCTGCCTCAGATCTGTTGAGGCTTTATTGTGCTGAGGGTGACAAGCTGCTCTCGTCATCGCTTGGCACGAGGCTGACCTGGCTTTCTCAAGCCCCATTCCGCTGTTTTCCCGTGTGCTGTTTCCCGGAAATGGTCGCCGGAGGCTCCGGGTTTCAAATCCGCCGTCACTTCACTGCATACGGCTTTGTTTATGCGATCTTTACTAACCCGATCTGGCAGGAGTACGTGAAAGGTGCCGTTTTTTTAAAATGACAATTTGTATGTATATGTTGCTTTTTTGTAATGTTAATTCAGATCAAGTCACTGGGTTTCCACAGTAATCCGGTGAATGAATTTCCAAGGCGGAAAGTGATGCCCGCCTACAAGGTTTTTATGCATGTAGGCAGTGGTCTCTGTGCACCTGAGATGAATGTCATCATTAGTAATTATTCACCTCGGGGAGAACCAGAGATATTTCCTTCAACTGCAGTCTGGCAGATAATGATGGGGGGTGGGGGAATAAACTGATAAGGTAAGGCCGCACCATTTCTGGTCTCAAGCAAATAAGTTTTTAGTAATTGGTTCTGTTACCCAGTTTTCTGAATGTCTTTGGTTGATTCGGTTTTAGGTTGAAGGTCAATTTTTTCATTAATTTTTATCAGAACCATTATCCAAAGCAATATAGGGTGCGTTCGACTTCATGCAGGCTTAAAGCAATGCATTCTGGTCCTGACGCAATGCATCATGGTTAGATTTTTTTTGTCCAACTTATGTGTTCCATTATCTCTCTACGAGTCAGAACTCAGATAAACATGTCACTTCCCGTTGGAAACACGCCTCCTTTCTGGCGCTGATGTCGGACAGAACTTTCTTGTCTGAGATTCCCATGACGTCATTTCATCATGGTGGCTTACACTGTCAACAGTAATTCTATTTTAGAAATATTTTAAAATGTTTATTTGGTTAAATGTATTAATAGTTATAAATGTAATTGCACGTGGTCATTTTAGAGAATACCATATCATGACTGTAAACAGTATCCCAGCATGCAATATCAGAGTTTTACCAGACTAGTTAGTGTCTTTGTTTGTAGTTTAGATCCATATTGCTATGGATCTACTAAAATATTATAAAGCTTTTAATGTAGTTTGACTAGTTTGTGTTTCTTGTTTGGCTAAGGACTGGTGAGGACACAATAATCTTTCATTCGATGATCCTTGTTTAAGGCAAGTTGGGTCAAACACTACCGTCAATACCTCTTTGAATGCTGTTTGTTTTTTTGTTTTCAGATAAAGAGTTCCTGGCTAGTCTAGCAACTCAGGTTAGACTATCTGCAATATTGCAAGGTAAAGCTCCTTTGTATTTGATTTATTGAAACATTTTATTAGATAATGGGAGACCAGTTAAATGATTATAGTTATAACTACTGTACCACATCCTCTGCTCTGCCTCCTGTTTTAATTCTGCCAGCACCATCTGCGTCCCCAAGACCCACTGCTGCAACCCCACCTGGGCCCCTGGACCCTGCCATTCGCTTCCGTCCACCAGCAGCACACTCTGTACGCCCTAGTGCTGTGGAAGAGGACTCAAACCAAGACACTGTGAAATGACAGTACAATCTTTTCCTCTCAGAAATGAAACACCGGCTCACATTTCTTCTGCTTGTAACAATAAAAAAACATTGCTCCCTTTATAACACAAATAAGCCAGCTTTTTATAAAAGGGTCCATAAAGACATGTTACAAAGGGACCACAAATGCTCAGTGGAGCAGATGAAGAAAATATGTAACATGTTGGCAACCAACAAAAGGGTTTAACCCAGGGCTTTCCAACTCCGGTCCTGGAGAGCTACCTTCCAGTAGGTTTTCTATCCTACCCGGCTTCTTATGAGCCACACCTGTTCTCAGGTAAATATTAGGAAAAGGTGTGGCTTATCAGAAGCTAAGTAGGATTGAAAACCTACTGGAAGGTAGCTCTCCAGGCCCGGAGTTGGAAAGCCCTGGGTTAAAGACAGATGTCAGACTACTGGAGTGCAAGAATCAGCTGGGACTATTACGCAGTAAGTAGAGTAATGTTCATCAGTCTTGATATCAATGTTAACATTATGCCATTTTAACTGTACACTACTAATTCGGTCACATACTATGAGTTTTCCAACAATTACTACAGAATATCTAGCTAATGTCACTTTGCTGGACTTAAACCTGTCTTTGTTTCCACAGATTATGAATGAAATATTTAGCCAGTCAGGAGTTGCCCCAGAGGACACAATAACCTCCACGCCCCTCTCTACCTCTCAGCCTTCAGCACCAGAGTCTGAACCTGTTGTTTTAACCAAAACAGCTACAGATGGGGCCACAGGTAGGAAACCAGCAAGTCAACCTGGATCATTCTTTGAATCATACAAAGTCAATGCTGACCGGAGAACTGCTGTGCTGGAGTGCCTTGTGCACCCAGATTTCAACAGGCTCAGAAGGCTGAAGAGGATGAGAAGTTTTTAGGAGAAAGTGGAAGAGCTCATGGTCCACAGTAACAAATATTCAAAGCAAATAAAAATGAAAAGCACAACATTGTGCAAAGACAAAGACTGTGCAAACCAAGACAAAAAAAGTAGCAGCAGTGTGGCATATAGCAAGTAATGTGTAGATTAATACAATATATGGCCCTAGTATACGGACATCAGGTTTATCAGAATAGCAGCATGACTTACAGTACTGAAAGCAGTGTGTGATAATATATGTTTAAGAACAAGTGTAAACAGTTTCCAGAACATTTGGTCTATGTGCAAACTGGACATTACAGTAAAGTGCCTGTGCATGTATATAAGTTCTGCACAGCAGTTTAAGATGTGAATGAGGCACTGTGGAAGATCCCAGGGGGGCGCATAGTGTTTGACAGCTTGGGGATAAAAACTGTCCACCAGCCTGGCAGACCTGGTTCTGATGCTGCAGAATCTCTTCTCCTCAGGAGAGTGAAAAGTCCATGTGGAGTCCTGCACAATGCGGCCTTGTGAACACTGTGCTTGTGAAATTTGTGCTGTAGTGAAGGAAGAGGCACCCCGATACTGTTCTCTGCTGTTTTAACTATCCTCTGCAGACACTTGCAATTGAATGAGTTGCAGTTGATGTACCAGGTATTGATGCAGCTGATCAGAATAATGTTGATGGTGCCTCTGGAACGTGGTGAGGATGGAAGGGAGGTGCCTCGCCTGTTTCAGCCCCCGCAGGAAGTGTAATCTTTGCTGGGCTTTCTTGGTTAGAGAGGAGGGGGCGTCTGTTCATGCAAGTTCCTCAGTAATGTGCACACTGAGGAACTTGGTACTCCTAACGACAGGGGTCACCAACTATCTATCCTACCTGGCTTCTGATGAGCCACACTAATTCTCAGGTAAATACCCGGAGCAAGTGTGGCTCATCAGAAGCCAGGTAGGATAGAAAACATACTGGATAGTAGCCCTCCAGGACCGGAGTTAGGGACCCCTGCCTTATGATCTCCACAGCTGACGCGTTCATGCTGAGTGGAGTATGGACAGGTTGTGTCTTCCTAAAATCCATGATTATCTGTTATGTCTTTTCAACGTTGAGAGATAAGTTGTCTCTGCACCATGCAGACAGTCGTTCCACCTCCTCTCTGTATGCAGTCTATGCTTATCAGTCCCAGCACAGTAGTATCATCTGCAAACTTGATGTGACTGCTGTTGTATGCTGTTACTGTATGCAGTCATAAGTCACCAGGGTGAAGAGCAATGGACTAAGTATGCAGCTCTGCAGAGCTCCTGTACCATGATGACGTTGGAGGTGTTGCAACGTAACTGTACACACCGAGGCCTCTCTGTCAGGAAATCCAAAATCCACTTGCAGAGAGTGGTGTTCAGCCCTAACCCACTTACTTTCACAATCAACTTTTGAGGAATGAATGTGCTGAAGGCAGAGCTAATATCTATGAACAGTTGCTTGCACATGTGTGTGTTTGGCTTTGGTTTGGCCATTATAAACTATTGCAAATTGTGTCTGTAATGGATAAATGTCATCATCCAAGGCCTCATTGTTAATTATGTCAGGGTGTATAGGATGCAGCAGGCATACACTGCTGAACTAATCTTCTGAATACTGAACATTTGCCGGTATTTCAGTCGGTGGAAACTGGATTTTAGCATTCCAAATACCTGTTCAATGACCACACGCGCACCATTCAGTTTCCTGTTATTTTTTGCCGGTCTGTGAGGTGTCCGTTGTCCCGGTATGGCTTCGGCAACTGAATCAAGAGTGGGAAGGCTTAGTATCCAATGATGTGCAGACCCTCTGGTATGAGGGACTGGGGATCCTCCTCCAGAGGTTGAGGACTTTGGTGTTCAGGGGATTTTGGTAAACAGGACCAAGTGTGGTGATCCTGGGATAGTAGATATGAGAAAACAGGTCATTGATAACATGGAAACATTGTTATAATAAACTATAACAATACAGTAGCCTCAAAATGTAATACACACCTCCACTTGTCCTTTAGAAAGCCGGAAATGACTCCTAAATTATGACAGATTATATAGACGGATGACATCATCCACAAACCCAATAATTTTTGGAACACAGCTAGAGAAGGGGATGGAATAAATGCATTTTCTTCTCAATGTATTCTTATCTTGCCTTATTTCACTCATGGGCTCTTTAAAAGACACAGGAATGATCTCAATAAGAACTGATTTATTTGTTATGAGATTTCTTGTGCACACATTGAGACAAAACATTTTCCTTTGGGTAAACAGCCTAGAGGAATTAATAAAGCTTCTGAAACTGTACTGTCAACCTGAATGTAGGAATGGGGACATCTGTGTCACACGTGGCCACAGCCTCAGCCACTCCTCCCCTTGCGGGTTGAGCTTTATCTAGGGTAAAATCATGCCACTTATCTAAAATCCGAGTAAAAATATTATATTAGAATAATGAATCTGAAAGTTGTGGAGCTGTTTTAAGATTTAATCTGCCAAAACTAAAGGGGTGAGGTTATAAATATATGATGTGTCACGTTCCACTGGATAGAGAGACAAAGATCCAGGTATGCGGGGTGAATGTAGTTTTAATGAATAGCATACAGCGGTAAAGATGAGCAGGGAAGGAACGTGGGTGAGCAGACCGGGGCAGTCTGGGAAGCGGATGTGGATCCAGGTGCTGGATAGACGGGGCAATCGTGGATGAGACGGCAGGCAGGAATCGTGGTCAGGGTCCGAGAGCGGGGTCGTTTCCGGGGAAGTCCATCCGACGAAGATACGAGACGGAGACACAAGAGGAGGGGGAGACAAGAACAGCCGGGCTCGGCGGGACAAACAGGTCAGGTACGGGATCTGGGCTGGGAAGGCAAGGGAGAAAGGTAAGGGTAGCACAAAAGGTAGACAGAGATGGTATGGGAGCGCAGGGAGATGGAAGACAAAGCAATGCTCGGTACGGCTACAAAACATGAGCGCAATACTTCGCGACGTGGTATGCTGTCAGTTAGTGGGGAATGATCTACACCTGTCTACTCCCGCCCCTTTGGGCATGACATGACGCATATTTTTAGACAGTTTTTAATAACCTTTGCTGTTCGCCGAATTCTTCAGTCAAAAACGGGAATTTCCACGATGTCGATTTTGTCTGCCACGAAAAATACCAACTCCGCAAGCTCGGCCATTGCAGTGAGGTCTGACGCGCTACGAGGAGTAGAAGTTGTCTGACTAGGCTGCAGTCAATATATACTTCACCCCTGCAGATGTCACTCCACGTCACGTCAGCTGCAGATAGACCTAGGCCCAAGTCAAATGTACCCATAGATTTTTTGAGAATGCAGGGTCAGACAGTCCCTGTAGCAATTGGGGTTAAGGGCCTTGCACAAGGGCCCAACAGCGACATCTGCTGACCCTGGAATTTGAACTGGCGGCCTTTGCATCACAGGCACTACCAAGCCCTAACGTGCTTAGCCACACACCATCCGCCACATCATGAGACTGGAGGCTCACATCCCAGGGTTGAAATGCTTCAGTCCCCTTGATACCTGAATGTAACCCAGATATCTTCAGTTAATACTCATCTGCATAAACAAACAGATACCATTGCAAATGGTATACTGCATAATTTCTGCAGAAAAAAAAAAAGCTGTCTGATAAACAAATATGTAACGTAACAACCGTTCATGGCACAAGCTGACAGATGAAAAATGAAATAAGCTTTAATTTTTTTGCCTTTTCCACCCACCCACCTACCCTGGCCTGTGCATAGAGAGAGGAAGTTCAGTTCCAGCTGTCTGGGGGCTGTGGTGTCAGCGAGTGGGAGGGAAGACAACAGCTCACATTCAGGCCTGCTCTGACTCACCCCTGTGGGCAGAAGAAGCTGCGGACGCCCACATCCACGGCTCGCATCCCACTCACACCCGGCTCTTTGTCGGCCTGCAGGAAAAGGACTTTGTTTTCTCTTTCTGTTGTCTATTTTAATCAAGCTGAACTCAGCTTGCTATTTTAAGAGATTGGAAACAGTTAAACAACCAAAGCTGGAGCACAGGGCTCCCCCACCCCCAGCACTTCATGCCGGTGCTGTAGCAAAGCGCATGTTAGGGCCACTTCACACAGTGACGGTTACCTGATGACAGTGACCATAATGTCACTACTGCCCCCTGCAGGTGAGGTTATTGCTGGCACAGCAATGACCATCACATGTTTGGGTGCTACAGTATGATTCAACAGGTGTTTGCCTCAGATGGGAGGGGCATAGGAAAACCCACACCTTAGTGGGAGTCCCTCCACCACTCAACACACATTTGACACCAGAAGAGCAACTGCCAGGAGAGCACGGTCATCATCCTGTGGGGAGGTCAGCGCAGAAAAGCAATTGCAGCAAAAATTTCAGACGTCTTCTATTCGTGCTGAACTTAAGATAGCTTTCTTATTACACACCATTTCCCCACACATTACTTCAGCCATCCAGGTTAAACAGCACGTAATTTTCCCCGGAGATAACGAGGCACCAGCAAAAATCTCCCGAGTAGAAGCAAGAAGGAAACTGCGTAGGAGGAGCGTGCGGCCGCTCCCGGCATAAAGGCAGCCGAAGACGGACGCGGAGCGACAGGATCTTCCAAGAAAGCAAATAAGTACACTGCGTGTTCTCATAATTACCTCGGTCGATGTTAATCCTCCGAAACACGTACCTGATTGCGCTGGTCACATTGCCGGGGTCGCTAACAATTAAAGAGAATGATTAGCGACGTGTCGCGGGCTGGAGTTCCAGCGGCGTCTACGATGATCTCAGTTACTAGGTTAATTAATTGTAGTAGTTCGGGTAATCTCTTTGCTTGGAGGAGCTAGTTGAAGTATGATTATGTAATGTCATTACATAAATACATTTTTAAAAGGTTCTTCTATACTGTACAATCCCCAGATTATATTGGTTTTAACTGAGGGACAAGAGAAATTTCCATCTGTGCCCAACATTACATATCATTTAAGAACATCACTCTACCGGCAGCCAACCTCCTTGAAACTCGCGATCGGCGCACATACAAAGAGGGCGAATTAGCGCTTTGTGTTTATTCTTTTCAACGCGGCCCGATCGCCAGATGGGAGCGCCTTCCCGGGACACTGGCCCTGTGACTTTTAAAGATAACATTTCAAAGTTTTTTTAACGCTGTGTTGTTAAGCAACGGCAACGGAGCATCCACCGGGAAAGCCAGACGTCTGGGTTACATAAAAAAATCGGGATGATTAATGCGGCGAGAAATGGCAAGCACCTGACTACGTCTCAGCCATTGTGAACCCTCGCCGCGGCAGGCGGAGCAATTAAAAAAAGTACTGATGAAAAGAAGGACATTAATCAAGTCCTTCAGCTGAGAGGGGAGATCCGGGGCCAAGAAAGCAGAGGCCCGTTTGCGCTTGATATCAAAGTATAGTAGAAACGGCGTCCTGGTGGTTCTGGCGGAAGCGCATTTAACCACGCAAATAAGGTACGATTTCCATAAGATTTAAATAACAGGGACAAAAGGAGCTAATAAAAGTGTCAACCTTGATTGGAACTATTCCAGAGAGACATATTACCGCAAAGCGGAAAAAACGAGAAAAGGAATAATGAACTCCACGTTGATTGTTTGCAATGGGAATTTGTGAATGATTGAGACTAACCTTTATTTGATATCCTTTGCCCTTCAGCAACACATCAAATTTCAAGACCATTCTTCTTTTCCAGTCAGAGGCTCCAATCTTTCCTTAGAGTGTGTAAAACCACAAAAATTGAATTATAATAAAGCAGGAGATTTAATTAAAATCTTCATTTAGGTTCCCAAAGGGTGTCTAATACTGACAAGAACCAGGTATGGGCATGAGTAATTTTTAAATGTGTTGCAGACCCATCTTGACGCACAGTTGCAATCTACAGAAACATATCTAAAGCTCAAACAAAGCATATAGCCTAAATTCCCAGTTGTACAGACCTGCTGACCCCCAGACAAATAATCTCAGATAGATAACCCGATGGCATCTTACCGATAGCATTAAAAGAGATGAGGGATATTATTTGCCGACCCTTAACTTTACTGTTTCAAAAATCCTTGTCTGAAGGTGTGGTAC
>JABFEB020000001.1:49228460-49238520 GCA_019775895.2 Stomatorhinus ivindoensis | reverse complement strand
GCACACTAATTTCCTTGTTCAGTAATGCATGGAGGAGAGCGGACCTAGCCTTAATGATCCAGGAGACGGGTTGTCCTGAACTCCGTCAGAGCCAGAGTGTAGCCTGTAACATGGCCCGGCAAGAGTGGGACCTTCACGGCATGGAATTAGTGTGAGAGTGGGAGGACACATGGCACCGTCAGGAATACAGTGACAGGAAACCAGGAACAGGGGGTAAGGAACACTGTGAGGGCTGCAGGATTAGTTGGGAAGGGGAGGGGGAGCAAACTGCTTTTGCATCTGTATGGAAGGACTCCTGAATAGCAGATTGGGGGCGTCACGTTGTGGAGTCTGACATAATATCATATCTGGCCTTTGGGGTTGACAAAGTCTATAACTTTTGTGTGGTAGTGTTGTCTTCAGCTACTAAGCTTGACCCTGCGGGGTACATATGACAGAAAAACCAGCAGAACAGGCTACCATGGAAAGGAGGTCACTGTCACTGGTCAGCAGGACCCAGACCCAGGGCTCAGTGTCTTTGGGGGAACCAGAAGTTCTGTCCATCTGTAAGGAAGTCCAATGGTTCTTTGATGGGGGAGAAGAAAACGGCCTCTTCACGATGCCCATAATGTCAGAGGGAAAGTCCCTTCTGACACTCATCCTGCTCGTTTATTGATCACTTTTATCATCCTTGATTAAACACAAGCAAGATGTTTGCGCCAACCACTAAAGAAGTAGAATGAACTGTCGTCAAGGTAATGGCCTGTATTGATATGGTCACACTATGCTGGGATTTGTGGGACAAGATAAATGTCTACCTCGCATTTGACAGTTTCCCCCATCAGGGCTGTGTTGATGAGGGGTTTAATGCCTACTGTAACTGCTTTGCTGATAAACGCAAAAGCGGCACTGGAGCGCGTGAGCGAACCTGTGAAGTATAACCGGACAGCGCTGTGTCTCTGTGTATTATGTGTTTCTACATGTGTGTCCCTTGTGTGGCAGCATGTTCACGTGAGCCAGGTCTAATGAGCAGGCAGGGCCAGCCGGGCGCTAATGAACATGCGGAGGCCAGGGTAGCTTCCACAGGATGCCGGGGAGAGCTGACAACTCCTGGGCTTCATTATCACTCAATGGGCACCCCATTGCCCCCGGTAACAAAGACGACAGTATGCCGACAGATCCTTCGAACCCTGTAATGAATGGGGCTGGTGGGGGTAACGTAATGCCACCGATTCCCATTCATTCACTTCCCTGACACGCCACCATCGGTGTCACGGTCACAGCAAATGTTCTGGAACGTGTCATTATTGTTCCCAGTGTTCTCAGCACATGTTTCTGCTCAGGCTGCGTCCACATGGAGCCTCTCACACGTTTCACCTACTGATAGTGACTGCAGGTGCGTGACTCACTGTGGAGCATCTCCCTGCCGAATGGTAACATATCAAACTTGGAAAGGCCTCAAGATGCCCTGAAACCCCAGGACTCTCCTCCCAACATCTCCCTCTGCAGACAAATTCACTTCAAACTTAATTAATGCAATTAGTTAGATATCTAAGTTTCTTCCCTCCAAATGGCAAAATACACAAATGTGACTCTTTCTGACCCATGTGTAATAAACATTCGATTGTACTTTACTGATTTTCGGAGGCAGACAAAGGTGTAAATGGAACGCATATGATTAACCACTAATTGGCTAATTAAGCTAGGGAAACTGTTTGGAACAAAAACTGGCAAAACAGACAGACCTCCCACACTTTGTGGCAGGGTAAAGTTCTGTGCATATTGTGCTGAATGAATTTTATTCCTCTTAAGCAAGGTGTTATGGTTTAAATTTAAAAAAGAAAAACAGAATTAAAAAAACCAAGATCACCCAGCCATGAAGAACTATTATGTGTCCTCGCGAGAGCGTATAAATAGCGGGGATGAGCAGGGTGAAGAACATGTTACCGGCAGACTAATTAAACTAGGGGGAGGTTGTTCGTTATGAAGTAGAGAGAGACTACTTGGGCAGAGTGACTCCCACCTACAGTCACTAAGCTTTGCTGTCTGGGGTAAGACCATTTGATTGACCATTAGCTGGGGGGTTGGAAACCCACTGTCTGCCACCGCCACCACAAAATACCCCCGGCTCTTAATTATTTTACTATGTAAGTTCTTTGCCCTAATTATCCCAAGTGGCCTGACGGTCCACATAATGGACATCAGGAGGGAGGAGGACACCAAAATCAACAGCCCACAAGCCATCCAGGACTCAACCAGCCAATGGTGTGGGATTGGGGGGTGATAGTGTCAGAGGGGTGAGGACAAAATGGGGTTTGAATAGAAATGACCCAGGAGGACTGTTTCAAAATCAAGACCATTTAAACGTGGTTCCTCATGAGTCATGAGTGCACGGTTGGTTCTTATGGGTTTTTTTTAAACGATATATTGTAATTTGAACTGAAGACCACAATATATGCTTTAATGACAGTGACACATTGTTCAGATTCCCACATGATGATGATGATGAGACACACAGGGGATTCTGGGAAACGGTAGGGCCAATGTACTAAAGGAGAAGGCCTTTACCCGTTGCTGCAGGACAGCCCTTATCCATGCGGTTCGAGGCAGCGGCTGTCGATTGTGGCCCTGTGGCAGTAGCACCCCCCCCCCCCCCATGCTCCAAGACAGGCCAGATTAATTAGAACCAGTCTGGAGGGAGTGTGACATCACCTGGCTGCTGCAAGTGCGAATATCACTGCCCAGGTTGCCTTCCAGGCAGCTGCTGGATTCCGCCTGCTAACATCAGGTGCTGTTATATTCCAAATGAAAGAACGGTTTTAATTAATTTGCTACACGCTGAGGACCCAAATCCAACCCCCCTATCCCCACAGGACAATGACACCCCTTTTAGGAGGGGAGGTGGAGTTTCGTGGTACATGTACAATGACAATAAAGATATTAAATTCTACCATCATTGACAGCATATCTATCTATTCATCCATCCATCCAGCCCGGGATGGTGAGGTAGGGTGGGTACCAATACATCCAAACCACCTCCGAAACAGCAGCTTGAATGACACAGTGCAGGCTGTTCATTTCCCACCCATCATGGGCGATTCTAGAATTTTTTAAGGCAAAAGAGGTGCCAAGATTCATACAGAGGGGTTAACCTTATCATTAGCCAATGGTGTGTTTAAATCAGTGAGTGACAGGGGAGGGGGCACTGTGGGGGCCCTGTTGCCACTCCCCTGCATATGTCCCTGCCAGGCAGTGTCTCAGTGTTTCCCTCAGTCAGAATATTTAATGTTTAAGATAATGACTGAACAGCAAAGCCCTGTTCTTCAGTCTCCATGGTGGCTGGCTGCTTGGGTGGTCCTGCTTGCCTGGGGAACTCACGTCTTGCTTGTCCGGGAGAGTGGGGGCCTCTTTCCCCATCTCCGGGGGTGACCTCAGATAAGGAGGCCTCCTGACACGCGTAGAGGATATTGCTTTTCTTTACAGTCTTTATTAAGGGTGCGGCCGCATGGAGGCTCAGCTGGGATGAACAGACACTCTGAGAGCGCTGCTGAGAGGGGAGGGGCTGATAATGCCCCCCACCCCCGCTATAGCCACAAAAGCGGAGGACACAACGATAACAGCAGACAGAAAGTCACTAAATATGTGACAACAGAGAAGTGTGACAGTCTGGTAGGGTGGTTGGGATCTTTTGGAGAAGGATCCTCCCCATGAAAGAGAATTGGTCCTGGGGGGGCCAATCAGACCCTCCCAGAATGCCAAACGCCAGCATGTTTTCGTGGCAGTTCACTAGGGCTAGACCTCCACCCCACTCATGTGGCAGAGCGAGGACAGCACTGATTAAATCTACACCCTGTGTGTGCTTTTTAAAGATGGGCCACCAGCTTGTCTGAAAACCAAGGGAATACAGGTTGGAGGAGATCAGAGATAGGAAAGGCATTTCTACATGGGGAGGGGGGCACACACCGCACTCCCTTCTGTCAAACCTAACTCTTTAATAAGTGTCTAATGTCTGTTTTTAATTTATTCCCCCTACTATTGTTAAACATAATAGGAAACAAAAGCATGAACATAAAAGCCTCTGACAGTGGGGGGAGCAGTCACCCACATGTCCCTCTGGCCACACTGATCTAGGATCAGTCATCATGTCAGGGCAACATTAAGTGCCCTGCAGAGCTTCATTGCCTTCATCTGAGTCTTCTCTCATTACACAGACAGGTGTGTTATGAAATGTCTGCAACCACTACCCTGATCTAGGGTCAGTCTCAGCTGCTCCAGTCAGCTCTCCCCAGAGCACCACGTGCACCATGCTGGACCTTACCCCTTTAACATGCTGAGAAGCTGACCATGTAAAGGTTTGGGGGGGGGGGGGGGTGGAATTGCGTGATGGTTCTTAAGATAACTTTCTCCAGGTCTCTGGAACCTTCTGCTGACCCATCACAAATGCATGATAGTTCCCAGGTGCGCAATGAAGGCGAATGGCTCACTGCAACAACCATCAGGCGAGGGGAGAAGAGACACTGGGATTAAGGGCCCAGATCACAGGAGTCACATTCACCCCGGTGCCACAACTGGACTCCTCTGCGGGGGACGAATGAGCACAGAGGATAAATCCTTCCCATCTGCATGAATCGACAAGGGATTCGGGGTCCCTCGCCTGGGAAGTGTCGCCATTCATGTGTTTCCTCTTCCTGTCTTACCCCTAACCCATCCACTGGCCCCATGATATTTTATTCACCAGGCTGTTCACCGCTGACCCTCTCAGCCAATAACATTAGTCGTTAGCGTGTGATGAATAAAACATTGGCCGCGTACAGGCCGCGGCGCTGGGAGATGTCAGTTGTCAGCAGCAGAGGGCTTGTGTTCACTGCTGGAGCACAAACCCAGCTGTGGGGCATCTGGGTTTTCTGAACCACAGCTGATGCACTAGTTGAAGGACTGTTAGTATTCAGCTAAGTGCACTAGAGGCACATCTGATTAGCGTACCCTGAACCACGCAAAAACACATTTTGATAGCTCAATTAGTATAATAAGTTTAACAAATTTACCAAACAGTAATTAAACTCCAGGAATTTGCTTAATAGGTAAACACAGCAGCAGGAAGACGCGGCCAAAGTTTTTACAACTTTCAGTAAAATATCCAGCTGTATAACTAGGTGAAGAAAACCAGGCCAACTGTGCTAGCCCATTTGGCTAACAGTGCTTAGCTACCAGCTAAATAATGCAGTAATGTAATGGTTCGGGTGCCCCTGCCTTTTGGAAAGTGCCAAGCCCGCCTCCTGGGTGCCCCTCGACCAATCATGTTGGCCACAAGAGGCTGGCGTGAGACATATGTCTGTGAGACACCACCAGTTTTGCGTGACCCAGTTCAGATGTTTCTGGCTTCTTTAGTGAAGCAGAAACTTTCCCCCTCCGATCGGTAAACACACAAACACAGGTCACATATCCAGGTGAGTATAAACTCTTGATAATGAGACAGAACTGAGCTGTAAGCTATGTTCTGAGGCCTCAGATTCTGGCAAGCAACAGCGAGAATAACAATCCTATAGCAGATTGGTGACCCAGCATGCATCAGCGAGAATAACCCCAACATGTCACTCCTAGGGAACTACACTCAGACTAGTGTAGAACCCAACAACGTCAGACATTTTGTCATTTGCGGCAGTTGTCCTTGGCAAAATAATTTCAGCTGTCCCTGAGTTCTGTGGCGTTATTAAAGCCCTCAGTCACGTTCCACCCCCCATCAGGAGATGCCGAGGGAAGGGGTGGCTGTGTTTCATTTTCATGCCCTTATTACAGTCGCAGTATTACCTTTTAAAAACATGCGTGAAGTTCATGGGGATTGCAGTGCAGAAACAGCCATGTTATTACACGAAGGACTCGTATTAAAATCGAGAGAAATTGAGGCTATTTTTACACTTGGAGATATGTATTTGCAGTGGGGGTGGACGATCATGCAGTGTCGGGGTTAGACGAATATATTTTTGATAAAGGAGGGAACGTCAAAGGGTCAAACTTACTCTGATAAAGAAAAGTGTGTCATTCCTTTAGACCTGGAGTCTGCATTTTGAGGTCGTGTATGGTACAAGACACCCCCTTCCTGTAAAGACCATTGTGTTTTAAAAGCATGGACAGGTTAATGGGGGGCAGTGCGAAAGCCCCTCAGAATTGTGTGTTTCAAGTGGTGGTAAACACTGCCACTGCCACTTAGATTTCCCCGAGATACGACGCAGAGAAGCTGCAGTAACGCAGCTAAGTGTCGCGGAGTTGCAGCCAAAGCAAACAGCAGCAGCAGCAGAAGCAGCAGCAGCAGCAGGGCGCCGGCAGGACGGAGCTGTCAGGGAGCTGCTACCGTCGTCACTTTGCGACAGGACGCCGCCGTTCTCTCGCTTGACACGAGCGGCAGTTTCACACGCCTGCCAAATATCTGCTGAGACCACAGGAATACGGCTGAATTATTTTCCTGGCGCTTATTACCCAAAGAGACTTGCAGAGTTTAAAAACTTTAAACCTTGACTCACTTGCAGTGAATATTTCACCGAAGCGCTTTAGGTTATGCACTTCAGTCAAGTATGGGGGTATTTTAGGACCCCAACCTACGAGTTTTAGGTCATTGACTTGCACCTTTTGCATGCAGGCGGACACAAGTGAATACCCTGAATTTTTAAATTATTATTCAGTATCTGCACACGTGGCTCTCTGGACAGCTGCATTCGCTACATCAAAATGAGGCTACATTGTTCCAAGCCACTTAACTCAGGACTCTATTTAAACGCAAAGCGAAACAGTGCCATCTGGTGGAATACAGTTTAGCTAGTTCCCCGAACAATAAGCCCTAAAAACATTGACACATATTAGATAAGCAAGGAATTCATACAACACAGATGCCCTGGAGCATTACTCTACTATGTCTATACTGAATAATTATTAAGAGTAGGCCTACATAACATTTATATAGGCAGAAGGTAGTTCACTCTTCGGTACCGGGGATGCAGTTACCCTCGTATGAAGATACACAGCAGACTAGCTTATCACAATCAAGACGGCAAAGAAATTCAAATCAAGATGGAGCGGATATATCCCAAAAACCAATCAAAAAATTAATGTAAATTATACCCATTATAAACTCGCATAAATAACAACCAATTACAATCACAATTTAAAAAATCAAACAGAAAATTAAAGGACAATGAACAATCGTTTTAATTGGGGCTTGCCTAATTCTTAATTGCAGAGACTGATGTAAATAATGTCGCATCAGTTGATGACGATAGAAAGAGGATCATCGGAAATTCGAAGTAGTAAATTGAAGCCCAACTTACAGGTGGCTCCATGGGCTATAGCCGGTTGCTGTTGGGATGCGGTCACGCTGTGATCACACGGATTACACTATGGTCAGGTTACAGTCGGTCTGCTGTGACTGGAATGGGACACTCCTTTCTCACATACCCCCTTCCAGCATTTCCATTTCGATTCCCGTTCTACAATAAAGGGAATAGCATTCATTATATCATAATACTGTTTGATCCTCCTGTATCTCCCGTATTAGAGATCTGCACCAAACAGCATTAGATTCGTTTGCAGGAGTTAACTCACCCCAGCCGTGCCAAGAGCATAAATAGGCTTCGGTTTTTGAATGAAGGGATGAGACATAAAGGCTTACCCTCAAACATGGCCTGTCTTAGCGCTGCATGATTTTACACCTTTAATTACTGGTTTATTTCATTTGAATAATCAAGTTTTACATTTAATACAACCAGCAACATATTGTATATATTTTAACACAGTACTGTGATTTTTACCTTCAGTAACAATATACAGTAATGCAATATGGCGCCAGTGAATTATATGTTACATTATATTTTACAATCTATAAAGTATTCGTCAATGTATTTATACAGCGTTATTTTAAAACCTTGTAACCGACGCATAGTTTATTGTGCTGCATGGTTGTTTCCCAAGTCAGTAGACTAGACAACACGGTGACTAATGAAATCCACTTAAAGTTCGCAGAACAAGCGGCTTTCACGGCTGTTCCCTAAGGACGCTTTACGTGCAGTTTCAGCTCCACTCCTGCCTAATTAGGCATGACGGCGCCATCAAATAAATTCCGGCTATAACTCGCTTTACGATGAATCAAATTAAATTTTTGATTGATTATTCAGAGGTGTTTTTGAAGTGACAAGAAAGCGAAAATATAGCGTCTCGCTTATTTTTAGTATGTATTTTTTGCCAATTAAAACAACAATGCATTTAAGAAGCAATTATAATTATTAATTTATTTACTTTATTGGCGTATATTATCTGAACAATGGAGTGCGTGATTGATTAGACATAATTCAATTGTACTGTTTTCACGGTTTTAAAATCCAATTAAATGTTACTACGATAATACATTTAATATTACATTTTGTACAACGTTACCGATAACGCTGTTCTTATATGGTCGAGACTTCTGCAGAGGGATAAGTATTATTTATATTATAACAATTCTATATTATAACAATTCTGTTAAATGCAATTAAGAGGTAAAACTGCAAAATAAAATTGTACTACTAAACAAAAGCTAATTGACCAACATATCATTCGGGCATTCACTATCAATGTGTCGCTGTTACTGGTGTGAGTAAGTGTTTGATGGTGTAGATGAACGATGAGTTATATAGCACATCTCAAGTTCACCGTATGATATACGCGTGATAAAACGTGTGGTATTTCGGAAATCCCCCTAGTCCCCATCGGACAGCAAGCTCCCTTCTGAAACCCAAACCCGAGAAAAGACCAGCTCCACGGAAGAGCTGAGGTCTAATGGAGAGCAGTCACTGTATTAAATGATAAACGTGTTCTTTCTTTATAAGGTGCTGAAGCGGGTGGCCGGACAGGAACAATAAAGGCACCGCTATACAATCAGTCAATCAGTTTATTTTGAAGGATACTCCATGCATAAAGTATTCAGTTATATAAGGTCACATTTGGTCAAATAAAAATTTTATTTCGTTACAAAACCGTATTTAAAGAGAAAATTTTAGTTCACTGACAAAATGCTATAGTAACTACAGTACTTAACGAAAAATGTGCAGCAGCAGGAACGCAACTAAATAAACTATTCGAAATTAAGATGGTAACATTAAAAAGTGCTCCATTGGGTTTGAGCTATATCAACACATCATAACTAAATGTAATAATACATGTAAGCAATTACAAAACTACTTCAAGTACATAAAGGTAATCTTAGTTTTTTCTTTTTTACGTCTTTGAGATCGACCAGAATGCACTGGGCAGCCAGACTACTCCACGGACTGTTCCCATGGTAACGTAACATAAACACGAAGCAGTCTGCTTTGCATGAAAGGCTTGCACCTGCAGGTGAGTGAGGGACAGTGTGCTGACCGTTCGCAATGTCGACAGACTTAAGAGAACTTAAGAGAGCAGCAGACCAGAGCATCAGTTACAAAGAAACTGACACAGGACTTCCTCAACACAAACTGGACTGAGGACATTTAACAACTACAGAAAATAAAACTAATCAACTTAAGGTATGTAAAATTAAAAGCTCTCAATGACATGCCTCTACTTCCTTTAATGAAGTCTGATTAAAGGACTTTATTTTAAACTTTTATTTTAAAATCAGCAACCTTGTTGCTGGGATGTTATCATTGATGTGCAGTTGTCCAGTATGTCAGAGGGCACATTCCCAGTGTGAAAGCAGGGGCCATTCCTGCTACTGTCTCTGGGAGGCGCTTTGTCTGAATCACCACATGCCGTGTGGGTGTCTGTCGCAGTCACCAGGCAGCTTAGCGCTTCTACAGCGAGAGGAAGGAGAATCCTCACCTTTCCCTACACCCATGTTGGTCTTTGGGGACGCTGCCCCCCGGAGGTCTGTGCAGGAGGAGCAGTGCACGGCGCCAGCGAGAAGCCAGAAAGGATAAAAGGATAAAGACAGAAGGGTGCGATGGTGCCCGCAGCTTGTGGCAGCTACGGCGTTCATGACAGTTTGTGTGCTTGCTCCATCGCCAGGACCCCCCCCCCCCCCCAGCATGAGTAGGTGTGGCAGGGGCCTCACTGGGGCTGTTTCCAAGGGCAC
>JABFEB020000001.1:49213881-49223925 GCA_019775895.2 Stomatorhinus ivindoensis | reverse complement strand
TATATTTATCACGTTATGGGGACATTGTGTCCCCATAAGGATAGGTATACCTGTTCGCACACACACACACACACACAACACACACACACACACATTGACGTACCTATCTAAATGAGGACCTTCAATTTCTTTCTATTGGAAAAACCCTAATCCCAATCTGGACACCCTTAACCTTAACCATAAGTAACCTAATAAAATACAAGACCTTTGGCATTTTTACTTTTTTGATTGCATTCACAGATTTTTACAAAATTGAGGTTATCCAAATGGGGACATGAAGAAGTGTCCCCAAAAGTAAGGAAGTTTCAGGTTTTACTGCACTTTGGGCACATTTTGGTCCCCAAATCTATGGATCTATGGAAACCCACACACACACATACTCATGCAGATAGTGGAGGTATTGAGTTACCCTAACAGTGTGGCAATGGGTATTTTACAGTGTTTGAAGGTCAGCCCATTATTTCTCCACCAGACTGGCAAGGGCAGTGAGGGGCGGGGGCAGAGACAGACTCCCGTCTGTGTAGCTCATGTTGCTGACAGAAACCGACAACAGGTCATAAGAAGCCTTTTGAGAAGCTCCTTTGGAGTGCCGGCTGCCTGTTCTGGGCTCCCAGTCCCCCAGCTCTACCAGACCCCCAGCTGTATCTCCCTCAAAGTGAAATGGCGCAACAAAGCTGACATATGAGAAATGTCACGGAGGAAAAGACCCCATGATCAATAGGCAGAGAGCTGCGAGGGGCCTTAAATTGGGTAGGCGCTATGCAAATCGCTCCAGCAAACATCCGGCTCCAGAAATGGGTCAAAGTCATCCGGAGAGGTGTCAAAATGAATGTTACTAATTACTAGTCTAAAAAAAGATGGGGCAGGATTGGTGAAGAATCGAGAAATCAGCTCGAAATTAGCTAATCAGATACCGAGGCCCAGCTGGCCCTGATAACATGTAAAGCATATGCAGGGTCAGCTGGACTGATTTTGGAGGGGGCTGGGGTGTTCATCCAATCAGACGCTATAATGCTCACGTGGGCTGTTTCTAACCCAGCAAGCTGCCACTGCTAACAGCACACTAGTGATGCTGCTTCTCTCTCCTACAGCCAGGGATCATCTTTACCCAGCCTGCGGAATGAGAGTGAGGGAGGTTACAGGCCAAGTTTGCTTAGAGCAAATAACCCCTGCAAGGCTACCACCCCAAACACACACGGCCTGGATACACCCATCAAACCTCGAATGGCCCAGCCCGCCTGTAGGCTCCAGTCATTACTGGACCCTGGTTCATTGCTACGTGTTCGAACTCAAGTCTACACAAGTAAGTGTTGTTCAGACTTATAATCAGTTGTTTTTTTGCGGGGTGGCAAATCCTGGCCCAAAACCCAAATGGAATACAGAGGATTGATTCTTTCATGGCAAAGCTCCATTAAAATCTTTTGTTTTATTGCTCTCCCATCACAGCTGCAAATAAATCAACGCGTTTGTTTTATAGCAACGATCATTAAGCACCGTCAAGGCTGCACTAAAATTCAGTTAGCTGGACTAATGCAGAAAAATCTGTGTGCAAGCAAAATGGATTTATTGTTATTTTGGAAACAAGCACACTTTCTTGCTGAAATGATCCTTTTTCAAATAAAATCACAGTGGCTTAATATCTGGATTTACTCAAACACCCAGGACTCAGGGGAAGTGAACCAGAATCCGAAGACCCAGGACAAAAGGTAAGGAGTGCCACACTGGCTTCAGTTTATTTATCTGCTCCAGTTCAGTTCACAAATACCTACGTGAAGTGATGTCATTAATTGGAGTGCCATTTAAATTACTACTGAGCCAGGGGCTGTCATTCAAATTACTCCAGACCTCTGTTTGCCTCCGTGTACCAGTGAAGTCAAATCTGATCAGTGTCTTCAGAAACAGTTCCCAGCCTCACTCATTGACTGAGACATGTGGTCATTATGTCAATAATGATTTCAAATGTGAACATTATCACTCTAATCAGTCGGAACAAGCTGCTGCCAAGATACCCCCAAGGTTTCTTGGGTGTTGAAGAGGTTCAGACCAAATCATCTCACATATAACCTGTTGTCACCTGTCCTCTCAGGGACTGTTGCCATTTCTGTGTCCCAGACCTGTAAGGACCCTCAAGGTCCTGGCTCCCCTGGACAGAGAATATGAGGATATGAAGCTGGCATCCAGGGGTTCTTGTCCTCTGAAACCCACTGCCTCTTGGCCAACCAATTCAGCAATGAGGGAGAAGAAGCAGTGGAGGTCCAAACCCCGGCCAAGAGCACTCTCTGTCAGGAAGGGAGGCAGTGAGGAGAGCAGCTCCAGTAGCCTGAGCAGCCAGGCATCCTTGGATCTCGAGGAGCAGAGTGAGATCTTCAGGGTGCTGCTAGATCAGCAAGAGCATGAGGATGCTGGGCATACGGTCATGGGGGAGAGCTATGAGCTTGGCCTGCTGCCATCTTTTATAGATGACTGCAATACCTCTAGGCCAAATCCGGGAGCTAGAGCTCCTAATAATAACCAAGATGGAAATGAGCAGATCATGGGTGACAGCATACATGTTATATATCACACAGAGTGGATGGACGACTGCACAGTGATGCCCAGAGGAGCTGAGACCGAATCATCACACATCGCAACACCAGTTTCTCCTGGGAAGACACAGAATCACTGTGATGTTGATTTAGCTACACGTCCCGGTTTAAGCTGTGAAGAGGAGGCTTGGGGAGATCCAGATAAGGCAAAATATTCAAAGGTGTTGACAAAGGATGATGGTAGAGCTGATGAGTGGCATTCAAACCCCAAGGTGCTAGAGAGGAGCAAAGATTCTCATCCCACAGCCGGCGGTGATGAAGTGCGATTAGCATGTAGTGTTCCAGAGAGCAAGCAACAAATCCACTCAGTGAACACTGCGCTGAGAACAGGGCATCTTAACGAAGAGGACCGCAGACATTCTATGATGCTTCAGGACAGAGATAGAGATCAATATACCTCCTATCACACCAATGAATCATTTAATGTCCCCGCTCACAAAGAGCACAATCCACACAGCAGAAAGAGCAAAAGAAACACAATCACACCTTCACAGAAGCCAGCTAATGCCAGAAGGTCTTCGGATCGCATGATTGGTGGCAAGAGTATCCTGGAGGTTGGTCCACAAGGTGCAAAGGCAAGTGGAAAAAATACTCTGCTTCCTTCACTGTGGGACAAGCGAGTTGAGCCCCTCAGAAAAAGTGTGACACAATCCAGCGATGACAGAAAGAACTTAATTAGGCTTGAAGGTACAGGTCAAAGGGAACCACTTCAGCTGGAACCCATGAAGGCCCAGCAGCAGTCTGGGATGCTGAGAGCACCAAAAGCTAAATCAACCATGGAATGTGTCACCTACAATGACATGTTCCTGGAGATTAACAGCCAGGGTGAGGGACCTGCCATCTACGAGATGTTTGCCACGCCAGTGTATGAGAAGCTCAGAGCTTCCACATCATATCAGAGAGTAGCCTACAGGGAGATGAAGTGTGCCCCAGCCAAGAGAAACCTGGGGCCCAAAAACAACACATACCTTAAACCCCCAGAGATCAAGCAACATAAACCTCAAAAGGAGAAGTCCATCTCCACTAATGCCAAACAGACGAGGAGAGAGGACAAGGTGCCAAGAGAAAAATCACACCAGGTGCTGATCGGTGACACTGAACTAGAAAGTACAATTTCTGTATCTGGCCTTGACTGCCATATTCAGACAACCAAAGCTGGGATGATTTTTTGTGAAGAAGATAAGAAAAGCTACCCTCGGGTCACACCAGAAGAGCACGTGAGGAAGCGAGCATTGTCAATCATTGAGGAGGTCCTCACCAACTCCCTGGAAGAAGCATCTGCCTTTCACTGCACATCTAAGGTTAAATCTATTCCTAAATCAGCAGAAGTTCTCATCAGACCTCTAAAGGAATCATTCATCCCACAGATTACAAGTTACTGCTCCCTAAGAACCCACCTCATTGTGCAAGAAGCTGATGAAAATGGACTCATGGTGAAAATCGGTGAAGAGAAGCTTGCAGTAACAGCTCGTAGTGATGAACTTAAGTCAGTTCCCTTTACAGCACAACCTAAAATTGATTACTGGACATCTGGAGACAGTAGCCGAACAATGACCCCAGTGTTTGAGAAGTTACTGGATGCAGTGGATGAGGGTACCATGACAGATGACCTGTTGCGCTGCCTGGCTGAGGAGCTCATATCACTGGAGGAAGGAGAAGAGACAGGTCCCCCAGAAACCAGCGACTCCTGCAAGGAAGAAATTGTCCATGCTTCTCGGATAAAAAAGGTGATCACGCCGTGCTTGGTAGCTTGTAAAATAACTGTTACAGAAGAATTTCAGTAACAATATATTGTATAATATAACCTACCTTATCAAAATTTACATAATTCAGATCTATTTTTAATATTATATATCAATACCTTTAATTTTGAAATACTGTAAGACTGCATTGAGCTGTAGCACCATAAATGTGAGTATACACGAATAGTTCCCTACTCTGTAAAAATAGTGTATTATTACTGCGTCATGTGGCAGGGCATTACATCCCCTGCTGGAACGTACAACATTTCAGGCTCACGCACAGATGACACCATCTTGTGGACAAAAGGAGAAGTGCTGGGAAAAGGTGCTTATGGAACCGTAAGTCATTACCGGACACCATAGGAAAAAAAGATCAGCCTAATATCGAAAACAAAGTCTTCCATCTTCCAAGAAAGAGTCTCATGAGATTGTAAGAAAAGGACAATATCTAAACTAAAAGAAAATTAGATCAGTATTCAGTATGCAAATAGTGTGCTACTTATTGAAGATAAAATCTAGAGTAAGAAGACCTTACTTAAACCAGCTGCACTTGCAGATGGTTCGTATATTTACCTGAAAGTCTCCTGTAATAATAAACAAACTAATTCAAGGTCAGGCTTAATTGACACTATTGTTTATGTCCACTTGGTCCAGGTGTACTGTGGCCTGACCAGCCATGGTCAGCTGATTGCAGTAAAGCAGGTGGTGTTAGATTATACTGACCCAACTACCGCTAAGAAGGAGTACCAGTGCCTCCAGGATGAAGTGGACCTCCTGAAGAATTTATGCCATGCAAACATTGTGGGTTTTCTGGGCACGACCCTCCAGGACAATGTGGTAAGCATCTTCATGGAGTATGTACCTGGTGGATCCATGTCCAGCATCCTGCAACGCTTCGGGCCCTTGCCTGAGAGGGTGCTGACACTCTACACACTACAGATCCTGCAGGGGGTGGCCTACCTGCACGCAAACAGGGTCATCCACCGGGACATAAAGGGAAACAACGTCATGCTGATGCCCACAGGTATCATCAAGCTCATCGACTTTGGCTGTGCAAGGAGACTCAGCCAGCTGACCCAGAGTGCTGATCGCAGCGAGCTCCTCAAGTCAGTGCATGGCACCCCCTACTGGATGGCCCCAGAAGTGATCAATGAGACAGGGCATGGGAGGAAGTCAGATGTCTGGAGCGTTGGGTGTACAGTTTTTGAGATGGCCACAGGAAAGCCCCCTCTGGCTAACATGAACAAGATGGCAGCACTCTTCTACATTGGTGCACGCAAGGGGCTCATGCCTGTTATACCAGACAGGTTTTCAAAGGAAGCCCAGGACTTCGTCCAAGCATGTCTGACCAGGCAAGTTCATGTGTTGGCAGAGGGATTTATACTTGATATTCCAATAGACATGGGAGTCTAGTGTCATGAGTTAAAAACAAAAGATCAGGGGTGTCACAGGCAGTGAATGACAAAAGACTTTCAAACTGACAGCAGGTGGAATAGTTGGTGTCAGTCACCAGAAAAATACCCAGTGGGATGTGGAATCATTCAGTGTATGGCATAACTGCACCTGGCTTGGGTACTGAAGACTAGTTTTACATCCCTAGATATGGGTCTGAAAACTGGTACCCAGGACAGCTCCTGCAGTTCAACAAGAACTAACAAGGCAAAGATTGTGGGTTTGAATTGCAGAGATCCCATAAAATGTAATCCTTCCCTCCATTATAATTCACTTTGGATAAAAGCATCAGATAATTTAAAAATACACTGCCCTGTCTTTACCACCTTGATTGACTGGGTCTTTATAAATTGATGAGAACTGAACTAAAATTAACTCGAGTGTAAACTGAGTTGGAAGAAGAGTTTGATAATTGAAGGAATGGGGGTTAAAACATCATTCAACAGGAAATTGTAGCATGTCCAGCCAACCTTATAATTAGTCCAGCATGAATTTTCCTTTCCTATTAAACACTATGTCCCTCAAATTTGGAAGGACAACTTGAAAAAGATCCATTCTCTTTTCTTTCCTAAGTTTCTCTCAAAACTGGAGATAAAACAGTTGCACCAGAAAAAGCACCAGCAGCCCTATTTAAACTGTGACTTTCAATACTGTCCAAGGACAAAGCTAAAGGCCAAAGGAAGCCTAAGACTGCCCCACTTGCTTTGCAGGGATCAGAAGGAGCGGCCGTCGGCGCAGCAGCTGCTGGCTCATCCCTTTGTTTTCCGGCGAAGCAGAGAGGGGGCCCCACAGCCTCAGAGCTGACACAACCACCCTGAGTGTCTGCAGGGCACCGTCAAAGCAGCCTTTCATCTAAACGTGCCAACTAATGAGCTTCAGACTGGCAAAAACATGAGTCTTAGCTCTGACAGGTGCCGTAAGAACCAGCTGTCATTTAGCCAAACACCACATTCATTTTACAAATTGTTAAACCACAAGGTGTGCATTTAAGCCTTAGGCACTAGCATTTAGGCAACCACTCATCCTGTTTTACTTTTCTATGCAATTTACCAAGTCTCCTAATATCTTGTAGGATAACAGAGAAGCTCAGGAGTGGTGACAGACATGTTCAGTTCACACATAAGGGTGAATGTCTAGGAGTTTTTTGAGCGGATTTCTAAACACAGCCAGTGATCAGTGGCAGGCAGAGTTCATGCACTGGGATGTCGATAAAAACAGCAAATAAAGTTCTAGCACTGTGAATAAAATCATTTGGTTCTTTTCTTCACATATAAGGAAAGACATTCAGCTGTCAAAAACAAAAACCTTAAAATAAAAGCCCACAAAACATTTGTAAGGTAGCAGTGACCTTAAGATTTATTTATAGAGTTTAAAGGGAAAAACCGGATGTCAAGATCTGATCTTCCTCATTGTTAAAATAACTGATGCACCTGCATTCAAGATTAAAACACATCACAGATCACACACATTCCGGGCTTCATTGGGAAGCACGGCGCACAGGAATCAAGGAGAACTAGAGAGTAACAGAATGATCTGTGAGGAAACGAGATGCATCGGAACAAACCAACCAGTGAAGTAAGACTGCACAGAACTGTCAACTTCCATCCAATTATTGATTCTGCTGTTTGAATAAACAATAATCCCACATAACCATTACCAATTTACAGCGCTGCATCTAGGCTACTGCATTAAGCCAAGAGATTTTAAAATGCACTTCACAGCAAAGATTATGTAAACTTTATACTTCTACAATTGTCCATTTTAATTTTTAGGCACAGCCTTTGGCATCCAGCTTGAACATCTGAGGTCGCGGAGAGGGAGGTGGGAAATGCACAAATCTGACAACCTCTGACACGGAAGCTGATCAACTGGTAGGGTCTGAATAGTATGAATAAATGAGTAGTGAGCCCCCTACTGGCAGCTATCCAGAATAAAGGCTGCAACACACCACTGGAATGCCGCAGTGTAATTCACCTATGGACTCTTACACCAAGTTACAAGTCTCTTTTATATATTCATCTATATATCATCTTCGTTATAATTACAAGCAGCTCCAAACCTGAGTATTTATGGTATAGCTTTAACATACAAAAATGTATGTACATTCATCTCCACTTCTGTAAAGTCACCAGCATCCTGTCGTATTCCTTTGATTGGAACATGCAACTCATACATACAGTATAAAGTTATAAAAACAAACTAAAACAATCACACATTCCAAGAAATGAATCCCCACCCACCCCTTTGAGCGCCACGGCTCGTGGCATTTCCAAAGCAGCCAATCAGCTTCACACAGGAAGTCTGTTGTAGGAACACTGTTTAAATTATACATATAAAATAAAATGAAATTGCACCTTTCATGCCTTTAAAGTATTTAGAATACTATTTTCACGCAGAGATGAAACCATTTACATCACGTCTCCCCCCCCCTGGACATCATGGGGGGGGAAAGCAGCACCCACACTTGTGTGTATGTATGTGTTGGAACGGGCAGATTCCACACGCCACGCTCAAGACGAATTCCAATCACCCTCCTCTTTTTTAAAACATCACTCAGTGTATTTTTTCATCCTTCTGGTCTCCCGTTCCAAACGCCTGGCCTCACACCCGAGCCCTCAGCTCCACCTCCCTCACGAGTTCATGCCCTGGGCACTTAAGAGCGAATCGAGCATATCGAAAGTGTCTTTGTAGTCCGTTTGCAGGCCGTTGGCCCCGGGGCCGTCGCCCTCAGAGCCGAGGCTCTCCACCTGACTCCTGTCCAGTTTCATTAGGGTGCTGAGATGTCCGTAGCCCACCTGGTATGCGACAGGGGGAGGAGGGGGGGGGAAAGGGTGGTTAACAACAACAGAGCCGTCAGCAGACACACACTGCCGAACAGAGGAACAACGAGAAGCACTACCTGCACTTTTAGAACTTTTGCTCGATTTGGAGTGGTGGTTGTGGGAGGGGGCATCGGGGTGCGTCCTCTTCCGGGAGGGGCCAGGACCCGTGGCCTCGGCGCTCGCACCTACTGGGCTTCGGAGTGCCCCCTGGGGGCCGCCCCGGCCGTTGCCGCTATGTGTGTGCAGGTGGCCATGGCCATGCTTGTGGTGCCGGTGGACCCCGTGTTCTCGATGCTTCTCCTTGCCCACCACCAAGGGGCTGGAATGTTTGCTCCGACTCTCATCCGAGGAGACTTTGATCTTCATCTTGAGCTCCTCCTTGTCACCAGGGGGAACGGGCAGCCGCAGCTTCAAGGCGCTGGCCTTGTCCCGCTTGTCAGTTGTGTGCCGGTCTGCGCAAGGTGGGGGCAACTTCATTTTGAGAGGGGAGGAGGCTGAACTGCATCCTGGGAGCTGCTGGAGGTGGGCGTGGGCCGGGGGGTGTGGGTGTTTCCTGTGATGGGCATCTACCAGTCCTGGGTGGGCGTAAGTATCCCGAGACTCCGTGTCTGAACCCTGCTCCTGTCGACGCCGCTGTCCCACCAGCTCAGCGGCGTGTTTTTCCCGGTACTTTTCCAGGGACATTTTCTGGGGGGGGGCATAGGAGCGGCATAGGGCAGCTGCGCCAGGTGCTTCCCAGCCTTGTGCTCGTGCTTGACAGGGGGGAACTCGGGGCCCTTGTCGGGCCGTGGTGGTTGCAGTGATGCATGCAGGGAGAGCGGCGCCCCTAGTGGCAGTGCAAGGCTATCTGGTTTGAGGGTATAAGCGTCGGCCCGGCCTGGATCTGCTGGCCAGTCGTTGGGGGCCGTGAAGGTGTAAGTGCCTGGCATGGGTCCCAGGCCATCCAATGAAAGGGGTCTACCACCAGAGTTGGAGGGCATGGCAACTGGGAATGATGCAGAAGCCTTGGAGAACGGGGCACTGTCGGATGCTCCGGGGAGGCTGTCCACCAGGGAGTGGTCCTGGATCAATGAGGGTCCCAGAAATGAGCTGTCTGCTGCTTGACCATCAGTCTTGGGCTTCTTTGCGGCTTGGGTGGCCTGTTGGGTAAAAAATTAATTACCACCACAATTCGCAATTACAAGATTACAATTAATATTTCAAGATCATTACAATTACCATTACAATTACAAACAAAATAGGGCCAACTCTGCTTCTCCCTAGTGATAAGACTTAAAATTTTTATCTAGGCCATGACTAAATCCAGGTGTGGTCCCACTGACACTATCCTGATCATGCATTCAGGATTCAAATCAAAGTGCCTGCATTTCCCTATGACTCTTCTTGCGAGGCCTGTTGTGGGGGGGGGGGGGGGGGGGCAACCTTACCCACCAGTTCCGGATA
>JABFEB020000001.1:49165729-49176626 GCA_019775895.2 Stomatorhinus ivindoensis | reverse complement strand
CCCCCCCCCCCCCCCCCCCCCCCCCCCCCCCCCCCCCCCCCCCCCCCCCCCCCACAAGCACACTGGCTGCGAATCACAGGTGGGAAGTACGTCACTGCACTCTCATTGTGCCAGTATACGTTCTCCCTCTCTCTCTCGCTCTCGCTTTCTCTCTCTCTCTCTCCGACCCTCTCATTTTTGCCGTTACACCAACACCACATGCCGGCTGTGAACAGGAGACCCGTAGCTTTAACCCAACTCCCGGAATAGTTCGCCGGCGCTGTTGCCAGGCAAACTTGGGGAAACAGTAATATTGAAAAGGAAAAAAAAACTGTTTGAAATTGGAGCCTCTTGGCTCAGTGACGCTCCGACAGACGGATCAGATCAGAGCTCCGGGATGCGTAAGGATCCACTCAGGCAGATCGCTCCTCTTGGGGTAATTATAAAGAGATTTGGCAGAGATACACATGCCTGCATCAGTGGCATGTTCTCTGACCTTCTACACCACGTCCAGGGTATGTGGCGTGACTCAAACGATGACGGTGGGACGCGTCTGACGTGGGAAAACCTGCGTATCCAGCCCGAGTAAAGTCTGATCTGCTGAACCTGGCAGACATAGGCCGACAAAAGCGAGCAGTCCTGAATCATCTCTGTAAGTGCCTGATCTAAATGAGGACCCAGTCAGGCACCGCTACAGATTTTGAGTCCCATAAAAGCATTTCATATGGATTCAAAAGGCCCCCAAACCAGACCAATCCAATTATGGTCCAAATTATGTTCTCTGTCACTAAGGGGCCTTTTGAATCCATCTGGCTGCCCTTTTACGGCGCCCCAGCCCGCAGCCACATTTGCATGGAGCTTGGTACCCCCAACACAAAGCGTTTAGGTGAAGAAACTGCCAAGATTGGGAAGGCATTCACCTTAAGGTCGGGCTGATGCATCAACCTCCATGATGCGCTTCATCCGATTTGTGTTGAACAGACTGAGCGAATCACGTGTGGTTCAGTGTGTTCTGGGAGATGGGACCAAAGTGCCACCCACTACCAGGGTCAATACAGTGACCCAGCAGAACCAGAACCCATCACACAGAGATTCCACCAATCCCAGGGCTAAAGTGTGGTATCTACCAACACTCCAAGTCCTCCCTTCTCCCTGTACTGGTGCCCGGTTTTCCACCTTTCCTGAAACAAACTGGTAGGCTGGTGTTTATGATCAGGTGAGGGTGGATCCAGGTCCATGCTGGGTGCTTCCTCTACATGCAGTTGTGTGAAACATGTCTGGATTCCCCTGCTGATCCATGAGCTGGGGGGGGGGGGGGGGGGGCTTGCACAGGCAAGTCTGCTGGATAAGCCCCACCCACCCACAGGCAGGTCCAGGCTGACCTTCAAATGTCCTTCTGCAGCAAAACCGCAACCAGGAGCTAACAATCTGCCGAGAGACGGGGGGAGAGAGAGAGGGATACCTATTTGCTGTACCATCAGTCCTGAAGTAGACAAAAAACCTGCAGTGTTGCAAGAAAGCACCTGGCAAGCAAACATAACAGGGAAAGAGAGATAGGGAGAGAAGGAGGGAGGGACGGAGGGAGGGAGGGAGACAGCAATGGAGGGGCAGGAGGAGGAGGAGCTGATGCTTCTTGAAAAGGCGGCTTGCTTTGTTTTAATCAAACTCTCAGTCTGCTGAAATCCCTGTGAGACTTATTCTGGTGCATGCAAGCGTGCTCTAAAAATAGACGCCACGCTTCAGAATCCTCCCCCTATCCAGTGCAGATGTCAGACACTCTCCACCTTTTTTTTCACTCTCCATGAAATGTTAATCATGTCCCTGTCTCCAAGTCACTCTGATGGCGGCTGCATCCAAGCGGGCGGGGCTAAGCTCCTCGGGGCTGCACCAATCTGGCCAACCACGCCCAAGACCGAAGGCATGGGTGGAGCCTGCCTTGATGTTTGAACTGCTGCAATGTGGATGAAGGGTAGAAGCTTGATGTTTACTAGCCTGGAGCACATCGTCCAGCAGGGGCAATGCTGGGATTTTTTAAGGCGGGGAGCATGAAAGGGGTCGTAATTCATACTTAAGGTCCAACCGTATCATTAGCCAATGATATTTTTTGAACTGGTGAGTGACAGGGGAGGAGGCACTCTGGAGGCCAATCAGCTTTCAGCTGAGGCCAGTGACCCTGTGACCCTCGCCCCTGTACATGCCCCTTTCGTCCAGGTTACATCGATCACAAGACAGGGCAGCAGATGCCCGACAATGTCGGTCCATTGTCTCCAGACCATGATGGATCGCTGGTGTGGGTGGCATGGATGAGGACGAGCATCGTTTCATACCCGCAGGATACGTAAGACCCTGCAAATTACACTTTGAGTCAGAATCATCTGGATGGTCTGTGCTCCCTGCTACTACATCTCACGGCACCCGGGATGGAGGTCCAAACCGGCATGGGAACGACCGTTACTCACCGGCAAAGCCTAGAAAACATTTTTTCCCCTCGTTCTTTGAAGAGCAGATTAAAGCCTCTGTGGTCAGTGGGTGGGACGGATCCCTCCTGTTCTGACAACGTCTATGGAAAAATACATGGAGCGAGCTGTACCAGAACAGGAGGAAACCTGTCGGGGGGGGTGGAATAAAAACCGGAACAATATCAACATGCCGGAAGCATCTCAGAAATACCCACGCATTTCCCAGGCCGCCAGACTGACCAACAGAGAGTCCTGAAGCAGACGGATGACACAGGTACCAAACCCTGTGTCCTACTCCTATACCACTAAGCCCCTCGCAGTATTGGAGAGGGGGCAGAGGAGAATAAATTAAAATCATTAGTTTTCCATCTTGCCCTCAATCTGCAGGGGCAGCCAGCTTTTGAAACGACTTGATCACTTTCAGTTTTGACGCTGCGCCTTTATCAGGCCGGGCAGCAGTAAAGAGATGCTTCACTGACTGTATATGTGAGAGAAGAAACGTCCAAGGAGGGGGGGGGGGGTGCAGATCAGTTTGGGAGTCATTCTGCTCACGTCTCTGCTGTTCCTTCCGGGGCAGAGCTGAAAAAATGAAGAGGTGTTCCTGTGGATTGATTAAAAACATTGGAAATGGGAAATTGCTTTTTTCTGCTGTGTGTGTGTGTGAGTGTGTGTGTGTGTGTGTGTGTGTGTGAAAGAGAGAGAGAGAATATTTCTTTCTTCACTGTATGTGTATGCCTTTATCTGCTGTGTGTCAGTATGTATGTGTGATAGTGAGTGTGTCTGTGTCTGTGTCTGTGTGTGTGTGTCTTTGAGAGAATGTATATGTTTGACAGGGTGTGTGTGTCACAGTTTGAGTGTGTGTGACAGCGTGCGTTTGTGTAGTGTGCATGTGTGTGACTGCGAGTGAGTGTGACAGTGTGAGTGTGTGTGACTGTGCGTGTTTGACAGTGTGAGTGTGTGTAACAGTGTGCCCGTGTACGACATTGTGAGTGCGTGTGTGTCTTTAAGTGTGTGTATGTGAGTGTGTGTGTGACAGTGTGCATGTGTGTCACAGTGAGTGTTCGACAGTGTGTGTGTGACGATGTGTGTGTGTGACAGTGTGCATGTGTGTCACAGTGAGTGTTCGACAGCGTGTGTGTGACAATGTGTGTGTGTGACAGTGTGAGTGTATGTGACATTGTGCATGTGTGTCACAGTATGAGTGTGTGTCACAGTGTGTGCGTGACATTGTGCATGTGTGTCAGAGTGTGAGTGTGCGTGACATTGTGCGTGTGTGTCACAGTGTGAGTGTGTGATTAGACCTCGCCAGCAAATAAAAAGCTCCAAGGGCCTCAGTCTGCGATTGCAGCCCTGGCAGATTTCATTAATCAACAAATTCATTGGGAAATTATATTGAGTTTACACGACTCCCTCCCCCCCCCCCCCTCCCCACCAAAAAAAGAACATATCTGATGTAAAGAATAAAATGAGCTTCTGTTGTTTAAAATAAGATGTTGTCCCTCTCAGAGGACGTTGTGTGGATCCAGAATAATGGAAAAATATTTAAATCTCCCCAAGACTTTTCGTATTGACTGGCGTGCATCGGGTACAAACATAATTATTTCCTCTACTTCCCCTGGGAGTGCCGTCCTGACCATCTGCCTGTGACTTTTCTTGCCGCTTTGTGGCTGGCCCCCACTATCTGCCTTTGGCCAGCATCGTGAAACACCCTTGAGGCGTCGGCTTCTTTTTCCACTCTGCTGGCCCTTCCGCCTCCTCTTGCTCTCCGCAAACATCACGCCGCACCCCTCCAGAGATTCTCCTGACAACTTTGTTAGCCCTGTATTCTTTAACTACATCTCAGGCTTCGCTGTCCCAGATACAGGAGCAGTAGCTACAGTTTCTGGACTTTTGCAGAAGCTCAGCTTGACCCTAAAAGATGTTTTGTGGATGCGCAAGGTTTCCTTTGTATGGATGTTTCTCTTGAAGGTTCACTTCACTTTTGCGGCTTCCTTCAGTGCCACCTGGAAATGGACACCAACTATTGAAGTTGCTGGCAGTTAATCCCACCCTCGGCTGAAGCATATTTCTTCCAGAAACCTTGAATGAAATTACCCAGGAATCAGGTCTGGCAGCTTGTTTCACATAGAACCTATCCTAGCAGAAGGGTGTGTTCAGGTTCAGAGGCACTTCCTAACACGCGGCACAGATGTAAAGCTCCCCATCCTGCGACTGCTGCTGTGAAGCAGTGCCTCCTACTGGTCTTCTGTTTAAGTCGCCCTGCGGCAGGCCAAGGGCATCCAAATCGAGAGAGCGAAAGCAAAAAATAAATAAATAAATAGAAATACAAGAAAAAAAAAAAGACTGTCGAGATATCTGGTACACCCTAAGAAAGCCCTATGCTGGAGTGAAAACTAACTAGCTGTGAGAAGCCCGCATTCAGGCAGAAAGAACAGCCCCAGGCCGCAGCCGCATGGAAAGCGGGCAAGTGGGGGGCCGGCTACGTTCTGATTGCACGCCCCCACCCTCCCGCATCACTCTGCAACGTGCCGAGCCTCACCTTTAAAGAAAACCAGACACTTTCCTGTGAGAACCTCACCAGCGTCATGGCAACAGACAGAATACCGCAGGCCCCTTTCCCACATTCAGCGGCATTTCCTTTGGAGGTGACTCTTATGCCATGTGATGCCCATGAAATATTAATACCACAGCTAAGCCTGATACGTCTCCCACTCTCCTTCCCTCACCCTGTCCTCCCCTCTTTTCCAGGGCAGCTTACTCTTCAGCGTGTCCATCATAAGCGGGATGGTGTGCACGGCCCTTGCCGTGGTCAAGTTCATGCTGGGGAAGGTGCTCACCAGCAGGGCCCTCATCACAGACGGTGGGTGACTCGGAGCCGCCCATCAGTGCTAAGCCCCTCCCCCGTTGCTATGGCAACCATGCTGGGCCACTCCCACCTGAGGTTGAAAGCTTGGCATTAGGGAATTTTGGGAATTTATTTTAACCAAGATCATTTTGAAAAAGAAGGCATGCTCATTAGTGAGGATAAAGAGTCTAGCGCACACTCCACTGTGCAAGCCCCCGGGGGGGGGAGGTCTGAGCCCCAGCCACAGTCTGTTAGCCAATCATGTTGTCATTCACAGAGAAATGCAGGCAGCACTTTTGTTTTTTCAAAGCCCCACACTAATTCGACCTGTACCTCAGGAGACCGAGTTGAGCCAGATAACCCCCCCTTGTGCTGGGGGTGGGGCAGGGGATCTGCTGCCAATAGTGTCGACAAGGTTTGTTAATTCAGAGCAAAGACCGTGTGTGTGTGATGTGGCAGATAGGGAAATTAAGGAGAATACAGCCATAACCAATCTCGCGCACTACCTTTGTCTGTTACTATTTGCAAATGATTTTGTGCATCGTATAATGTTTATAGTTAGAATATCCCCCTAAACTGAGCAGAAAGGGGGGAGAAACAGACTGGGCAAATTCGATTCCTCATCCTTTCTGCTGGGTTCATCACAGATCCATGTCCATCTACAGTAGCGGGTTTCAGAGTGTGAAAATGGACCCTATTCCCCTTGTCTCATTATTAGCACGCCGTGTGAATGGCCCTCAGTTAACAGGTTTGAATGTCAGACTGAAGGTTTAAGAGCTGGCTGATAGGCAGGCAGACCTGTGTGGTGGGGGTGGCACTGGAGCCGAACAGAGCACCAGCAAGATGGGGGCCAAGTCCAAGCAGGCTCAGGTCAGACAGCCTGCTGTCCCTCCGCTCCGCCAGACGGGGGAATAATTGGTGAGAAACAAGGTCTGGGTAGGTGCTGTGGGGGGGGGGGGGCTTCGGCCACATCTCAGCTAGGGAGAGGGGGCATGGGGGATAACATCCCCAGTGACAGGCCTGAGGCAGTGCGGAAAGACCTGAAAATAACAACCGGAAGAATCTTTGCAGCCATGTGAAGCAAGACCAGCTCCTTCCGGAAGTTTCACTCACTAGCCGCAGATTCTCTTTAAAATGCATTTACCTGTCCTCACAAAATAGACGTGTGCTTTTTTATTGTGCTTTGTTTTATTCATGATGTTTTCTGTGGCATGGAAGAGGATGCCATCCGGCTCCCGTTCATTCAGAGAGAACGGGCTGCTTAGCAACGGGGACGTCACACCTGTCACCATCCATGAAGGTGCTCTGGCTCCAAACTATTGAGAAAAACACTCCCAGTAGGTTCCCCGTTTTCTTGGCTGTGGTTCCAAAAACCATAAAAATGGACTCAGATTTCCTACTCTTTTTCTGATCTTACAAATTTCACTGTGGCTTCCGGAAGTTTCTCTTTTCTTCAGGAATAATTTCCTTCTTTTATAATAAACATTCATTGCCATATGTGTGAATGACAGTAAGTGTGCCCTCTGATGGATTGGCAGCCCATCCTGGGTTGTCGCCTGTCACGTGCCTGTAGCTTCCAGGATAGACTCCGTACCCCCCATGACCCTATATAGGACAAGATGCTTCGGAAAATGAACGGAAGGATGGACATGAGAGTGATGAAAGAGAGAATATCTAAGCCTCATTCCCATGTGCTGAGGGCTTGAGAGCGGCACCTCCTGACTGTATGTCTCTGGCAGGTTTTAACTCGCTGGTCGGCGGCATCATGGGGTTCTCCATCCTCATCAGCGCAGAGGTCTTCAAGCATCACCCCACCGTGTGGTACCTCGACGGGACAACAGGGGTCCTCATTGGCCTCATCATCCTGGCTTATGGCGTGAAGTAAGCACAGACTCTGCTCCCCAGCAGATCGATTTCATAGATCTTAGCACAGCAGTGGGCTATAGAGCAGCAACACACAGACTTCCGGCAGCAGATAGATATTTCATATGCAAGACCCTGAGTTGTGGACTTTGGTCTTTAATTCGGGGGACTGATCCTTCTGCCTGACAGGTTGTGCAAGTGTACTAGGTTAATTAAGCAGTTGGTCACTAAAAACACCCACTAATGTCTTGTTGTTAGGAAGGGAATATAACCAACCTGCATATATTCACCTTTAGGGATACTGGATATACAAGGATTAATTGCACAGAAACATTGTCCTATTTGGAAGGCTGGTACTAAACAGTCTCTCCTAAAGTATTACTGCCCCCTTGTGGAACATTTGAAAACAGTTTGACTCCTGATGTTTCTTCACTGTGCCTTCGAGCTTTGAAATTAGGTTGAGTCCCTTGTGTCAATTTCTTGAGTGCAGCTCCAGCACACTGCTCTCAGGCTGGAAACAGCACCCTCTAGTGGTGAATATTGGCAGCACGGTAAACACAATCACACATGGCCTTCACTGCCTCTCTATGTGTCATTCCTGTGCGTCTCTCTGCGCTGCAGGTTGCTGATCGATATGGTCCCAAGGGTGAGACAGACCAGGAACTACGAGCGCTTTGAGTGACGGATGAATTGCCTTCTTTATGTCACTCCCCAGAAAGACTCAGAGGACCCATTGAAAGCAGACCTTTAGGTGCCCGTGGTATTTCAGTTAAAAGCAAGCCATCCATTGCTGAAACATGCCCCCATCCCCTTCTTGGATTCTTTTAAGTCCAAACCCAGTCTATCCCATAATAGCCCAAGAGCTCCAAAGAGCTGCAAGGAGGGAGAAATTATGCCTTTGCTGTCACCATTGTACTAAATGGAGGCTGCCTGGTTCAGTCCCAAAACCTGCTCTTCTGATCATGCCCAGCAGGGCGATGCAACTGTTATTCATCAAACATATCAAGAAAAAAACTACACTACATTTCCTTAAACTAGACTACATCTCAAATTAAAAACTATATGTAATGTTGACACAAATCCCCACAATATCTGCTTAGGTTTCAAAACAATATAATATATTTCAATTTCAAGCAGCCCCTTTAAAGGGTGGACCATCTCCTGCCATCCCCAAAAAGTCTCTACATCTTGTACTTAAAAGGTTGACCCTCCTGTGAGACTTGGAGCGAGATGAGTAGTTGGGCCACCTTAGCGTTGTCCTGTCAGGGAGCCCAGTGCCATGTTCTCTTGGCAGGGCCCAAAGATAAGTAGGAGGCCAAGGTGGCACTGGCCTTACAACCTGACGATGAAGACAGCATCGCCACCCTGCTGGTCCTGACGATACCCTGACAGCCAGGAGCTAGCAGAGAACTGCAGTGGAGCATGATCATCGCCAAAACAGCAGCACGGGCAAATCCAAGGCTAAATCCGTGGTATTTCTTGGCTGCTGGAGGCAGCATGTCGCCTGGGAAAGCCAGGGTATAGGGAGGGAAAACAGACCACAGGGCCACTTGACAGCAGCCCCTGTAGAGTCTCACTCTCTCTCTTACCTGTGATGCAGATGTTATCTTACAAAGAAACATAATCCCCCCCCAGCCTACTGCCAGATGTCCACTATGTATCCGACTTGTCTGAAGGGCAAATTTGGTTTTGGCTCACAGGATCAGACTTTCAGGAAAGATCTTGCTTAAAAATAATAATAGCAATCTGTTTACATTTTCTGACAGGGCACAAAGGCATATAAATCTAAAGACGGAAATCGATTTAACATTTGATCTATACTGACTTAAAGACACAGAATGTTCAACGATGAAACGGACAAGGATTTCAAAGTAAAAGCCTCCCTTCTCATAAATCCTTGTATTTCTAGATTTTATAAATGCCTGAGGGTTTGTATCCCCCCAAGATGATTGGAGCCCATGTAATCAGAGTGCCGCGAGACAGCGGATAGAGGTTAGCAGTGTGATTCCCACGCCTTGAACTCCTCGTACAGAAACCCCAAACAGAGAGGCAAATTTTTTATTTTAATTTTTCTTAAGCCCTGGGATGCACTGGTTTTGTGTTGTGCTGTTTAAGTGAAATACCAGCACCTTTTGTATATAGTTTATTATATATTATCCAAAAAAGACAGAATGTGCATTCATGGGACTCGTCTGTCCCCCCCGCTCCAGACGAAGACTGTAGGACCTCCTCCGGTGAGGCATTGCCAGCATTAGTCGTAGATTTGTAGCTGTGCTTTTAGTTGTGGATTCCCCCCCAATGTAGGATTTTGCCCCGTGGAATCAGTTTGATTTACAGTCAACAAACTGCTCATTTTGAGTTGACAGCTTGCTTTTCAGACCGGCTGATAGCACGCCAGTTCCTCGAACAGGACGCCGACAGCACAGTATTAACTTTTGTAGGACGTTTACATCCTGATCACCTTGCCGTTTGCACCCCCCCGAAGAAGCACAAGAATGTGGAGTAGGGGGAGAATAGCACAGCCCTCACATCCAGGGAGGGGGCTCGGAACAAACAGGCCTTAAGCTGTACTAATAACAATCATAAATATGAAACCCTGAAACCAGTTTCATGGGATCCACCTCATTAACATTCTAATATTGGTTAAGTGGACATTTGTATCTTGAGTGTAAGACGATAGGCGTTTAAGACATTTGTACACACTGTAATGTGCTGGTACACTGTGCAGGTAGTAACATGACTAAGCATAGAGTATTTATTGTTACCCAGTATATTTAAATAATTTGACAGTACTATCGGTGTATGTACAGAACATTTTGGAAACATTTCAGAACTTTTCTTCTGTATGAGTGGAGATTTTGTTGAGAAATGCTTGTATGTAAAATACTTGAATGTTTGCACACACATGTAGTAAGAAGATTCCAGTGACATTCTCACACGGCCAGTGACACGACATACAGAAAGCCCCCACTCAGGAAATCCGTGCCAATGGTCCGGAACCAGAAAAGGGGAGGGGCTTCAATTTGTACATTTTCTCTGTCTCACTCACTCACAAGCACACACACCTACTCTACAAGAAGTGGCCATATGATCTAACTGTTGAAAGTAGATATTATGTGGTTTTAGAGCTCACTCCAGTGGGAGACCTTTTAAATGACCCAAAACACAACCTCCTGGATGCAAGTATGCCTCCCAGCGTACCAGTATCCTGCTTTGATGCTACCTTACACACACATTAGGTATCTAAGGTATCTAGATCTTTTTGGGGACACTGTTAATTTCACTTCTGTCACATCTTTTTAACCATAAGTAGCCAAACAAAATTTTTGGCATGTTTAGTTTTTGATTGTGTTCTCAGTATTATATACTGAGAAACTATAATTTCTCCCCTTGTGGGGACCAAAAAAATATATCCCCACAAGGGCAAAGTAACATTTTTATCACATCGTGTTTGGTACCCAAAATGTAATATATACAAGCCCACACACACATGCATTTCTATCTATGAGGACTACAATACAGTGACCGATTCCTAAAGCCATCCAGATGAAATCCTTAAAGCTGATAAAGGGAAGCAGTTTGTTCAAAGCAGATCTAGTTTCCAGAGTGATGCGTATATGGACACATGCTCACACACGCACAGGTACAGATTTTGAAAACAGCAGCAGTCTCCGAGTACTGACTTCTGTACATGATGTCTCAGTATGGATGTGATTACCGTAATGTGGGTAATGTGTACACTAATTATATA
>JABFEB020000001.1:49152587-49165629 GCA_019775895.2 Stomatorhinus ivindoensis | reverse complement strand
ATATATATATATATATATATACACATATATATATATATACACATATATATTTATTTATTTATTTTATTTATATTGATCACTCATGCAACACAGACTGTCACAGAAAAAGGTTTATTAAAAATAAAGTTTTCTCCTGCTTATTCATCAAAAACAAGTTGTCTTTTCTGTATTTGCATCTCATCATACACCATCTCTGGAATAATAATCCATTTCTGCAGATTCCTGAACCAGCTAACAAACTACATAAAATGCTAATGTTGTAATGAAGAGAATGCCTGCGATGGTGCCTGAATGTCGCAGCTAACAGCATGTTATAATAATACACATCTGCCTGTCAGTCCCTATGCAAGCTGAATGAAATAAACTCATACGCTTCTGTTCGTCATCCGAAGGTTTATTCAACCGAGCAAATGCCAAGGTCCAGCCTGCTGAAATAAAAAAGGCAACACAAAAACCAAGCGAGGAGCGTGAGGGAAAGTAGTATGAACCTGATCCTGTTTGCTTGAACAGACTGGTAGCTGTAATTAAATGCACTTTAAGCACCTGCGTGTAAATTTCTTGTAACAATAGTTTGAACAGAAACTCAGTTGCACAGATCCATTCATAAAGTCTTAATTTCAAAAGGCAACATCTAATGCAGAGAGGAGGGATGCTTTTTATAGCTCCTTCTCCCTTCAGTCGAGGTACACATTAGACTAAAGGCTATACATTTGCACTGTGGTCATACTGTATAGTTACCAATAAATAAATAAATAAGGCATAAGTGCCACGTGATAATCTGAACGTGAGGGTTCCAGGATGACATTCACACGTGAGCTGTCAGCTACTCTTTCAGTTCACAGCTCTGAGACGCTTCTTTTCTTCCCTAATTCACTGATATTTTTCAAAAAACTCCTCTCATATCTGTGGGCCATATTGACTGACACACATCACTTTAAAAACAGTTCCTTTCACAATTAGATTGTATCTAAAATCACTCCAGAGGATGTATCTTTTGTATATTATAGTTTTTTTCCCAACACCACCTTGACACAGCTGGACTCCTGAACCCCTTTCAGCAGGCGAAACAACAAGCAAGCTTACTATGACCTGAAAGGCACAGGGTAGCCGCGGTGGCGGCTCCTTGGTAAGATCACGTAGGCGTGGAATTTACAGATGGTCAACTGGGGGCTGGGGCAGCACCCCCAGAGAGCTACCCCTTTACTGGAGTACTGTGCGTACCCGCATGCCGTACACTGAAGAGCAATCCCAAACAGAAAGGTCTCCCACAAACTGCAGGACCCCTTAGAATCACTGAACACCAGAGACCACCCTACATTTGTATCTGACCACGCTCCGTCCGTTAAATATTCTCATAAAAAGAAAAGAAATCCCTTATTTATAAATTAAAGATTTTTTTCTGCAAACAGCAATAAAGAATTGTATACAAAATAAATTAAAAAGAATTTAAAACCCATTATGAACAATATATATTATCATACTCGTATTTTCATTTCAATAATATAGTGCACCTAAAAACACGTTTCTTTTTAAAGGTATTTTACCTAAAACTGGCAAGCAGAAATAAAACAAGGATAAAATGATCCAAAATAAAAAAGGGGGCAATCAATGTGATCTAAAATTACTCTGAATAATTATACATTCATACACAAGTTGCCATGTATGTGCATCTATTGTTACTGATTAATACGGTAATCAGTATGACTTTAAAATCGCCTTTGTGAAACAGGCCTCTGGTAAAACCTTGTATGACGTTGGTCATATTCGGTACGTTAACTGCTCTTTAAACTATGATTGGCTGGATTTCCTGTGCAAGCAGGAAACCAGTGGCAGTTCTATGAGGCAGAGCAAATCACACAGAGTGTCTCACATCTCTATAGAAGCTCTTGTGCCTTTCAGCGGGGATCCATTTTTCTCCAAGTCAGTAAAAGCACAAATGCATTACAGCGCTGGCACCAATCGCTCTGGCCAAGTCGCCCAATTCAGATCTTGAGGGCCAGAGACAGGCGCCATTTACAGTTATGCCTTCTGAGAAACACAGGTCCATCCCAACAAACCTATGCAGGTAGCTGTGTTCGGCACAGTTATGCTTCTGCTCCGGCAGCTGGTCCCATGGTCTTGGAACGATGGAGAAAAATCCCTGTAGTACTACCATCGGACGCCAGAGGGCAGTATGGAGGGGCACTCTCATCCTTTCTCTTGCACAGAAGCACACATATATTCAAGTATGTCAGGCTGAGTGGAGTTTGCTTCACCTGAGCTTCTCTTCTGAGCTCCAGCGGCACTCTTTCCGGCTAGCCACCCACTCTGGCTCATTGCCGTATTATTCTGCCATCGAGATGGTGAGACGGAGAAATGATAAAGGTCAGCTAGCTGCTGAAAGTATGCGCAGGATTCAAGGGAGCTCCCTTGAGCATGGCTGCAGGCAGCATGCAACTATAGGCAGCCCTGGCAGAGTGCCACCTGGCCCTTCATGTAGTCCCGGCAGGGGCAGATGCGTGTGAGCGATGGATGGGCACCCGCGCAGCTGAACAGCAGAAGGTCCGACTGGAAGACGCAATGGCGTTGCTCCTTGTTGTAGGCTGGTACCACTATGTCGTCCAATGACTCCACTGTCTGACAGTCCACCCCAAACCTATAAGGGAGGGGGTGCATGTGACAAAGTTCAAACAGAACTTCGCTGGCAATAAACCAGCCCATTAAATTAGGTAATATGCAGCCAATAAAACAACAAAGGTAATACCTAATGCCAGTTAAATAAACTGTCACTGTCTTTTGCAGTGGCTCATCTACGCCATCTAGTGGAATCTGTTCTACAAAACTTTCCTCCTAGGTACTGCTGTAAATTCGAAGGGGCAATGACGCTCCATCCTGCCCCGCCCCGTGCGAACGAGGGGTCTCACCTGGCCAGTTCTGTGTTCTTGTTCAGGTGCTGGAAGAAGGACGGCTCGCAAATCAGCTCCGCCTCCTGACACACCTGCTTGCAGGACATGTCCGGCCCGGCCAGCTTCACCTGGAGCGCGCTCAGTGGGGGCCACATCACTTGTCCATGGCAGAAGTCCTGGGAGGGGGGGCAGGGGTATAGTTACGTCGCTTCTTCTCTTTACCTACTCACAATTGTCTTTACAGAGATTTGTGTTTTTGGGGGCGTGGCACCCTCCTACAGGTGCTGCTATATCCCACGTGTCACTTCCTGGTCCTGGCCCATCTAGTCAATCAGGCAGTGTCATTATATTGCCCCACCCAAGCAAACTGAGCAGTGGTTAAGGTTCCGACACACATACAGACACTGCTTCCTCAGTATACAGTGGGCACGGAATGTATTCAGACCCCCTTCAATTTTTCACTCTTTGTTATATACAAAAACACAGCTGGACTCAAATGAAGGTGATCTCAAGGATGATCAGAAGATATGGAAGGCACCGGAGTTAAATATATGAGCGTCACAGCAAAGGGTCTGAATACTTAGGACCATGTGATATTTCAGTTTTTCCATTTTTAATAAATCTGCAACAATTTCAAAAATTCTTTTTTTGTCTGTCAATTTGGGGTGCTGTGTCTACATTAATGAGGAAAAAAACAAATTTTAATGATTTTAGCAAATGGCTGCAATATAACAAAGAGTGAAAAATTGAAGGGGGTCTGAATACTTTCCGTACCCACTGTATCAGGCTTCAAACAACAGTTCGACTTCGTGGGGACTGGAGGGGCTACCTGGTTCTCGATGAAAGCATTGACCCTCTGCAGCATCCCCTCACAGGTGAACTCATAGGGCAGGTATGGCTCAATCTGTGGACAGGAATGTGAGCTGGGTCAGGCAGAGGTGGGCTCTGCCCCCCCTCCCTTCAGCAACACAGAGATTGCACACCCCATCCTTTTCATACTTATCACAACATCATTATTATAGACTTATTTTTCAAATGCCTTCCAGCTAAGGATGTTGCACCTCTGTCGCACCTTTTTAAAATTACTATTCACAGTATTCCTATCTAGAATTTGACATGTACACCCCCTATTTTATTCCTTCGCTATTGTGCTACTCCTGTCACTAGAGGGCACCCCGACCCCATCTCACCTACTCTCATAGGTCAATGGTCTATGCAAGGGTGACTGTGATTTAACATATGATCCGTTTATATCAAGTTTAAGGGCTGATAGAAAGACACCCTCCAAGACGGTATCAAGTGGACACAATGGAACCTTTTTCGAAGGCCTCACTATCCCAGCAAGCAGCCAGTTTCACCTCCCCCGTTATCTTCTCAGTGCATCCAATAAGAGTAGGTTTGCAGAGTATGGCCCTTGCTGCCTATCCAGATTTCAAGAACATTCCTCCGCTAAGTTACATTTTTTGCATTTTTCGAGACTAAGCTTCCCTAACAATCCCAAACAATTTCTAATCCTGGCCCACGGGCCACCGGTCTCCAAGGCGAGAGAGGCTCGACCCACACACCTTCTGGCTGAGGATGGATCGGATGGCACTCTCCACCTCGGCTGGGTTCTCGATGTCGACCGTCCACACATGGGGCCGACTGATGTAGACCTCCGCATAGGGGTGCTGGGAGGTCAGCTGTGGTGGGGGGAGAGGCAGATAGATAAGCGTCATGTTCCTGTGCAACAGTAAGAGCAAAGCTGAGAGACTGAAGCAAAGGTGATCGTCCCCAGGGAAATGCTACCTCTACTCAGCCCTGTAAGACGCTTCTGTACTTAGTAACTTTCATTAGAGAGTAAAAACCATGCGGTGAGTCATTCCTGGTGTAACTCGGCCATATGGATGCTGCGTGTCCTCCAGCAGGGACACACTTCGCACCGGAGGGGCTAAGCTCCGCCGGAGAGCTCCCACCTTTACAGATGGCCTGTCCTCTGGCGCCGTGTCAGAAGCAAGCTCATTCTCATCCTCGGACGACCCGTTCAAGACTCGCGTGATTACACGGGGGGCGTCGTGCCAGGCTGAGCCAGAGGAACCAGGGACAGCCCAGCGGAGGCAAGGTCTCACCTCACGGAATGTGGGCTTGCCCTTGAAGAATTCCGTGTTCTTGCTGCTCTTGGGGGTGTTGAACTTGGGATTGAGAAAGGTGCAGCCATTGGCGATGGCCTCCAGGGGGGCGGGACCCTCGTACGGAAAGGACAGGCCCACGAAGAGCTGCAGAGAATTGGCCAGTATTAAGAGACTGGCATAGAATCAGCAATGGCAATGCTGGCACAGACAGCCTGGAAATCACAGTGCTTTTATGAGGTTTTAAGGTTTACACTTCATTTACGAATAAAGAGGAATGACTGCTCGCATCTGTTACTGGGGGTTACTGGAGGGTTCCTAACTTGGCCAGGCTGAACCAGGTCCATTATACAGGGTTTCTATAAATGGTCACTGGTCTAAAGATGCAGATCCCTATGGCCAGGACCCACGCCAGAGGCCCGGACCAGGGTAGAGGCAGTCCGTGACGCAGCAGAGCACTGCACAGCATGTTACAGTAACATGCTTGTCCAGGCCGCTGCTGAGTGGATCTGATGGCCCCAAGGGGGCTCCTCTCACAATGGACCCTGCTGTAAGCGGTTGCCCCCAATCCGCCCCCCGCCCCCACCAACAACAGGGGGCTTCATCACCGCCTCTGACACTACCCCTCATATCTGCCCATAGTGGGAGTGGCAGTCTCCTGTCAGCAGGTGGCAGCAGAGGCATGTTTGTGCTCTCACCCAGCGCAGAGAGAGCAGGGTCCTCTGGTGCCTGGGGCACACAGTCCTTGGGAAGAGGGAGCTATTTATAGAGCTCTGTGGGCACACAGTGGGGGGGAGGGGCTGCTTTACAATGACCTTCAGCTCACATGGGAAAAACACAACCTGGGGCAGGGAGTCCGCAGGGATGGGGCTGGGGCTGGTGGCTGGCCAGAGGGCTGATGGGTAAAAAAACGCTCATAATGACACAATGCTGACACCCTTGGGGGAGGGGATCGCAGCACATGGTGAAAACGCAAACAAAGGAGCATCATGGCCTAAAGAGAGGAGACAGCCTTTGGACTTGTAGGCAGACCTGCAAGGGGCCTGGAGTGCACACGACGGCTGGGGGTGATGGGCCCTGTTACGCTGCAGAGGTAGACCGAAATGAGGGCCCTGACATTTGGACTGGGCGTGGCATCCTCTAGGCCAAGCCTCTTGCATATGCAAACAGACTCCATGGAACATTAACACCCCCCCCCCCGGTCTCAGGACCCTGACCTCCAATACTGAAGGGCTGGGGATTCACAGTCTAGCAAGCAGAAAGTTCCCACATGGAGAAGTTAGAAATCACTGAGCACCAAAAGCTCATTATCATGCCGACTTTTAATAAAATACCTTTCAAAACTTACATCTGAAAGACCACACTGTCTTATAAAAGGCATTAAGAGGGGCTCTGAAGAGCCGTGAAAGCAATTCATAATGTCTTTTATTAACCAAACGCGTCTGCTGTACTGGGCTCCCAAACCTCAGGAGGACAATTAGCCTCGGCAATCTGTGACTGTTTGCTTCAAGGACAGACAGACTTCACGGGCTGTCTGTTTCTGCTCTTCCTAAAGGGCGGGTGTGGAAGTTGCGCCCGTTTCATCTGACACAATTAGAGTTTCCCCAAACTCTGAGACCCATTTATGTTGGGGTTTCGTTCCCGCTCCCGCCCCCCCATTAATCTCCTAGTACTTTAACCTGTTTCCAAGTTGGAAAAGACTCGTGATCAGAAGCAGAACCAGGTTTTCAGAGACACTCGGGTCCCTAACGAAAGCCATCAATACATCAGTAAGGGTAAGTCACCTTGGTCTCCCTGAGCAGGAACTGCAGGTCACGGCCGCTCAGGATGCCGTGGTTTTTCACGTAGGTGGGCAGGTGGACGGTGCTGGTGCCGTGGACCGTGCCGTGAACCTCCATGTAGCTGTGGATGATGTCCAAGTATGCCTTCTTGTCCTGAAACAGGGAATAGCACACGGTAAGGGGTGTGGTCTGAGGTCCCCCTTGCCATTCTCGTGTCTGTCAGTGCGCGTCTGTCCGTGCGCGTGTTGGTGGGAGGTGTCGAGGCTGTATGAATGCTCGAGGTACCAGAACAGGTTCGGAGAAACCCCAATCTGGGCTTGGGAGCCCTCCCTCAAAGAACTCCACTCCACCGCAGTCCAAACAACACAGTCCTGCTCCACCTTCAGCATCTGATTACAGCCCCATCCATACCTCCACCAACACCGCGAGCAACCTCTTCCGCAAACCTGAAGCTTGGTGCCGCACAGAGATCCCCCGAGGCCGAACCTTTACCAGACAGTTTAGCTGCTGAGTAAACTCTTTTTGCAAAAGTTTTGCAAACCAGAATAACCATGACTTCCCAAATAAAAAAACGCCTGCCAGCTTTCTTTAAAGGAGCACAATTTAATATTTTAAATGCATGACAAATGGACAATAAAAAAAACTAAATTGGCACAAAGTTTGGAATAGCGTGTGATGTGCGACGTGGAGAAAGCTGCCTTGTACAGAACGCAAGTTGTCTGAGAAACTGCTGCCAATCTTTTCCACACTTGACACAGGGGTGAAATCACCCCCAATATGCAGCTGTGTGGCTAAGCTGTACCAGTGTGACTCCTGTCCTTGGGGAGGGCAGTTTCTACCTGCCGCTTGAAGGGCATCCGATCGATCCTGATCCCGTCACTGTCTACTCATGGTCCCGAGGAAAAGACATTTTCTGCAGCAGCCGGCCTATAATTAAACACCAAATTTCAACTGGAAAAACAAGCGGAGGCGAAGCTTGGAGGATGGGCAGTATGAGCTCATCTGTAACACTCCCCAGTACTTCCAGGGATGCTCATCAAAAACACACAAGTACCATATAGTGAAAACACCCCCAGGGGAAATGGCTCTCAGTGCTCAGCGCTGCTTTATTAACGGGCCTCATTATGTTATTAAGGTCTTTATGCTGAATGAGGCTACAGAACATGAAATGACAAAAGAAAACAACACAACACCCTATTAGGCAGAACTAACTCTGCTGCCTTCACATTGACCAATAAGAGTGCATTCCATCAGCCCACTGAAAGAAGTTCAAGAATGCGATCGTGGATTACTATCAACAAACAGCCTCCAGGACTTTAGATTGACATGCAGTGTAAAAATGTGACATTTAATACATTTTATGTGTACTACAACTATGAAAGTCTTATAACAGACAGTATTTTGCATCACTGGCACATGCTACCCTGTCCTTAATACCTTGTGATTAGGAAACCAGAACCTCTTGCCCATTATAAAGAATCATTACCATGCGTTTACAGTAAGAACATCCTGTGTTTTAATGAAGCACAATCGATAAACAGGATAATAACAAATCACTGTTCGACTAAACACATTATTCACTTAGAGGACTCTGTTCACTGCTAAGGTGTGATATTCGCTTGAGGTTCATGCCGCTTCAGTGAAGCTATCTGACCAATTTAAACATTCAGGCAGACTTGCTTCACTGGCAGCTCCCTACTTCTGGTGCCATTGGGCACTTAACCCCCTGTACAACCCTCTCCAGGTCCCCCTCCTGGGATCCGACCTTCTCAGGTGACTATCCATTAGTCGAATTCTTCACCCCCCCATGGAAGGATACCCTTTTCCCAGCGATGCCCCTTGGGGCTTGACTCTCACACGGCTTCCCGATAACCTTGAGTGCATCGCGCCGCCACCACAGGAAACTCGAGCCAGGTCAGGTGACATGGCACCGGGCCAGAACCCGCCATACTGTGCCGAGCCAGGCTCCGGCTGCCATTTTCACCTTTCCTTGTTCCTTATCTGTACATTTCATTCGCAAACAGTAAATCTCTAAAGGCCATTTCTCTAATGTAAACATATTTCTTTTAAAATGAGCAAATGTGGAGTGCATGCAGACCAGATGACTCAGGGGTTATGGCCATGTCTTGAAGGCTGCCGCGCAAATTTGCAGACCAGAGGCAGTCTGTCATCTCCCAGAGACCCCCTTGCTGACTCTTACCCACAGCATATGAGGCGGTAACAAGTCACCTGCATCCATCCGGTATCTATAACAGGATGAAACAGAACAGAGGCATGGACAGATCCAGGATTCACTAATCCTCCTCAACTTATCTGCATCTCCATCTTACAGGTGTTTCCCTCTGTCAGGGTCTATGTACACTAAATTGCATCAGGTGAGATAAAGTCCACTGCCAACGTCAGATAAGCCAGATCACATCCCGGTTTTGTGTAAAGAGGAGTCACAGCTTCTGATCAACAGTGCTTAGGATTACAGATAGGGCTCCCACCCAAAACGAGTATCCTGTCCTCCTTCCATCATGCTGGGATTGATGGGGACGCATGCAGAGCCTCCTCATTGAGTGCAGAGCTTCCAGACGGAGCTTGTATTATACGCCGTGGCAAATTGCTGCCCTGGATTAGGATGTTATCAGATGCTCAGACTTGAGTTGATGCAGGGATAGTCAGGCCATGGGGGAAGCCGATGCAGGGACAGGATAGCACACCATGGGTGCCAAGGGGAGGAGGAGAGGCCATAGACTCAGGAAGGCCTACTACTGCAGTGGGACAAATGCACACAGGAGCCACATCTCCACCTGTTTAGGAGTTTTTCTTATTCATCTTACCAGACATCAGACAAACCTTATGGAATCCAGAGCACAAACAGGCACACAGACTCCATCAGCAGCGGCTAATCTGAGCTCCCGGCCCTGCAGTGGGATTCTGGCTCCTGCGGAACCACCTGACTCTGGGCAGGCCTAGGTGCGGCACCAAGCCGCTACTTGCCACTCTCCTACCATCACTGCGGGTTTCAGGCACTTTCAAACCTGCCGGCGTATGAGTGGGATAAAAGGGTGGGCTACACCCTGCCTAAAGGATGCGGATGATTTCATAGCTTTGCCTATCAGTGCGTTTCACGCACAAGAGAGCTCCACACCAAAGCCAAGGCCACGCTGGCAGCGATGAACCATTGGAAAAGAGGCTGAGTAAGTCTCCGTATGGGCTGGGAGTCTGATCAGGCCCAGCAGTACAATGAGGGGCCGAAAGGAGCAGAGCGATTACTACACAGCTGTGTGGAATTCAGAAAGATGACACAGCAGGCTGGGGAGCCTGCAAGTGTCTTTAAGCCTGTCTAGGAATTAAGAAGAACTTTATAAAAGTTACCAGCATTACCAGATGGGGCAATTGGTCACTGTCACAAAGAGAAGGATCAACACCACAATATGATCACTCACAGTGTCATAACAGAAATGACAACATCTTAATAAGAATGGTTAATGAGGGGGCCAGTCAATACCACAAGAGAAAGGATCGATTCTAACAAGAAAAAATGGCTGCTAGACGCCATTATCATTTCAGACACGCAGCGCAAAAACGTCTGATGTAAACCGGCAGCACGGAACCTTCCAAGATGTCCTCACTGTCTCGCTCGAACTCCTTTGCTCGTGCTGGGTCGCAGCGGTCGTCGTCATGGCGACCCTGCTTTGAAAGGCGACCTGGCGGCGCTGGCTGGGTGCGGCATGAAGCTCGATGTGAGGCGAGTGCCAGGGGATGCAGCCTCCTCCCAAGGTATCTGCCTTGCCGCACTTTTTTACAACGTCCCATGTGATTGATAAGTGTCAAAAATAATATCTAACCGGATTGATAGACAAAGCCTCATTACCAGGTATCGAGGACAGTCTGTCTACGGAGCCAAAGCGTGCTTCACTGGCTTGGCGGCAGTCGGCCCAATCAGAGCCTGCATAGTAGACAGGGCACTGCGCTCCTCATTAGCAACACAAACGACTGCAGGCCTGTGCTGGTGACTAAGTGGGCACGGCAGACAGCAGGCAGATGGCTCCCTCACAGCATGCACGCTTCATCATCACGCATAATGCTGACCATAAAGCCCCTGCTCCCTTCGCAGTGTTTGAGGGGGGAGCAATTACTGTACGCTCCAGTGTAAATCAGATGGCAGACAGCGGCTCGTCAGGAGCATAATATAGCACTGGTAAATAATTCTGAAAGATTAAAAGGCACATGGGCAGACACACTCGCCTCAGTTAACACGCACTGACAGACACGTTTAAGGCTCCCGCACATTTCACTAGCTTGAAAGTTACACCTAATGGCTAACTTTGGTGTCTGAGGTTACATTTTTTTTTATTTGGCACATGCTTTTATCATACATATTTTGCAAAAGCTGGGCCAGACAGTTCCTAAGGCGAAGGGAACCAAGGGTCCAACGGTGACATCACTGTACTGACCCTAGTGAACCCAGGGCCTTCTGACCATGGGGATATCACACCCTGCTCATCCACAAGCGAGCCCAGTTCATAAAGCAGCCCTGGATTCTCCGAGGCACTCTCCAAAGCAGTCCGAGCTCTGCCCACACTGGTTTTAATTAAAAAGTGTGAAAAAGAACAGCTGTTAAAAGCACTGAAGCGGACCTGATTAGTCGTCTTTACTGTAGTGTGCCAGTTAATGGAGCCCAAAACTGCCCTATAGGATGACTGAGTGATAAACCCTAGCCCCCCACCCTCCACTAGAACCGGCATCGGGAGGATTAAATTAAACCGGGTCAAGTTCAAAACAGAGCCTCGGGCACAGCTCCCTGAGTTCACAGCCATGCCAGATTTCCACGAGCGAGGACATCACTGCAAGGCAAACCAACGCGGATCTGCCAGCGTTACGTTTCTACGTGAGCGCTGGGAAGACCCCACAGGCTATAAAAGGTCATCGAACAGACACAGAAACCTGACATGGTGTCCGCTGATGATATAACTCACTGCTAATAGAGGCGGGGAGGGGTCTGCTGACCTTGGAATGTAGTTACCGGGTCTCGAGTCTTGAAAACACATGACGTGGGCCTGGGAAAAGGGGCAGAAGCCCACGCAGCTGTTCATAAACGCTGTCCATGAAAAATTTACAACCCAAGAGTCCGCCTCCTTACCCCCACGTGGGGAAAAAGTCATCTCTGACAAGGACAACACATTCACATGTTAATGTGTTGCAATATTTCTAACATCATCCACACTCAACTCCCAGCCCAGCTGCCTTTCCTGTGCATGCGCTCAGCACAGTGCCTCGGAAAAGCCTGCAGAGGGCGCCGGCACCATACAGACCAGCACAACTCGCTCACCATGAGATGGTTTCTCAGTCTGTTTACAAGGTCGTCATTCTCTTGGGAAGAGACAGCGAATCCCAAGCAGAGGCGCACAGAATGCTTGGGTTCCTTGCCAGGTCAACTGTGGGTGAACAGTGTGGTTCCAAGCCTTTCAGTCTCTGCTTGTTACAGAAATCTGATCTGAGGATCAGACGATTCAGAGCAAGCTACCTAAATCTGAGATACAGTTTGCCCTTGTCCCCCCCAGCATACCTTCCAGAAGTTGTCCACTTTCCCATAGACCAGGGACTGGTTCTGCCTCTTGATGTCGTCGATGTGTCGTATATCGCTGGCGTTCAGATGCTGCTCCACCACAAAACCCAGAAAGGTGTTGTCAGGAGTGTGAGCTGGAGAGGGGTAGAATATAAACAAGGATCAGCCAAAGACAAAGACCCCAGCTGGTAAAAGTCTGTAGCTCAATTCCAAGAAAGACATTTCATCCTTGCTGTCATGAGTAACCTGGATTGTTAAGAGAAAACAGCAGCGTAGGTAATTAGATGGGGGGGGGGGGGACTTCCTGAACTCAGTGAGTGGAGCACAGGTCGGCAAGAGGGAACAAAACCAGGAAGTGGGACAAATTACAAGGCGCGATTCCGGCAGGCAACAGAGCTGACACAGCCAAACCAAAAAGGGCACTGGCTTGTTCAAATGGAATCTGCTGAATATCTCGGCCTCGGGTTAAACTTTCAGCCATAACAACGTGATAAAATCACTATCTCCTAGTGAATCATCTACAGTCTTACACAAATCCATTAGAGACCAAGCCCAAATCAAAGTGCTGAACTGCCAGTGCAGCAAATATGCATCAGTATGAAAACATCCAATTTCCATGGTTGAAGGATTAACAAGGGGCGGCATGGTGGTGCAGTGGTTAGCACTGTTGCCTCACACCTCTGGGACCTGGGTTCCATGTGTGTGGAGTTT
>JABFEB020000001.1:49133040-49145074 GCA_019775895.2 Stomatorhinus ivindoensis | reverse complement strand
TGGAGGTGTAGTACACACAGCCATAGTGTCAGATGGAAACCCTCTTCTTTAGTATGGTGATGGAATTCACTGAGAAATACATCTATACATGGATCAGGGGTGAGAAAAGGATGCCTCTATAAACAATGTCCTTTTCAGAGACGTCCGAAAAGAATGTATGACATGTCTTTGGCTTTCTGTAAAATGTACTTTTATTTGTTTATCAGATACTTTTCCATTAAAAGCAATGTACCTTTGAGAAAGCAGGGTGAGAGTGTCCCTGGGGCAACTGGGGGTTAAGAGCCTTGCTCAAGGGCTCAATGATGACATCGTTCTGCCGACCCTGCAATTTCCTTTGTGCTAATCACAGCCACAAAGGGAATGGCAGAGCCATGTGCATCCAAATGGGGTGACTGGGAGACTCTTGGTGTTAGCGTGGGCGTCGCTCGCCTACAGCACCACCATTCCCTCAAAGGTAGAATAGAACCGGGACAGTGAACCAGGTCAATGAGACATCCCAAGACCCACGAGCCAGCCCAGAAAAAACAAAAGGTGCCTGGCAGATTCAAAATAGGGCCATGTTAAGTAGGGACACATTAAAAGGAGGGCATTTGGGAAAGCGGTTCAGCATGTGCTTAATCGTGCCAGTGGAGCTCGAGGTGGTCAGGGTGTAGGTTGTTTGGAGTGAGGGAGTCAAGTGATGGGCACCTTCTGCCCTACTCTTGGGGAGGGGTGTACTCACAAAGCTTTTGCTATCTTCCTCATTGAAACGCTTCAACCTCCAGGACAATCGTGGACACCAGTTTTCCACCTGCGGGCCACAGATAGGAAGGAGATCATCACCGACTGTAAAGTGGGTTAACTCTGAAACACCTGAAGCTGAAAGAACACAGGTGAGGGGAGCTGGAGACAGCCACACTGCTGACCAGCCACGCTGATGGCAAAGCAGCCCCACCCACGTCCAATCTCTGCCTGGAACTACTGTGTACACCTGCATGTCTGGCCGTGATTCAGTCCAGCCTTCCTCTCACTACCTAAAGCCAACAGGCAGGTAGATAAAGACATTCTGCCTGGTTTGAGGACCTCAAAGGCCACGGAGTTCAATGCGGCGACAGGCTTGCCTTTGGGTTTCTAAGCTGCAGATTTGGTCCCCATGGTTAAGGGCACGTTCAGTGAATTCAAATTCTCCCCTGGGTCATGAGACAGGCTGGAGGGGAGGAGCACAGACTACGGGCTGAAAAAGCAGGCGTATCACCATGGAAACCACACGAGCCACACAACATGGCCAGGTCTGAGGAGGTCTCCTTCATACTGTATGGCATAAGTTAAGCTTCTACGAAATCACACGAGCTCCCCGCAGTCTCTCTTTAAAAGGCTTCTTTGAATTACTGCGTCACGTTCAACTGTTGCAATCGTAAATTTTGCCATCGCGATTTGTTTTTACCACAGAAACAAGGATAGCTTCATTTCCAAATGTTTTATTACCTGCAACAATAAAACAAAACTTTATATTAATATTATGTGACTGAAATATGTTTAGCAGTAATTTCCCTTCACGTAAGACAATTTATGAGTTTTTATGAGATCTTGAGTGTGTTTGATATTTTGGAGGAAGCAGAGAATATAATGAGCTTTAACAGAAAACGCACAAATATGTGACATATAAGCACCAGCTACTTAGACAGGTGAGGTCCATCTTTTATTTCCTCTTATTTTATTGCCTCTTTATGCTTCTACGGTTGTGTTAAACCATAATTTTAAAGCATGCTTACAAAAAAGGGAAGTGATGAATAAGCCTCACTGCTTTCCTAGTAGCAGGTTGTGACTGTGGCCGTCTGTTCTGTTCACATGGAGCTGGCCTTCTCAGAAAAAACTTCATGGTCACACACAAATGCCCCTGTCGCAGGGCAGACTCACCTCGCTGAGGTAGATGAAGAAGGAACACGTTGAGCCATCCACACCATAGTTGCTGTAGCAAGGGTCAGAGCGCCACATGTCCTTCATCCACTGAGGAAGAGGGAGATTGGGCTTACATGGCAGCAATCACAAACAGACACACTTTAAATGGACCAAGACTCAGCTTGGCTCTGACATGTGCAGAGAGTCTGTTTATAAAGATGTACTGTAAGTGGCTGCATGTTGCCCTTTTATCCGAGCTGTAATCAGCCGTTCATCGCTGAGCTGCTATTATTACAAACATTCTGGGCAACTGCATAAGCTTCATCTACTGAAATTCATGTTCTGCAGCAGAAGCAGGACAGAGCATTTTGATTTCAATCATCTCCGAAGGAACACGTGGAAGGAATAAAAACATCAAATATAAAGATCTTGCTGCAGAAATACTTTGAAACTTTCCACATATTCATGCTTTCCATCTGCTTTCTCAAATTTCTTCTAATGAGTTTTAGGAACAGCCATTCCCTTGAACACTGTAACCATCAATTTTTTTTTTGTATAAAAACAATTAAAATCCATAATTTAAAGACTGCAGTATGCTGATAGGATCTGCAATAACACTTTTTTCATTTTAATATATATATATATATATATATATATATATGACTGACAGACTAATTACTGGAACACTAATTATGAGTCAGCCAGATGTTAAGCCAAGACTTACACTGTGATCTTTACCTCTAAGCAGATTTGATTTGAAAGTGTCCCTGTTTGATTGGGCTAGGATCTTGGAAAGCAGAAATGTGTAAACAATGACCAGCTAAGCGATCACCGGGCACTGAGCTGTACAGGGTCACACACACGTCAAAGAGCTTATTTTTCTAGAAGCCGAGGGCCAGGCGATGAGACCCCATGCCTGTGAAGGGTGCCCCCCCCTCCGGGGTAGGACAGAGGCTCAGAATTGGGGCCTGGCACTTACCTTCAGCTTGCTCTCGCAGTGGGGGAAGCCATCCAGGGTAGGCAGTTCACACTTCTCCTGGGCCCCATTCAAAAGATCTATAGGGGGAGAAGGGGGCATGTTCAGAGCCGTGTACAGCTGGTGAATGGGAGGGGGAGTGCATGACAGCAGAAGAGAGACACACATGGACAGCCTTCAGCAATTGGCGTGACATTTCACCCCAGCCAAGGTGCTCATGTCGTCCCACCCATTGCAACTGTTTGCAGTCGTCTGAGGAGGAGGAAATACTCTTTGGGCTGCAGCGTGAGCAAATACGTGCCCCTGGGACAGAGGGAGCGCCCTTTCCCCTATAACAGACACCATGATAACATGATACATTGATAATAGCGATAGCTGAAGCGACAGACAGCAAGTTCTCACATGAACAGCTGGTCAGCTGTCGCAACTTCGTGCCAAGATTTCATTTTTCCCAAGCTGATCCAGTCCGCTGGGCCATCACAATAAACACCCTCGCAGATGACTTAGGAACCAGGCGCAGGCCTCAGACATCTTCAGAGCTTCTTGTTCATGAAGGATAGGACTGAGCTTTATGGGGATTTTGGTACTTCAGCATCTCTACAATGGTTGGGTTGGCTTAGAGATCCATCTTCCTGCACCTTAGCAATTTAGACTTGTGGCTTTCAACACTGTTGAGCCATTCTCACAGCAGGATTCCTCACCAGTAAACACGCCTGCTAGCGCCACCTCCCTGACGTATGGCATCCCGCTGGGTTTCTGCTGTAGCTATGGTTACAGGATTGTTTTCATTTAGTCGTATTCGGTGTTTGACTTCTGTTGTTTTTGTTTACAGTTTATCATCAGGGCTGTTAAACCCTTTATCTTTAAAATCGTAAAAATGAAATACAGATTACGAACGAAAACCAACAATAATAATAATCAGAATTGCAGGGTGGCTTGTCTGTGGAAAATGAATTGTAATTCCAGCTTGCAGAAGTTAAAGTCAACCTTGAGATAAGCTTCTCTGACAAACTAATCCGTCTGAGAAAGCTTTAACGGCTTCGCCCTTCTCTCCAGGGGACTTAGACGAGAAGGAATCGACTCACAAATTCAATCAAGCCTCAGGGCATACTGGCTGACGGATAGGAGTCTCTCCCCCACCACCGCAACATGCCACTGCGGCAAGGGACGGGTGAAAGTGGGTGAAAAAGTAAGACGCATATGCTTCGTAATGATCCACTGCTCAGCACAAACCGGAACGAAATGCAAGGCGAAGCACTAATGGAATCAGCTACCAGCCTCAAGGTAATGGCAAGGTTGCAATCAAAGGCAAGCTTCCTCCTGATGCGGTCGGGCCCAGGTAGAGCCGCAGTGACACCCCGCTGGCCAAGTGAACACAAAGCCGTAATGGGCGAGCCTATGGTCATGCCCACAATTCTCACGGGCCCCAAACAGGAAGAACCTGAAGCCCAGGTACTGTTCTAAAGATGCATTCAATAGCTCAGGAATGGAAAACAGTGCAATCGTCATCCAATTCTGAAAATACCCATACCAAAATGACACATAGCTGAGGACGAGTTCACTTTCATTGTCTAATCTCTGTCAGATGCTCTCAAAAATAAAAGTCCCTTGCTCCCAGGGCAAAATGCATCAGGTCCCCCTTTCCTGAATGCGGCCTGTGAGAGGTGATGTCACGCTTCTCCAGTAACACATACAGGACTCGGAGCCATCACCTTGCCTCAATTGGTTGGTTCTTCTTATATCAGGCCGTTCCAACCAGCTCTTGGCTGAGTGTCCACAGAGGCACTTTACCAAAACCACAGGAGCAGGAAGAATTTACCAAATGCTGCCAGCCTAGTTTGATGGACTGTCGAAGCATCTCCCAACAAAGCTTCAGTTGCTGGGGGCACTCGCATACCTGGGAGAGGTCTGGAAAGGTGTTCTCCGGCATGATTGACTTCCCGCCATTTAACTGAATTAATCAGAATGGAACGATTTGTCACTGGCAAATTAACATTTGTTTGGTGTCAGCATCACGGTTGAGGCAGGTTTCTTTTTGGGGTTCTTGTTCTGACATGATCACTCTGGATCGCCCAGTGCCATGCAGACATGCCTGAACACACCCCGCAGTGTACACAGACACACCAGCCAAACCAGAAAAATGGGGTGTTCAAATAATACCTAAAATTTACTGACTGTTCTAGACTTGACAGACACTTCTTCCTGCTAGAGGCGGCCTGCAGAAGCTGCAATTCCTGTGATAATGGGTGCGTGCAAAAAAAAAAATAGACCTAAGGGCTGGTGTACACCTGAGGCTGATCAACATGGTCCCTCGGAACACGACTCCTTCTCTGGGACTAAGGCGAACGCCGCAGAGGCAAGGAAGCGAGGAATAGCCCACCAGCCTCCAGTCACTGAAGTTTCCCAGATGTTCAGAGGAACTGGGGATTGGGGGAGTGGAGGGGAAGGACACGTGACTGACGATGTGAGGAAACAGCAGGCCACTCACAAAACATGACAGAGGCTATGAGGGAGGTGTGAGGCCACATGGACACTTGTACAGTGTAATTAACATGCTAATCAATCTCATTTAACCTCAGTTTACGCCGAGCAGGAACACTGGACACACTACAGTCTGGTGGGACTGCCATTCACCCACGCCCCCACTTTGCAGCTATGGTATCCATGGGAGACCACATCAGTGGCTGGTTTCTGGCCCTCTGAATCGGCAGAAAACTCACTGCTAATGAGGAACAGGCCACCAGGGAGCTCGCGCCCGGCGACGGCACCTTGCCACACTGGAACGGCGCTGCATTCATCAGGAAGAGTGCTGGCTCGGGCGGGCCACTAACAGGCCCGTTTTCGTCCCATGACGCATAAACTGGTTCAGACCAGAAAGAGATGTAATGGCAAGCCACAGGATGCTGTGCTCACGGGCCGCCTGGCCGGAAGGCACTGGCTCAGTTCCCATTTCAGCCATAGAACACACAATCAGCGATGTGACTCATCACCCATGACACTCCCTTGTACCCCGAGCAGCCCATACCACTGTGTGAGGGTGCAAGTGCTCTGCAGGCAACGTGCTCTGATTGGACACCAGCATGCCAGCGAGATACAGAAGCTACGCGAACACGGAGGTGAACAGGGCAGCGTGTGTGCTTAGCAGGCAGACGGGGATAAGTCCACAACCTCCTGTAGGACAGCGCAGACAAACACAGAGGTGACAGTTTCAGCGCATGCAGACGAAACCACTCGAGTACCAGCAGACAGACCTTAAGGCATACAGTTTCATAGGACGCTGATTGTCACTGTCATCAATCATGGTGCCACAACCCATGTGATCGAAACTGGAATTGAAGTCATATTGCTGACTTTTGGTGTAGGAGAAGCCTGCCCAGCCGAGCCACCCCCACCCCAAACCACACAGGCTGTTGTGAAAGAACAGCTTTCATTAGTCATTTAATTTCATTACTGGAGTCCAAAAACAAATTAAACCATTGAAAATGTTTTAAAAATAAAAAAGGAAGCAGCACAGTTGTAGAAGAAAAAAAAACATTCTCCTGTATTAAATTTATAAAATCATAAGTCTTGTTTATTTGGGGTCATGACATTTGGGTACGATGAGTTCTTTAACCACTGCGCCACCTAATGTATGCTAGCCAAAACACAATGGGAACAGGTCACACAAGGAAAGCAGGATTTCTGGTTCACCAGCCTCAGAAAAACACGCAACATCAAGGCAGGGAACGTCAGGGTAGCAAAAGAGATTCAGACCAAGTGGCTGCATAAGGAGCCTCTCGCAGACCCACACTCTGACACCGGCTGCCCGTGGGGGCAGGCCATGATAACCAGCCTTTCCTAATGGGGTTATCGGAACTGTGCCCCCATCAAGTTTCAGTTGATAGTACAATTGCTGATAAGAAAACTGTATACACTTCTACACTGCTTCAAAACATCTAGCATAACAAGGTGTGAATCAGAAATTCTCCACAATCCTCAGATATAAAGAAACACAGCTGCTCTAAATCAGTTACTGAAACAAGCATATACTCACTGAAAGTTTTGTCTGTGGCCATTTAAAAGTGCCAGGGGATTGTGGGAACAACACTCACACCACTAGTGTGTTTGTCCTTAGTGAACAAAACCACTGTTTATTCAAAAATTTAAACGAAGATAGGCTCTGGTGTCCGGAAAACTGAAATAAAAACTCCCTGGAACTAAGCAATCTGCAGTCTGTTCCTAGTTCCTTTACTCATAAAGCACTAAAATTACAGTGTAAAGTCGGTACAGGTTATAACAGTGCACAAACAAAGCATGAAAGCACTGGGAATTGGAAAACCACAAAATCTCTTAAGGCAAAGTTTGTGTAGGTTTCACGGCAAGATGATTTGCAGCCCTGCTGTTCTGCAGCAACAACCTTTTTAAAAACCATCATTAATGTTGAGCTGCATTTTCAAACTGCCCTTCAGGAACACTAAATCAATATCCTCACATGATCTATTCCAAAATTGCCAACGCTAGCCCTGACTCAAATGGTGTGGTTACTGCTTTTGGCCCCTTCAAGGTAAAATTCACCCATCAACGTGTCAAGCTGACCCTGATAAAACAAGTTAGGGCTGCGGAAAGGCAGCGACTCAGATTCTACAAATTCATACCGGAAACCTGCGTTGTGTGGTTCCGGACACTGTTCCTGTGATCAAGTGGTCACCTGTTCAAATCCCAGGGTCAGCAGTGTGATGTCACCGTTGGGTGCCTGAGCAAGGTCCTCAAATTTCCAGTAGTTCCCAGTACTAGCTGACCCTGCTTTTTCAATCATGTGTTGCTTTGGATAAAAGTATCTGGTAAAATTAAGGTAACAGAAGCAAACACCTTCTGATACCCTGGCTGGCCAGTTGCAAGTAGGGTCAGTGAGGGAATGCGTGGCTCCCTGCATTGGAAAACATGACCCACACACCTTGTGTGTGAATTTATACTCCTGGGAAAGCCTCAATGTAGTTCAGCACAGTCTGAAACAGCTGGCTGGTTTCACCCTGTACCCCTTGGGAGGGATCAACACCACACCTGTGAGCTGGAAATTGGCGGTTCCAGTCACAGTCCGGCAGGTGTGTCACAGGGAAAGAGGACGTGCCCCCACAAAAAAGTAATTGGCCCACCAGTCATAACTCATGCCCATTAAGATTCAGGTCACAGCCCCTACCCAAGGTTCCATAAACAAGGAACAAAACAGACCCACTCCAGAAACCCGGCGAACAGATCATCCAGACGTGTGTTGATCAGAAAGCTCCCACAGCCTCCCAGATATGTCAGTGAACTGTGGCTTTATTCCAAAGTAATTGTATTTCCACACCAAAGACCAACAAGATAACTCCAGACAGGACGCCGGCAACGGAAGTTCATTCGAACTTGATATCCTAACTTTCTCATTTTATCATCTTGGGGAGGGAGGGGGAATTAGCAGGAAAAAACACAGTAGGAAAAAATCAATAGGGAGTAATGAAGAGCAAGACTGCGGGTCATGTTGTGGGCGCCCCGTGGGGGGTGGCGGGGCTGTGGGTTGAGGGGGGGGAGCAGGCCCCAGCAATTTGCTCTGGCTGTTTTTCCTCCATAGAAAGCAGAGAAAAATATCACTAAAGAGCCTTGTGTTGATTCCTGGCTGACTGTGGTTAAGGGTGGTCTATATCATGCCAATGAACACCCGCTTAAATCCCATCCCCAGTGCCAGACAGGCTCAACCCTGAGACCCAGAATAAAAAAAAACAAAGAAAAACATGTGAAATAGTAGACCCAGGAGACTATGCCAGTCAGAACAAAACCGCAGGCCTTCCCCTGCCGGGACCACTTCCTGTCACCTCCTACCCTGTCCTCAGGGTGCCGCAATTGATCGGACTTCACACCGTGCTTGTTAATCTCCAGGCAGAACACTGCCGCTGCACATTAGGTACCTCTTAATCTGGACGACAAAGTACTGCTGCAGTCGGTAAGGGTCACGCTGCTGCCGGTGCACCACAAGTGGCTTCATATTTTCCCAAGGCAGAGTTTCTGCGGGCCAGCAGGGAAACGCTAGCAGGCCTCGTTAGCCTCGTTTTTGGCAGCATTGATTTCTGGGATATTTATCTGCAATCGCAGGGAGAGGACGTGCAGCTGCCTTCTGCTGCACAAAAGCAGTGGGCGGGGGAGAGAGCGGGCTGGGATGGGATTGAAGACAGTGGAGATGTGGGTTATTTGGGTCATTATCTCCTGGAATCATTTAGCTTGAAGTGCTATGAGACCAAGCAGCCAAGCCACTCCAATCCCGTGAGACTGTCGTTCATTTCTAGGTGACCGTTTCTAGGACGTGCCCTGAGGTACCACCAAAACAGTCCATGGGGTGGCGTCCCATGGGGTCCCGAGTGCCTCCCCAGTGCCACCCACCTGCCACGTTGACCTTGTCAGCATTGCCTGTGCTGGAGGCTGTGGCCCCGGTGGCCGTCCCATTGGTGAGGTTGCCTGTTGCGTTGAAGATGACCACTTCCACCTTGGACTCCAGCTTTCCCAGCCTCAACAGTATGTTGTCCAGTAGCACAGCCAGCGTCTTCTTTAGGTCTGAGAGATACATATACAGGGGAACAACAGACGAGTATCATGTTAGCTTCCTGATCAAATGGTCAAATTATGGTCTTATAAGAAGCTTAGTTTGACCCTCTGGTGAGAAGTAAACAGAGCCTCGCCCAACAACTGACACCACACATAACGGGAACATTCCGGAGAGAGCCTTAATAACCGCTGGATGGAGCTGTGCATACCCATGTCTAGGTTTGCACACCAATACACTAATCTGGACAGTTCACATCATCGTAATAATAACCTGCGAGCTGCAGGTGTGAATCTGTCTGGCACAACAAGACGAGCGGAAGCCAGCCTGTCAGGAAACAGGCACTGGGCACATTTTCACACTGCAAGCTCACAGTTTGGGGGGGGGGGGGCGGGAAATGAGGCACCCCTGGGTTGTGTTCCAATCATAAAAAGCTGGTGAGCAGAGAGGTTGGGTTGACGCTTCCCCCATGTGACAGCCAAAGGAAAGCCCCCCCCCCCTCCCCCAGGGGCAGACCGGGGTAATTTGGAAAAGCTCACCAGAGAAGCATGCCAGGGTGACACCTCCATCCACAGAGGAGGGTTACAACCCTGACAATGACCCTCATGGCTCAGAGGCACGTCTGGGACACACAGCAAACTACATCTAGAGGATGGATGGAGCTCCATCCGCAGTCCTGAATCAATGCTGGGGCATTTTGGTGCAAAGTCATAAAAAGGTAACACCCATATTTTAGCCAGGCGTAGCTCTGTGTGTGTGTGTGTGTATAACCGTGTATACACCACACATGTCCCTATGGGTTAGGGCTTATCATAGCAGATCAGAGGTGTTAAACTCCCCTCCAGATGGGACCTGAGCACACTGGTTCTCCTTTCAACACAGTTCCTAATTAATTAACTTTTCTGCCCTAACAAAGCTGTTTCGAGAACAAACCATGGAATGAATCCCACTGAGCTGAGAAAGTTATTTCTGGGTTATGTTTCCATAGTGATAACCTGAACTACCATAGTGCCGAGGTATTCTGACAGAACCGGAACTGTTTAACAACCTTTTGAAAGCATTTGCACACTGTGAAAAGACAGTGAAGTTCACACTATCTGAACCATTAAGCTGGTCATAAATGATTGATTACTGTAAATGAGGTCTAATACCCAGTTATTCTGATAAGCTTCAGAATGACTCTGCTAAAGGGCATTCTACTATGAGAACCGCACCTTAGCTTTTGAAATGATAAGCGAATATAGTCTTATGCAATGGAAAGCAGTAGTTTGTGATGTTAATTGTGCAATGGACTCATTCAGCTGCTCAAATAACAGTAGATTTTAGCACGGTTGTAAAGGCCTTTGCAGGGCAGATGTTTGACTGATTACCCAGGATTTGGCTGAATGATCCTTACACTTATCCTACTCTGCACTGACCCCCTACTGACCTTAGTTTCCTAGCACTTTAACAAACATGGACTCTGGGCTAAAATGACCTGTATCCTGGCGATGCTACTCAGGCAGTGATCCTTATTTTGCAGAACAAGAGCAGCTGGGTTTTATAGACACTTAAAGGCTCTGTCAGTGGGCACTGTTTTTCAGGGAGCAACAGGGGAACTTGTTTCCGGATGTTTTACCCGACTTATGGGCCTTCTGATTCTTGATACTTTACATAGGTTTTTGTGGACTGGCTCAGACATTTGCGTTTCCATGCCTATGTGATGATGACGGCCCAATGATCAGAGCCCCATGTGGCTGCATGTGACCTTTCAGCACTTCACAAGGTTGAGCATGCGGTCACGTTCAGCCACCCTTCCAGCTGCATGAAGTAATGCTCTCCATTTTCATCCCACTGCCAGAGTTCCTCCTGCTGCGGAGAGCGCCGAAACAGCTTGAATATCACATTATTATTCCCAAGACCACGAAATGAACCACGGGGGAGCATGGGAGATCCCTCCTGCCAAGCCATTGTTCATCCAAAGACCCTCCTTGTTTGTTTGTATCCTGTCCTGCTTAAAGACTTCCAAAAGAACAGTGTACAAAGCAAACATCATGCCCAGTGACAACAACAGCTCACTCTGTCTCCTCGGGACCAGAGTCCCATTAGTAAGAACAGCAGTGGGATCCATTTTCCTCAGTCACGTGCTGGACATTCATGGTCTTTAATGACTGCTTGATGAAAGATGGCAAAATACTTTTTTTTACATCATTACATCACCATCGAGCCACAAAACAGGACCAGATTGCTTGTTCTGTTTATCTTGTCTTAGCGTCCTGCCAAATCCTGACTACTGTCAGCTACATAATAAGTGCAGCAGATGGGGATCCTCTGAAATACCGATTTTGCCAAATCCGTCCTTTAATGCCACCTCATCTGTACTTGGTGCAGTGTGCTTTATAAATGCACCACACCACACTGAATTCTCCTAAAAGGATTAGGCAGGAGACAGGTGATCACTCAGGCAACATGTTTTGAAGACAAGAGAGCAAGCTCTGAAACACTGAGGATGTCAGGAGGGAAGGAGCAGTGATGAATTATGGGCAATTAGTGTCTCTCTTGCGTGGATGCGTTTGTGCGTGTGCGTGTGCGTGTGCGTGTGCGTGTGTGCACGCGCGAGAGAGAGAGATGATCAGAGAGTGCTCAGAGCA
>JABFEB020000001.1:49069060-49079653 GCA_019775895.2 Stomatorhinus ivindoensis | reverse complement strand
GGTGCAAAATCGGCCTTGCAAACGCCTTGGAAAGTGAGGAGGCATATTGGAACGCTTTCTGCCAGCACAGATATGGATTGAGTGCTTTTTTTGTCCCCCTTGAGAAGAGCATGTAGCCGTCTTCAGGAAGTGGAACTGCTGGAGCTTTGAACACTGGCATACTCCCAAATGCAGTAAAACCCAATGGCTGATTCCGGGCCAGCCGCAGCAGCACCAGCTTGTTCCCCTCTCAGGGGGTGTGCAGTGCCTGTTTCTCAGGGCTTAATTATGAACCCATGTTAGATTTGGCATTCTCTGTTCACTTATGTAGGTGCTTTTGTCAAACAGAGAAATGTATTTGGCCAGTCAGGCTTCACCCTCATCACTTTGATTTTAAGAGCCATCCTGCAGCAGAATGGGCTGGACTCCAGGATATATCAATATCACATGTCCCAGCTTCTCTGGCCCTCTGAGCTCACCCGGCCCCCCTGCCTGTCCTTCAGCTGTCTCCCACCTATCTCCTCCACCTGTCTCGTGCCTGCCCCCCTACCTGTCCCCACCTGCTCCAAAGTCTGTTCCCCTGTCTGTCCCCCACCTGTCTTCCACCTGTCTCCTCTACCTGTCTCTCACTTGTCTCCTGCCTATCTCCTCCAGCTATCTCCCACTTGTCCCCTCCCTGTCTTCCACCTGTCTCTTTCACCTGTCTTCCACTTGTCCTCTACATGTCTTTCACCTATCCCTCTGCCTGTCTCCCATCTGCCTCCTGTCTATCTCCTCCACCTGTCCCATGCCAACCCCCCTGCCTATCCACCACCTGTCTCCCACCTATCTCCTCCAAATGTCCCTCCCCTGTCCCCCTGCTTGTTTCCCACCTGTCCCTCCAGGCGTCTGCACTGCACCAGGAACTACATCCACATGCACCTGTTTGTGTCATTCATGCTGAGGGCTGTTAGCATCTTCGTGAAGGACAGGGTGGTCCACGCCAATGCGGGCCCCCAGGAGCTGGATGCAGCGCTCATGGATGACCTCAAGACCATCTCAGTGGCCCCCGTGGACAAGTCTCAATATGTAAGTGCTACTTCTCTCCTGTTGTGTTCATTCGGTGCATTTATCCCATAGAATTATCCATACATAGAGCTGGCACATGGTGGAGGCATTGAGTATAACCTAGTCACTAGGAACTTTCTCACCAGGATGTTCACATGACGGGCCTTGATTTGAAAACCAGAAGCTGAAATTCCCACAGCGTAATTTCAGATTCCCCCTTATATTTTAACTCAGATGAACTACAGGCCTGCAGTGGGAGACAAATTGGGGAAGGCTGCCATCTCTGACAGTGTGGGATAGAGACTAGGTGTAACTCTAATCAAAATGCTGCCATTTTGATATATAGAACTAACTGGTGTTTTATTTTGTGTTTTAGCCGTGTTGCCACAAGCTGTTGTGTGTTACTGTGTTATGGTGCAACACAACGATAATTAGAAGATAATTAGTTAAAGCACCTAAATGCTTGGGGGGAGACGGGGGACATTAACATCAAGATAGTGAAAACCCCCCAGGAGAATGAGAGGAACAGACTGTATCCCAGAATGCATCCCAAAAAGCTCTCTAGCCAAGATGTGTGATTGGCTCTTACTGTCTCTGTGTGGGAGTTAACGAACGCATGTTGTTGTCATGATGAGCCCACGATGCCTGTCAAGTGTCATGAAAGGTGCTTAACCTTTATGTGTGATTTTCCTATGGAAAATGTACAAATACTTTCAGGTTTAATACCCTTTATGTTGCTAATGCAAATTTAAATACCTTGAAGGATTATGTATTTTGGGAAAGTCTTATGCTTTGTTTACTCACCTGACAACAATATAATATTTTTATAATAATTTGACACCATCCTGTAAAATCACAGGGAAATTTAAATATATAAATTCTATGCAAATTTCACAAAATCCAAGAAGACATTATTTCAAGTGATATTAATTTATTTCCTTCAGAAGACTGACTCTATCAGCTCCTTCACCCAATGGGACTGTATCCTCGTACCTATTAGCTCCCACAGCCAATGGGAGTGTATCCTCGGACCTATTAGCTCCCACACCCAATGGGAGTGTATCCTCATCTCGATCAGCTTTCCCACCCAATGGGAGTCTGTGCTCATGCCCTTAACTGTTTTCAGGCAATCAAACTATTGTTGACTTAACCAATAACTGAGATCAAGAAAGTCTCCTGAATTTGCATGTGGAGCCGCTGGGGCATGTTGTTCTATAAAGCATACACAGCCTTGGTTGGCCAGAAACACATCAAGTTCAAAGGTAACATGATGTACAGAGGCATTTAGTAACAGTCAAGGCTATCAGGGTAAAGATTTGTGGCCAAACGCAAGGCCCATATTACCAGTGGTGATGAATGTTCTGTAATGTGTAATTCAGGTATACCTTCCATGTTTAATTTAATTGACAATTTTTTGTGACCTTTTGTGATGTCATTTGTGTTTGTACTGTGAGAAAAAAATAAGATGACACCCACCCAATTGCTATCGTAATCACATCTTAACGTCTAAGAAAAGATAAAAACATAAAAATAAACAATTACTTCAATCACATACAGCCTGCAAGCCATTTCATTTTTGTTAGTTTTTTTGTTTGTTTGATTCCCATTTGCTTCCATTTATACTATTATCCATGCTCTTAATTATTATGCTGTGGTGTAATTAAGTTTCCCTTAATTATTTCAAAGGCTTGCTATTAAAGTTAGCAATAATGACATTTTAAACAATATTTTTACACAAAACACTGTCCATTATAGAGTTAGTGTTTGATCTCACTCACTGAGGTACTTTGTGTAAGATGTTTCCTGCCCCATTTTACAGATGTTGAGTATGAAATCAGTAATCTTACCATTAATGAAATGTTCGGTCTTGCAGACAGAGGCAAGAAAAGTCAGATTCCCTGTAGCCATGGTAACATCTTCAAAATGTATTTACTTTGCAGAATTTGCCACATAGTTTGGGGTGTTATAAGAATTTGTTCCCAGGAAGGTAACTCACAAACACAGCATGTATATGCTCTCCCTTTAATCCTTTCATCCACATGGAGCATAATGTTTCAATTTTTTGGTCCTGGACTAAGAGAGTAATCTGGTTATGTGGTGCTCGATCAGCCTGACTGTGTCTCACACACACCGAAGGCATCTCCTCTAAGTTGGCTTGGAGACACAGCACTCGGTTTCAGGTCCAGCACTGTGAAACAGACCAGTATGAGGACAGGGCCCTGCTGGTGGCTCACACGGTAATCTGTGCCCCTTCTTTGATGCAGCCCCTGGGTCTGCTGTATAAATATTTCAGCCAGCGAGTTTTGTACCACATCTCCAGGCCTTATTTCCTAAAGGGGTCGACTCCATTTGCATGGCAAAGCCCAGGACAGGGAAGACAGTTTCAGCTGGGTGTTGGCCGAGGGAAAATCTGACCAGGAAAGTATCATGTTGACTGTATGATTAAAATATTCAGCTGCCAATTAGCTCTGCAGAGATACGACCATGTACCACGTCGCCACGGTTACAAGAGCATTAGTAAGCAGCCCTTTTACATGAAAACGAGGTAGGTGGGTCGGCACAAGAAACCATATAATTATCAGTTAGCTTTCAGACGTTCCCTGTTATTCTGGCCATTATATAAGTGCTTCGAATGAATCCAAAAAAGAGCACATCTTGTTTAGTATATGACCACATTAAGATCTTGACGTGGACCAAATCAGGATTTCCTTATTCATCAGCATTTCAGTATTGTTCTCTATGTCTCCATTACAATGTTTGCACACTTACCCCATGACCTGAGTGCATTGGGTCATTTTGCTTGGGAGGGCCTATTGTGAAATATCTTTCTGAGGAGCTGGTTTGCTTTTTCAGTGAAGCTGGGCCCTTCCTGGGAGGGAATGGTAGCTCAAATCAGAGCTGTCCTCCCACAAACTCCGACTTCAGTGTCTCCTGTAAAAACACCAAACCTTGGTAACGTGCTCCATAATTGCCTCGGACAGACTCCTCTGGAGAGAAGCTGTCTTCTCCTCCCTTGACACCGTGAGGTGTTTTTTCAGATAATAATGGGGTTTCCCATCTCAAGGGCCAGGGTAATGACAGCCTAGAACAGTGACACTTCAGATCAGTGCACCACAAGGTAAAAGTCCTTGTCATGTAATTCAGACCAAAATCTGATTCATGGAGCCAACCATTAAACAAAAGCAACCAAGTCTCCATTGTCAAGCGCTTCACTGCAATAGCGCCTCTTCTGGAAAGGAGGAATGAATAACAGGGCTGGTTTGCAAAAATTCCCCAGGGAACATTTAGGTTAGTGTTTCCCAATCTGGCCCTAGGAGACACACAGACAGTCCACGTTTTTTCTCCCTCCCAGCTCCCAATAGAGCAAAAATGTGGACTGTCATGCAGGGAGCTCAAGGGGAGCAAAAACATGGACCAGCTGTGGGTTCCAGAGGACCGGACTGGGCAACATTGGCCTAGGCCATCTGTTCCCAAACTATTCAAACACGGCCCCTAAGTATGGTACATTAATCACAATTGTTTGGTCATTTAAATTGTTATAAGCACCCTCACTTTGGGAACCTCTGGTCTTGGCAGGGTCTAATGAACGTATTAAAAAATGTTCTCCTGGCCTACAGATTGGCTGCAAGATCACAGTCCTATTGTTTATCTACTTTCTGGCGACCAACTACTACTGGATCCTGGTAGAGGGTCTGTACCTGCACAGCCTGATCTTCATGGCCTTCCTGTATGACACCAAGTATCTGTGGGGCTTCACTTTGGTTGGATGGGGTGAGTGTCTATAAAAAAAACACTGTGAGATATGGAAAGAAAATATTAATCGAAGCGGACGTAATTTAGGGTTGGAATAATGTATTGGGCTCTTTCAGCCTTGGAGTGGAGGACCAGCTAAGTGGACATTTTGCATTGATTCATTTTTAGGGCATAACTTTGGGTTGAGCATTGAAGGGGGTTGAGGTCTGCACCCATCTAAGGAGGTCCAGGGGGTTGTATTGTCAGGTTTTGATTATTGGTGGGGTCACAGCCCCCCATTCCCCCATAATTTACTCCCATGATTAGTCCCACCTGTCCCTTGTTCCCAATAAAATATCCATGCCATTCTTTTAGCCTCAAAAATAACATGAACATAGCTGATCTGGTAACAAGCCTCACACAGCATCTATGGTTTGTCCAAATGAAACAAGAAAGTATTGGGCCTCCAAGGCAGCCTGGAGGTCCTATTTATACACACCAGGCTATGTCTCATGTCAAAAGCTTCACTGATGCCATTACTTTTCCCTTGATTGAATCCTTTGTACCACAAACCTTCAGGATGGCAATGTGGAATACAACCCTGATCTTTAATCCAGCTGTAATCAGAGTGGTTTTTTCCATCCATCCATCCATTTTCTATACCCGCTTATCCTACTGGGTCTCGGGGGGTCCGGAGCCTATCCCGGAAGCAACTGGCACGAGGCAGGGAACAACCGTGGACAGGGGGGCAGCCCATCACAAGGCACACCCACACACCATTCACTCACACAGGCACACCTACGGGCAATTTAGTAACTCCAATTAGCCTCAGCATGTCTTTGGACTGCGAGGGGAAACCGGAGTACCCGGAGGAAACCCCACGACGACACCGGGAGAACATGCGAACGCCACACACATGGTACCCAGGCAGAGACTGGAACCTAGGTCCGAGAGCTGTGAGGCAACAGAGCTAACCACTGCAAATGTGGTTTTTTAAGTTTCCTTTCTCTGATCTCTGATCAGTTTATGATTTAGGTGACAGTGGTAAGTCAGTGTGACATTGCCAACGTCCTGTCTGTCTCATTGCAGGTGTTCCTGCCGTCTTTGTGGCTGCTTGGGCAGTGGTCCGGTCAACCCTAGCAGACACCAGGTAAGAGAAATACAAAGATCCTCCTTCATCATCCAAAACCTGATGATGGTTGACTTAATACAGTAAATGTCCTTTAACACACATGCCTGTATAATCATATATAAAGACCATCCACCCTTCCGTCTGTCTTGCAAAAATGTATCCAGCACAACAGATCCTGGGGAGTATCCCAAGTAGCTTAGGGACCCCCTGTCCAGTTCTGCACATGTCACAGACACTCACACACTATGGGCAATTTAGATACACCCTCACTGCTAGGGGTGTAACAATGTTCCATGAAATAATTATTTAATGTCAACACAAGAATGTGCAATAGGCATAATCTAAATTTTGCTCTAAGATTTTATTTTTTACTTTTGCACTGGAATCTGAAAAATAAGGAAAAAAAACTAAAATGGAACAAACTGTGAGATTTTTGTCTTATTTTGTTGAATATATTGTGAATGTATCTAGCCATGAGCCCTGAATTGTCTTTCAAACCAAATCGAAAGTCGACTGTATCACCCTTGCTACCTGCATGTCTTTGGACTCTGGGACAAAACTGGAGTACCTGGAGGAGGTGTGTGAGGTAAACTCCACAAAAGTGGAAGTGGGATTTGAACCCCTTACCCTGTAGGCATGAAGCAATAGTAGCACCATATATACACAGTATGTGCGGCATCTGTACACACCCCCAAGCAGGTAAATGTATTGGAAAGGATTGGTTTTAGGGGCTGAATGATCAGAAGATTGCTGGTTCCAATCCCAGAAATGACAGAGTAATTTTAATGCTGGGTCCTTGGAGAAGCCCCCCCCCCCTAAAATTAAAAATTAAAAATACATTTCCAAAACTCACTCACTCAGTCCATGTGATACATGGATGGGATAAGTTTGTAAGTAAGTACCATTTCTGTGAACTTGGTGAGTTTTGAAAACTTAAAAGTTCTTCATTAGATTACATGAGCACTGAGTGAGTTCTGGTTCCCAATACTGTAGCATATGATGAGAAAGGTCATTGGCGGGCTCATCTCAACAACAACAAAAAATGAGTGAATTTCGGAAATTTGCTCTTCAGTTGCTTCAGGGACTGACTGGCCCAGCTTTCTCAGATATTCTCAAATTGCTTTGGATAAAAGTATCTGGTAAATGTAAAATGTAAGATTTGCTGGGAGCCCCATCCCACACTTGCTGGTTGGAGTTCTGCATTGACCTCATGACCTTCTTCTGCACTCCATTGGGCTCACCACGGGACGCTGTCTGGATCCAGCAATATGCGGCTATGCTCAGCTGGTTGGATCACTCTGCTGCTCTGCAAGACGGCTGAATGGTCTTTCTCCTCCCTCTGGGGCTGAACGGTCCTGAGGTTTTGCTTGGCACAGGGATTTGCGACTGATTATTTTAATCTTATTTATGCAATAAAGAAAAAAAAACACTTAAAAATTCAACTCAGTTTGTTCCCTTTGGTGTGCCCACTGTGAAACAGACAGCTGATACGTTTAAATGGGAATAATGGCCCGGCATGCCAAACAACTCAGCAGTGAGGCCATGAATCATGCGAGCTCACTTATGCAAACAACACTGCATGTAGCACGTGTGAGCTCTCGCCCTCTCTCCTTGCCTCCTTCCATTTCCCTGCAGCTGCTGGGAGCTGAGTGCGGGCAACATCAAGTGGATATACCAAGCTCCTATCTTAGCAGCCATTGGGGTAAGTGGGCTATCCCCTGAAAACTAAGGAAAGTCTGCGTTTCATGGAAAGGTCCTGTCCTGCAGGCAGGGGCGGGCGGCTCCAGAGAATTTCTACTGCTGGTGCTACAGGGTAGATTGGCCTTTTATTTAGGGTGCTGTGAGATTTACATTTCCTGCTGATGTGTTATCACTGTTTTTTATTACAACACGTATACACACATGTATGCTTACACGTCATGGTAGGCATAAACAACAAACCTACAGACAATCTCTGACAATGAAACCAAACACAAATCTAATTGTTCAATACAAACAGAAACGGAAGCAGACATTGCATCATGAACATAGCAGCGGGAAAAGTATGTGAAATGAGTCACCAGGAATCAGCAGTATTCCATTCCAGACTTAAAATAGTCTCAAGTCCCAAATAATTGAACTCAAAATGAGCTAGAGATTGGAAAATCTTTCACTTACTATTAGATGTCTTCATAACAGCACAATGCGCCTGTTGTTGTGGTTTAGTGAAAAGGCATCAATGATTTTTTCACTAAGGGTTAATCGCCAAAAGGACCAGGTTGCTGGCTTGACTGTCCCCACTGCTATTCCTCAGGTAGTTTTTTATATGACACAGACAAAAACAATCCATGTTCTGTTATTTTGGGTTAGTGGCGTGCTCTGTCACTTTCACACAGAATTTTAAAAAGTACGTAAGTTCAAACCTTAAATACGCTCCGCCCACTGGCTGAATCAGATCATTTTCTAGGTGACGTTATCTTTTTCCGTTATAAATGTTTATTTTTAATTGGTCAAACATAATATCCACGCAATAGAAATGTAAAATGTAAAATAATCATAAGAAATTATATGTTGGGGGTGCTATGGGGGTGCTATGGCTATTCCAGGGGTAGCTATAGCACCCCCAAGTGCCCCCTTGGTACCACCCTGCCTGCAGAGGCTATACCCACACCCATTAGTCTGAAGGACTGAGATTCTCCGCAGAATTTTATCACCAGCTCTTGCAACATCATATAATCTTCATCAGAAAAATCCTCCTTCTCGGTGAAGCATGCCACCCCGCAGGAGACAGGGAGCAGTAACTTATCAGTAGTTATCAAGGGCTATTTCTAGCACTTGAAACCTTGTGTGGTGTCTCTGAGGGGCATGTAATAGTTCTATTTATCATTTCTTGTGAGTTTAGGCCTGGCTGATGGGAACCTCAGCCATTTGCTCTCCTCCTTGCCTTTCCAGCTCAATTTCATCTTGTTTGTCAATATCGTGAGAGTGCTGGCCACGAAGATCAGGGAGACAAATGCAGGGCGGTATGACACCCGGAAGCAGTACAGGTAGGAGGGGGCTCTCCTTCTGATGATGTCTCTCATCTGAAATCAGACACCTAGAGTGCATCCGAAATTGCATACTTGTTTGCTTTGTAGTAAGCAAAATATAATATGTGAGGTGAGCAGTATATCCAAATCTCCTGATGATATCACTTATCTGAAATGAAACACCTAGGGTTCATCCAAAATTGCATGCTTGTTTGCTTTGTAGTAGGCAAAATATAATATGCGAGGTGAGCAGTATATCCAAATCTCCTGATGATATCACTTATGTGAAATCAAACATCTAGGGTTCATCCAAAATTGCACACTTGTTTACTCCACAGTAGGCTGAATACAGTATGCAAGGTGAGTAGTATGTCCAAATCCTTAGTATGGATGAGACAGCAGGCAAATTGTACATGGATGACATTCTGAGAAATGTCAGCATTCTGACAGCATTCTGAGAAATTCTGAAGTATGCAACCAATGGATGCTACACTAGGCCACACTGCCACTGGAGTTGCAACCTGAGAGGAAAAACGTTGCTTGCTCAGAAATTTGTGTAAAAATTTTAATAAAAAATTATACCCATGTAACTTAAGATAAGTATGTTTTGTTTTCTTGGTAGTTTTTTACAGTTTTTAAATTTAACAGGGGTCAAGCTATGTCATTGGTACACATCCAGGTCAGGTAATATGCAAGATGTTGACTGCAGTTTGTCTGAGTGCATTTGTACTGTTCTTATGCATGCATACAGTACGTACTACATTGATGGCTGAGTAGTCTGCTTCTACTGCGATGGGCTGGCCCCCTGTCCAGGGTTGTTCCCTGCCTCGTGCCCGTTGCTTCTGGGTAGGCTCCGGTGCCCCGCGACCCAGTAGGATAAGCGGGTATAGAAAATGGATGGATGGATGGATGGATAGTCTGCTTCTAATAAATTGCAGCATGTACAGTATAAGTATGCAATTACGGATGCACTCCTACCCACCTGTACAGGTACAGTACAGATAGATGGGACTTCTCCTTAAGGTGATGTCACTCATCAATAGTTTGGCTGCAGCCTAGAAAGATCCTAAATGTGACCCCTACTTTTCCCTATACTCGGTGTGCTATGATGAATCATTAGCAATCCAGGAAGCCTTTCATCACAGCTTGGAGGAACTGGCTCAGCCCTATCTGCTCTGCCCCCGACAGGAAGCTGGCCAAGTCCACCCTGGTGCTAGTGCTAGTGTTTGGCGTGCACTATATCGTGTTCGTGGGGATGCCGCACACTTTCAGGGGTGTCGGCTGGGAAGTCCGGATGTACTGCGAGCTCTTCTTCAACTCCTTCCAGGTCAGACTTTCATGGGGAAGCCAGTGATGCTGAGGATGGCCCAGGGTCACACAGTATTGATGGGGTTTGATCAGGGGACAATGGGGCAGCCATACTTCTTTTAACTTAGAAACCATAATCGTGTAAAATAGATTTGATTGTGGGAAACCCTGCACCTGACAAGGGATAGTAAAGGTGACTAGAATAGGCTCCTGCTGCTGAGTGTAACAGCTACCTTACAAGCTGAAAACATTCAGATTTTTTGTTATTTTTCTTCCTCATAAGTTTCCACTTCCATGCCTTTACTGGAATGCAAGATCATTCTCAAGGGTCCCAAGAACATAAAGGCAATAGGAGGAAGCAGAGGTGGTTCTGGGGGGGGGGGGGGG